>VXBS01003641.1:188377-208180 GCA_013400255.1 Sitta europaea | reverse complement strand
CGGCGAGGCGGGGCACACTGCTCAGGGCACGGCGGCCGGGACGCTCCGCAGGGGCCTGGGGGCCTCGCCCAGCCTGTCCCCGCCGGGCCGCTTGGGGTACACGGCGCTGGCCAGCTTGAAGAACTCGTCCGCAGCGTCCAGCGCGATGANAAAAAAAAAGCAGCACAGCTAAAAGGATTTCTCTTCTTGCCTCTGAGGTTTCCAACCTCCTCAGGTGATTTTAAATAACAGGTAGGACTGTAAGTGATTTTGTAATTTCGAGTGCTGTCAGGCACCTTGGCACGGTGCTCCTTGGAACGTGGATCTTTGTTCCGCGATAATTTGTTCAAATCAAACCCCAGATTTGTCGTGCACCAAAAGTTTATTTTCTGTAAAAACACAGGAGGCTTTCCAAAGGGCAGCTGAACTCCTAGAAAAAAACAAATCAGTGGGAAATGGGTACCTAATGCCAAATCCCACGGAAATTAAATTTGATCCCCATCATCTCCTACAAAGACTTTGGTCTTAGGCTGGCAAACGTAACTCTCATAAGCCAACAGGCAATTTAAAGTGTGTGGAGAACAAGGTGCAGAGGCACAACAAATATCCCAACCCTTTTGCTATCAACAGCCAACCTGAATAGGTTCACAGAGAGAATGAGAAAAGCTGGTTTTGTAACATTTTCTTTATTAATCCCAGCTTTCACTGCGGTTCCAAGTTGAGAAAAAAGCTTCCCAGGAAGACTGACAAACAAAAACAGTTCATAAATATATTTTTTTTCCAAATGCCATAGGTATAAACAAATAAAAGCTCTGGTTTGCTACTTTGGGAGCCCCTGTGTAACCAGCTTTTCAACTGGCCAATTAGCAGCATGCGTGTTTAACAGTGAAGAACTTCCACTTGTTTTTAAATTATCAAATCCAGTGTTTTAAAAATTATTGCTCGTTATCAGACAAAACCCCAAGATAAAAAGGATGTTCATTATACCATCCCTGCTGGTAAGGAGGATTTTTATAGTGCCAGTATATGCAGCTTTGTGGTGGGGTTTTTTTAGGCAATTAAAACCAAAACTTTTCAAAATAGGTTGAGATGCTGGGCAGCCAATGTTCCAGGAGCCAATTTCTTAGCAGCTCTGAACTTGGCACCTCCCTAAATTCTACCTTCTTTTAAGATGTCAAGCTGAGCACTCCTGACAAAACCATCCCTCAACCACTAATGGCTGGGGATGGAGCACCCAGCTGTGACATTGCTCCAAGGCTTTGCTGCCTGGAATTAAATCCCATCCTGGCATGACTCCTGCCTCTTTCCCAAATCCCCTGGGACCTGCCTGGAGGGCTGGGCTGAGGAAGAGGACCAGTGCACAGCATCCCAGAGTTCTAGACGATGACAGAGGTGTTTTTCCTCTCCTGCTGCTCCTCCTGGCTGGCAGGCTCAAGGGAGGGGCCAGTGGCAGGTACCAGTGAAGGTGGAAAGGTGGATTTCCCCGCAGCCCTTGGAACTGGAGGCACCCGACCCTTCAGTGCTGCAGCTCCTGGCAGCAACGCCTCACAGGGCAGATCTTCCCCGTGCCTATCACACACTACTGGCATCCCACCGGGGCTGCTCTAGGGCACTTCCCATCCCTCGTGCCTGGGAACACCTTGGGGCCAGTTTGGCCGTTTCCCCGTGCCCTCCTGCCGGGCACAGCTGGCCGGGCACAGCTGGCCGGCCCCCCTGCCCTGCTCCGGCCGCCCACTCGCTGATGCGCAGGGACACCAGGAGGGCGCTCTCCNGCCTGGAAATGCCAAACAAGGGGGTTATGGTCACTGGGGTGTTCAGGAACATCCCTGCCCAGCAATGAGCCATCAATGCCAAACAAGGGGGGTTATGGTCACTCTGGGGGGTCCCAGGCACATCCCTGCCCAGCAATGGGCCAGCAATGCCAAACAAGGGGGGTTATGGTCACTCTGGGGGGTCCCAGGCACATCCCTGCCCAGCAATGCCAAACAAGGGGGTTATGGTCACTGGGGGTGTCCCAGGCACATCCCTGGCCAGGGGCCCTCCCTGCACAGCCACTCTCAGGCTCAGGTCTCATGTGTTTCATGTACATGAGCATCCAGCCACCCAGAACTTGCAGAGGGGGGTGGAACTCATGGTGCTGCAACACTGCCATCTGTGAGGAAGCTGAGCAGCCAGGCTCCAAGTGCAGCCTCTGATGGGCTCNGTCACTGGGGTGTTCAGGCACATCCCTGCCCAGCAATGAGCCATCAATGCCAAACAAGGGGGGTTATGGTCACTCTGGGAGGTCCCAGGCACATCCCTGCCCAGCAATGGGCCAGCAATGCCAAACAAGGGGGGTTATGGTCACTCTGGGGGGTCCCAGGCACATCCCTGCCCAGCAATGCCAAACAAGGGGGTTATGGTCACTGGGGGTGTCCCAGGCACATCCCTGGCCAGGGGCCCTCCCTGCACAGCCACTCTCAGGCTCAGGTCTCATGTGTTTCATGTACATGAGCATCCAGCCACCCAGAACTTGCAGAGGGGGGTGGAACTCATGGTGCTGCAACACTGCCATCTGTGAGGAAGCTGAGCAGCCAGGCTCCAAGTGCAGCCTCTGATGGGCTCACCCCAGATGCCACCAGGTATGTGAGCATCCTCTGGCTCAGCTGCTCTCTTCCCCTCATGGGAGCCCCCTGCCTGCTGGGGTGGAGGGGGGAAGGTACTCACAGTACTCACCACCACGAAGAGGTAGCGCTCAGAAAGCTCCCAGCTGGTGGGGAAGATGTTGGTCTCTTCTGAGAGCTTTAACAAGATGTCCCGGGCTTTGCTCATGTTCTGAGAGTCGCTGATGATGCTGAGTTTGGTCACTGACAAGAGGGAATCTGCTTCCTTCTGGAAACCTGGGAAAGAGACAGTATAGAACCAAGTCAAACATGAGAGCAGGGTCATCCCTGAGCCCTTCAGGCTCTCCCCCTCTACCCTGGGCAGCTGCATCCCTACACTCTAAAACAAACCAGCACTCCCTCAGGCAGGCTGTGGCACAGGTATGAACTTGCTGGTGGGGCAAATAATTCACGTAAGTAGTCACAGCGAGTTTGCTGCTGGCTTTCCTGAGAAAAGGTGTGTGAACATGCACAACTCCAGGTGCTGATTCAGCTCTTCCATGTTCCTGATGGAAGTTACCAGGGCTTTCAGGGCTGGTGGGCTCCTTAAATCAAGTGACAGGGATAAAACCTGTGGCAGTGATGAACACCAGGCTAATCATTCCTGTAGCAGTCAGCATCAATTACAGGAAGTGTATTCCAGGGAAGGAAAGGAAGAGGAGAGTAAATGCAGGGGTCTTAAAATGCAATGGCTACCATTAACTTTTTGTTCAGCTCCAGGGGGCTGGAGGGGATGCATCTCACATGAAAAGAGTGATGGGGTAAGAGTGGTGGGCTTATGATTAAAGCACAGGCCTTGATAACAGCAGATAGCAGGTTTCACACCTGGGTTGCTCATTTAGCTTCACTAAGGCCAAATGATCCCTGGCCTTTAGCTTCCCCAGCCTTTGCAAAGCATCTCCAGAGCCATGGTGGATGTGAGAGGGATGTGGGAGAGCCTCTGTCAGGCTGCAGTGAGAGATGGAAGGATGCCAAGGGATCCCTCCCAAGCTGGGCCTGCCCAGGCTGTGTGAGCACCCGGGTGGAGATGAGGGTTAACACCTGGTTATGGATTTATGATGTTCCTCCCACCCAAATGCCAGAAGAGCAGGTAGGGCAGGAGTGGCTGAGATTCCCATCTCTGGCTCCCATTGAGGGCATCCTAGAATAGATTCACTCATCCTCCTCTCATCAGCCACCAGCCACCTCCAGAGCATGATGGAAGTCACCCAGCTGATGTGCTGGCATGTCCTGAGTGTCACATGCTGTGTGCCAGACAATTGGGACACCTGTCACACCCACCACCCCCACTTGGAAACAGCAGTAGGAGGGTTTCACTGGGTGAAAGAACATTTCAAACCCACAAGGTGAGTGCTTAGCTCTGATCAGCTGCCATTGGCTAAGGAAATAGATGTATCTGTGTTCCCATCTGAAAGGAATATTCATTCCTTCCTGCTTATCTTGTTTAGAAAAACCCAGGGTGAACTCCAGTTGCAAGGTTTCCACGAGGAAGCTTGAAATGGATGACTGTGCTTGTTATTATGGGCTTGGAAGATGATGATGGCTCATAAGCTTTTGATGTGCCTGCAGACACGGTGCCCTTGTCCCCTCCCCACTGTGCCTGAGCCCTGGGGAGCCTCAGATACCACAGGGGACACCCGAGGGCATCCCTCAGCAACCTCCTTTTACTTCCCTCCTCTCCAGCTTGATTTTGTGCAGCTGTTCCCATCCCCAGCCATGGTGGGATCTTGCACTCAGTACCACTGGAATTACATCCCTTTGGCCTCCAGCTCACCTAAATCCTCCAAAATGTGCTTCCACCTGCTCCTCACTTCTTTCCGGGTCTGCCGTAAAGTATAAATGTCATAGTTGAGTTTCTGCCACTCCTGCAAAGCAAAGGGATGAGAGACACTCAGTAATTGGAATCTGCTGCTTTTCAAGGAATTTCAGCTTGGAGGGAGGGAGCCAGAGGTGCAGAGTTGGTGTAGGCACTGAGCTATGAGGTGGTGGGTGCGAAGGAAATTACACTGACCAAAACAGAATATTTAGCTTGACACATGACTGAGCATTTCTGTGTCTTCTCTGTCCAAAACAGCTTCCAGTTTCCCTGAAATGACAGAATTTAGCTCAGGTTTTGCTGATGACTGCTCCTCAGTCAGACATGGAGCTCTGTTTGGCATGAACTGGAAAAGGCAGGTGTTCAAAAGTACTAGAAAAGAAGAAAAGCAGACTTTTTTTAAAGATCAAGGTAGCCTCTTTTAAAAGAGGTGCACAAGGGTGGATGAGGGATGCACTGGAGCCATCTGATTTGACAAGCCTTAGTGGCTGCCAGCTGCTGCAGCTACTGCCTCACTTCACTGCACAGCTGAAATCCTTGCACTGGACCTGCTGGATAATGGGACACTGGGCAAGAGGAAAGGGTTTGGGGTTATTCAGTAAAGTCACACCAGCATATTTAAACACAACTGCACAAGTTTCATGGTGGGCTTGGCAGTGCTGGGTTAATGGCTGGACTTGATGATCTCAGATGACTTTTCCAACCTAAATGATCCCACGACTCCATAAGCATGCATTCCTGTGGAAATGCACATGCTCTGCAAGAAAAGCAGGAGCACTTTTCCCAGCTCTTCCTAGCTGCCTTCAATCAATGCACTGCTAAGGGTGCTTTTTTAGAAGCAGCCCAACAGCAGGGTCACAACATCACCTGATAACTTCCTTCCAGTAACCACCTTAATTAATCTCATTTCTCAGTGAGGGATTACCTAGATGGGCTCCTGAAGAATAAACAGGTGTTAATCTGTGCTGTCACCCTGAGATTTTCCTACAGGCCACACTGGGTTCAGAGCAGAAAAACAACACCCACAGAGGTTGGTAGTGTGTTTGAAATCCCACTGTTCTCTGGTACTTGGTCAAAGAGCTGACTTGATTCCATAAAGATTTGAAGAATCCTCAGTGTTTTTTCCCTGAATGTGGCTGACATGCCACGACTGCAGAGATTTAAAGCCAAGCCTGTTTTCCTGCTGAGCAGCACTAGCTGCAGGAAGCCCTGGGAGATTACACTTTGAAAAAAGCAGCCAGTGGGGTTAAGACAGTGGTGACTTCAGGTCAGGAGAGCAGGGGAACCAGCTCTGCCACAGCCACTCGCTCCCAGGGAACAAAATCCCCTTCCAGAGGCACATTTCCCTCTCTCCTCAAGTGGCACTTGAGAACAGCTTTGCTGTTTGCACAGGAGAGCACCTGGCTGCCAGCATAAGGCACCAGTCCTTCACCAGAGGAATGAGGCAGGGGCAAGCCTCTCCTCTCCCATGACACCAGCATGGAGCTGGGAACTGAGCTCCTCGGGGTGGGAAACAAAAGAGGGGGGCTATTGTGTGAAAGCTTTGTGAGAAGTTTATTGAAAACTTGAGAGTTTTTAGAAAGAGGCTGACAAACTGCATGGTGCCTTGGGCCCCGCTGGCAGGGGCTCCTTGGAAACGCCTGGGCCCTCTCGTGACCCCCTGGCACGGGCAGAAAGGAGAGGGAGCCAGGCTGGGCATGCTGGGGGGGAATAGCTGTGAGCCTCTGCCCTCCCACAGTGACAAACAAGGCACTTTAGAGCAGACCAACCCACCCAGACAGCCCCTGGGATCCCAGGCATGCCTCACACTGAGGAATTAGGGAGCTGGGGCACTGGGAAAGGTGCTCCTCGCCACAAAACGTGGCCTCTTGGCACCCAGCAACAGCTCCCAGGGCTGGGGGGATTTACCCCGTGGTAGGGGCCAGATTCCTGGCTAAGCACAGTGAGCAGTGCTTAGCATGCAGGGAAGCTGCTCCCGATTTTCTCTGGATTAACAGCAGCGTGTTTTCCCTCATCTATTTTTGTTTTAAGGGAATCTAGGTTATGGCTTTCTTGTACATCACAGTGTCTGAGCTGTGTTATGGAAGTGAATATGGTGAATACTCAGTCCCAGGGGAGCTCTGACAGGGTGCTGTTGATGGAGAGTTTGGGGAGTGTGCAAAGGAATGATTTTGGTACACAAAACATCGCTTAACTGTGGCACCTCTTCTCGTGGTGGGATTTCTTTTGCCCGAGCACGGAGCTGAATGTGTTTACATTTCTGTAGAAAGCAGGGAGGAGGATGCTCCCAGCCATGGAAAAGGATCCAGGGAAGCAGAGATTATCAGGATGACGTCGGGCTGACCTCTCAGAGGAACTCGTGCCCTGGTCTCCAGCAGTCTCAGAAACCACTGGATTTTCCCAGGCAATTCCTTGCAGCAGAGACATCTGATCTGCCACAGGCTGTCTTCTGCTTGCCTTTAATGAGAGAATAAACTCAAGAGCATCTTTCCACACCCGAAATTATTCTAAAAAAGCATGTCCCTTGAGCTACACAGCAGAGGAAGAGCAAAGCTGGCCCTGCCCGTGCACAGGCGAGGCTTTGGGAGGGAGGGAGGGATGGAGGGAGTGCCCGCTGCGCATCCCGTGAGTCACCGGCAGCGTCTGCAGGGGCCAGGCGGCATCACGGGGCTGCTCAGCCCGCAGGGCAGGCGGCTCCTCACCAAACCCCTCTGCCCCGGCCCTCTCGGGGAGTCCGCTGGAACTCCAGGGGCAGAGAGCAGCCTTCGTGCCCACGGGACTGGGAAAGCACGGGGGGAGACTGAAACAGCACACGTGCGGCGTTTCTGGGACATCCCAGCCACGCACTTCAAAAGAAATCCTTTAAGGAATAGACTCTTTTGTCAAAATCGGAGTTAACCACAGAAAGCCAAAGCAGATTCAGTTCCCAGCCCTGGTTTTTGCCCTTTAAACCTACAGAGCAGGGCACAACAGATACCAGTGGGGGCTTGAGAAAACCCTGAGTGTGTGAGTCAAGAATATCCCAGGAGCAGCAGGGAAACCCCGCTGCCTCCATCTCTACAGGCTCGGCCCTTCGAATATTTACCTGGAAACCTTCCCCAGACTCTCTAGTGTGAAACACTAAAACTGCAAATGCCAAATGATGTGGAATAAGCCAGCCTGGTACATAACTCAGAGCTCTGGGAAAAAATGTGCCAAGAGACTAGGCAACACTGTCCAGCTTCTCATCCCTGATCACATGAAAGTTTCCTAATTACTAGGGAGCTTTCTTCATGTTGCCAGAACAATCCTCTACCCAACCCACTGCCTTTATTCTCTTAAAAGCAATTGAGGGCACCGTTCTGTTCAAGAGTTATTTCAGAAATGAGGTCAAAACAGAGTTATCAGGGAAAAGACTGCAAAGTATCAGTCCAGGCAGGTACCAGGGATGCTCCAGCTCTGGCTCCACTGGAAGCAGCTGAACAAATATAAACTACAGACAGACATCTCAAAATAAGCTTAAATTGGATTCAGTTTAAGAGAGGCATGCAGACATTAAGAGGGTCGGGTCTGGGCTCCCCAGGCCTGGTTAAATCCCATCACCTCTCTATGCCCCAGTAACAGCTGGTCACAATTCTGACCTTCTCTGTAACCTGTTTAGAAAAGAATAATCCAGTAGGAGAGCAGGAGGAGAAAAAACTAGGCCTTGCCAGCTCATTAATGGGCTTTTCAGGGGGATCATGCCAGCGTCGCTCTGCTAGCCAGGCCCCTGGCAGGGATGGAGGCTGAGGAATTGTCTTTGCTCTGGGGGTTATGATCCCACCTTTCCCTAAGGAATAAGCCAAGAGAAGAGAGAAACACTGCATTTACAACAAGCCATGAGAACAGGGGTTTTTCCTCAGTCACCATGCAAAATGTCACCTTTAGTTTCTGTTCCCAGAGCTGTGGCACAGCTGCCCTAGCCCTGGCTCCTTCTCTGAAGGCAGGATTGGTGCACAGCTCCCTGCCCACAGCTGGGTAACTCCACACACACCCCAGCAGAGGCCAGGGAGAAACCAGGGCCAGCCCAGAGTGGGCCTCATGGAGGGGACTCTGTGCACCTCACACTCATCATCCCAGCAACAGCCCCAGTGCAGCCCTTGCTGCTCGTGTCGCCACCAGGTCTCAGATTTATTTTACCCTACAACAGGCTCAGTGATGCTGCAGAGCTGGAGTAGAGGAAAATTGGCAGTGCTGGGTTAATACTTGAAACATGATCCCAGACTTCAAAAGCTGTGATGACAGCTCTGATCTTCAAAGGCTGCATCTGCTTGACCAGCCCCTTGAGCCAGCCCCTCAGCAGTGGCTTTCCTGGTTTTCTCTGTGCAAGCTAAAGACACACTAAGCTTGGGCTGGAGCTGCCAAATTTCCCAGAGCAGAGCTGCCAGCAGGGACAGGAGGAAGACACAGCTCCACATGGATCAGGTGTGGCTCCTGCCCCATGGTGGGGGCAAAGAACTGACCCCAAGGGAGGGCACCAACACTGCCAAGTGGGTGCCATACAGATGAAGAACACACGATGGAGAGCACCCTGCTCTTTGGGATCCTTCCAGAGGCCTGGGCTGGGAAGTCCCTGAGATACAGGTGGGCAGTGGCAAAGCACACAGTGAGTGCACTGCACACCAGAACTTCTTTGTCAAAGGAAGGAGCAGAAATGGAGGAAGTTCTCCTTTCAGTCAATTTTAACCACAGGAAGAAAAGGACCTATGGGTTTTGTAACATTTGTGCACTGCACAAGGAAACTGTTCATCCTCTGTGCTGCAGTACCCACAGGCTCCCCCTGGGGATTTTGGGAGCAGAGCAACCCCCAAAGTAGATGATGGCTTTTGCAGCCCAGTGTTGTTCTGCAATTAGACTTTTTTCCTCTCTCTCTCTAAACTGAAGTCTCCTTAGGAGGGGAGGGCACTGCATGCTGGCCTAGTTTTAAAATGCTTGCTGAAGTAAGGAGAGATTTTGGCACCAGGGGCCAAGCACAGGAATGTTGGCTTTGCTGTCCAAGCCCCTCCCTGTCCTGGAAACTGCAGCAGCCTGCTGCCCTGCCCTGTGGTGCCTCAGTTTCCCAGCTGTCAGAGGGGCCAGCAGAGCCACTGCCAATCCTGGGCTGCAAAGGGCACAGGGCCACACTCAAAGCAAGTGTCAAGTGCATTGGCTTTCCTCAAAACTTTCCTTACTGTTGTCCTCATGCTGTGCTCCCCAGGCTTTTTATTGATTGCACTGCATGAAAAAGCAGAATATGTGATCCTACCTTTGCTATTGAGAGGAAGCCCTCTGAGTTCTGGGCTTTCCTTTTCCACTGGCAGGCACAGGGACTGCTCAGACCCACTAAAAACCCTACAGGTACACTGAAGGCAGCAGCAAGGGCAGGAGTTAGGACAGGCAGGCACACTGGGTTTAGGATATGCTGGGGCAGGAGCATGCTCCTGCTCAGCCATAACTGATGCTCTTCCCTGTCCCTGAACAAGGGTGACACGTGACACTCCTGTGCCCCAGTGCAGCCCCCTAAATGGAGCTGTCCTTGTTCCCTTCAGCCACTCTGGGATGGATGAAGCTCCCTGGCCTCTCTCAGACAAGCCACTCAAGGCAGAGAGAGCAGCAGTGGGGAGGGAAGAGATCTCCAGTTAGAGCCATAAAAGTCACATGCCACCATGGAAATGCTGCTACAAACCCATCCATTGTAAACACCATGATTAAATCAAACTCATCAAAAAACAACCCCACTAAATGGGGATTCTGGCCAACTGTGCACAAGGATTCCATTAACTCTTTTATCTAATTACAACTTGTAATTTTGATTTCTCTGGAGTTCAAGGCTCCTTGTAAAGCTGAGCTGGCTTTTGGTTTACAGAGACAGGAGAAACAGTTACACTCCTGCAGAGTCTTGGCTGAAGTAGGGTCATGTTGAAGTTAAACATGAAGCCTCCAGGCTTTCCTGCCAACATTCTGGAGCCATGAAAGCAATCAGAGAGAGGAAAAATGTGTCACTGTTTGCCACAGCCTGCTCCTAATCAGGCCACTGCAATCTCCTTTGCACTGAAGTGCCTTAGCAAAGGAAATGAGGGCTGCAAAACAGCTTTTATGTAACAGCCATGGTTTTTCCCTTCTCACTAAGAGCCCCACCAGTTCCCTGCTGCCCAATAATTGCTGTGCAGCCCACTGGAGAAGGACTGAACTGGACACGTCCCCAGAGTGGCAGAAGAGCTGCAGGCACTGCCAGGGCCCTGCAAAGGCCAAACTGGGAAATCCCAAACCAAAAGGGCAGCCTGGGAAGGCAGCAAAAGGGGCTGGGCCCCAGTGCTCCCAGCACACATTTTGGGCCATGCTGGTTGCAGGGCAGTGCTCCCAAACATGTCCCCAGCTGCCATGGATGCCTGGGAAACCTCCTGGAATCTCCCTGCTTCCTGAGACGTGAGAAACAAATGCTTCCTATCCACTGTAAAGCATCATCCTCGTGTTCTTCCCACTGCCTGTCACTTTCTTTTCCTTTCTCTGTCTCTTCTATTCCTCCTCTTGGTTTCCTTCCCTGAGAAGTCCACTTGTCCCTGGTCTCCAGCTCAGGCCTACCTTGTGTCTTTTCCCACAAGTCTGCATGGCCCATTACTGACCTCCTGACTGCCTTGGGGTTTAAGTGTCAGCTGCTGTGCTCCCTCACTCCTCCAGGGAAAGCACCTTTGGTTTGGGCTGACCAAAGATGTACAGAAGTAGAGATTTCTGAAGGGAATGGGGAGCGAGAGGAGAAAAGAGTCTGGAGGCAATTTATGCTCAGTGGGATAATGCCCTGGGAGGGCACTGGAAGTATCCAAGCCAAGGAAAACATGGAGATTCACACAATTGAGGGAGAGGAACCCAAGGGTGCCATGGAGGTGAGAAACACACTCAGGGCAGCCCCTCCTGGAGCAGGGGCTGGAGACACCCCCAAGCTTTCCAGGGATGAGGTGGCCACAGAGACATCCACACCAGATGTAGGATAAAATCTGGAGGGTGATGGAACAGGTGGGAGGACCTGGTGCCTACATGAGCCATGCTGGGGGACTTTGGGGTGTCCACAGCAGCTTTATTGAAGGAAGGGCAGTCACCTGCTGGTGTCAGTCCAGGGGAGCCCACCAAGGTGATCAGAGGGATGGAGCAGCTCTGCTAGGAGGAAAGGCTGGGAGAACTGGGATTGTTCAGCCTGGAGAAGAGAAGACTCCAGGGTGACCTAATAGTGAAGGGAATCCTATGGGAAAGATGGGGCAAAACTATTTACAAGAGCCTGGAGTGACAGGATAGGGGGGAATGGCTTCAAACTGACAGAGAGGAGGACTGGACAGGATATGGGGGAAAACATCCTCCCTGAGAGGGTGGTGAGGCCTAGGCTGCCCAGTGAAGCTGGGACTGCCCCTGAATCCCTGGAAGAGTCCAAGGCCGGGTTGGATGGGGCTTGGAGGAACCTGGGATAGAGGAAAGCGTCCCTGCCCATGGCAGGGGGTGGGACAGGATGATCTTTAAGATCTCTTCCACCCTTCTGTGATTAACCACGTGTGCCCCCAGCCCCGCCTCACCTCCGAGTCTTTGTCCAGCTGGTTCCTGACCACGATCATGTTGTAGAGCACACGGTCGTCGTCGGCCTCTGTGTGGGTCACGTCGTGGGGGGTGCTCCACAGGTTCTGCTCCTCATCCCGCGCCAGCGTGGCTCCGAACGACGCGTAGGGGTTGTTGTTACTGCAGGGACAGGGCAGGCAGCGTCAGCGGCGGGCTGGCCCCGCTCCCTCCCCAGCGCCCACCGCTGGGCCCTTCCCGCCGGCAGCCCAGCCATGCTGCCCGGCGGCGGGGGAGAGCAAAGTGTGACAAATGTGAGTGCTCAGCAGGAGGCTCTCCAGAAATGGAAGCAAGTTTTGATACAGAAGAACAAAAGATGTCTGAAAATAAAGATTGCTGACTAGTGGTCACTGGACAAAAGGTGAGATGAGTTGGAAAGAGATGTTATGGCGAAGAGCAAAGGGTAATACAAACAAAAAACATGTTTTTACCAAGTAAGAATTTTCCACTGCAGAAAAACAGAAAAATAAGTTTTAATCTTTAAAATATAATGTATTAACTCATGTTACTACCATAATATGGTAATGTTAGTAGATATGATGGGCTATAGGCAATGGTAAAAGTATTGTGTGATGCTGATTGGTTGTTATGCATTAAGATATTCAGCAGAGAAAAGTATAAAATGCATTGTAACCAGAACAGAGGTGGCTCCAGGCAGCCTTTAGGCTGGAGCTGGCAGTCAGAGGTGTGGCTCTGCTCACAGGACCCAAGATTGCTGGAACTCCTCTGCAATAAACACATTTCGGAAGAGCTGCCTGGGGTCCCACATCTCTCCTCTCAGGCTCTTACAGCAGGGAGGGAGCAGAGCAGGAGGGAATGGGGAGACAGAGGTTTTGTCCTCAGCAAACATCCTGACCAGGCAAGCCATGGTTCAAACCAAACCCTGCAATGCCCACAGGTGCCCCCAGCTCCTACCTCAGAGCTGCAGTGATGTGCTGAGCTGTGCAACAACAGACAAGGCATGGAAAGGATATTCAGCCCCATCTTAGTTTGGCAATGGAAATGTCCTCAGCCTCCTAATGAACTCCAGGCTTTATTTGCTTAGCAAAGCTGAGCACCATCCTCTGGGAAGGCTGTCCCCAGGGAGGTGGGGAGCTTTTCTTTGCACTGGGGCAGTTCTGTGTTTTATGGCTTTATGTTGCCACCGAGATGTGCAATTTTTTAAAACAAGGACACTTCTGCCAAGAGAACTTTTAGCAGGGGATTTCCATAAGGTGTCTAATGAAGATATCCAGCCACTTGAGCAGAGCAATACAAGTGGCAAACTATTTTTGGCCTTAGCACCCTCTGGGAATCCCTGCCCACTTCTTGTCAGAACAACCCACTGTTTATTTTATTTGCTACCCAAACCCCATTCCTTTCCCAATGAGAAACTTCAGGTAACACTGTGGCTGCCATGGCACCAAGCCATAAAAAGATGCTAAGAGGAGCTCTAGCACATAGATGAAATAGAAAAAACTAATTCCCATCAGCATTCCAGCAGGAAAGTTAATTAGACTTTCAACAAACCGAAAACCTGAGCAACAGGTAATAAGGGGAAAGATAATCTCTTATAATCCCTCATTAAAGACAAGCAAACAAGGTAACTTGGAGGGTGTGGAGGGGCACAACCTTTCTTCACTGGTGGAGTAGACAGGGAGGGAGCACTGAGGAGCCAGCTGTGCCATCAGCAGGAGTTCACTCCCACCCTGCCTTCCACAGCTCCTTCCCACTCAGGCATTTACCAGTATGCTTAACATCTGAATGTTCAAACACCAGTATTTAGCAATAACACCGGAGCTTTTCTGAGCCACTCCCTCCCTCCCAGTTCCAAGAGCAGTTCCCAGCACATTCCCATTTCCAAATCCCAGCATGGAGCATCCTGGAAGGCATGTGGCAGTGCCCAGGAGTCAGCAAACCCATACCAGCACAGAGAGCTCTGCCAAGAGCTCTTCCAAGCAACATTGCAATGGAAGAAATGGCAGGGAGAGAAGAAGCTAAGCTCGTGAACAGCAGTGGCTTTGCAGGTTAAGGATCATCCGTGGGACCAGAAGGGACAGGGAGCACTTATTTCACAATGTGCATTTTAGCCAGAAAATGGTGAGCACCAATGCTTCATCAATGGATTTCTGCTCCAGGGGGCTTTCAGTTCACATTAAATTTTGGCATTTGGAGCCCAAATATATAGATTATTTTCATCCTGAGTGCCCCATCCGAGTCAGACCCCACCTTCATCAAGAGACAAACCACACAGCCTGGATGCTTTGCAACACCAGCTCCCAAACCTAAAACTCAGCTAAAAGAGCTGAAATCTCAAGCAATTCATTCACTTTAAAAAGGGCTGCAGTAAAAATAAAAATACAGCCAGCAAGCTATTGCAAGATCCCCACTCTGAAATAAGAACAGCCCCCCGAGAAGGGGCAGGCATTGGGCTGTTAGGGACAGCGATCAGGCTGTTAGGTTAATTATGCTGGAACACACGTGTAAGAGCAAGCGCCTATCGAATTCCCGGAATTTTCAGAGGCTTTCCTCCTTAGGGGCAGCATTAATCGGATGGCCAGCGAGGTGCCAGGTGAGGGACAGCCACCGTGGCCACGGGGCAGCAGGAAGGAGCCTCTCCGCACGTGTGCCCGGCTCCCGGGAGGTTAATGCCAATTTCCTGGGCTGGAGGCCCCATGCTTGGGATTAGCCGGTTATTATTTAGGTAACTGCTTTACCAGCTCGAAATCAGGCCGTTTCAAACGGTGCGTGCCCAGCTCCGCTGGTACCTGGCAGCGATGCGGGACACGCCGGGAGCATCCCACCCTCCTCCCCGAAGCGATGGCGCGGGGAGGGCACGGTCCCTGCTCCATCCCGGGGCTGGCATCGGGGGAGGAGGGAGAGCCGCACGCAGACCCTGCTCGCACAGCTCTTGTCCACGAGTCAGGGAGAATCCGTTCATACAACACCCCCCAAGCTCACTCTCTGACAGCGGGAGAGCAGGATCCGCTCCCCGGAGATCAGCACAGGCAGCTCTCGCTTAAAGCTCCGGCTGGGCAGCGTCATCTCCTCCCCGGCATCCCTGAGTGGAGAGCTGCCGGGGCTTACATGGAAAAGGGAAGGCTCCAGGGAGACCTTAGAGCCCCTTCCTTTAGTGCCTAAAGGGGAGAGTGACTTTTATTACTAGGGCAGATAGTGATAGGACAAGGGAAAATGGTCTTAAACTAAACAAGGGAAGATTTAAATTAGATGTTAGGAAGAAATTCTTCCCTGTGAGGGTAGTGAAGCCCTGGCAGAGGTCGTTACCCAGAGAAGCTGTGGCTGCCCCTGGATCCCTGGAAGTGTCCAAGGCCAGGCTGGATGGGGCTTGGAGTAACCTGGGATAGTGGAAGGTGTCCCTGCTGCCCATGGCAGAGAGTGGAACGGGATGACCTTTAGGCTCCCTTCCATCCCAGTCTATTCTGGGATTCTGTGACCCGAGCCTGCGAACAGAGCTCTGCACAACGCAGAGTGGGACCTGACCCCCTGCTAGGAATGCAGGGCCGCCCTTTTTGTTCAGTGCCTCAGCTCTATTGAAATCCCGCCCTGGAAAGACAAGCGCTGGACCGTCCCTATGGACCGGGAGCACCGCGGGGATGCCGCGGGCAGCCTTCCTGCGGGCATCGCGCCGGCTCTCCGAGGGAGCCCAGCCCCGGTGGCAGCCGAGCCGGGCGGAAAGAGCCGCGGGAAGCGGCTGGATCCCGCCGAGGGAAGATCCCTGCNCCTGCCCGGCCCGGCCCTGCCCGGCCCTGCCCTGCCCTGCCCGGCACTGCCCTGATTTGTCTTGCCCGGCACGGCCCCGCCGGAGCTCCGGAGCGGACGGGCCTGCTGCGTCCTTCTGCATCTTCCTTGAACCGCCCTCCCGCATCTTCCTCCTGCACTGTCCTGCATCATCCTCCTGCACTCCTTTGCAGCCCCCTGCACTCTCCTGGATCGTGACGCGCCTTCTGCATCCTTGCAAACCCTCCTGTACCCTCTTCTCCTCTGCAGTCTTTCCCTGCCCTTTTGCATCCTCCTGCATCCCCACCCACCCTTCCACTCCCTGCTGCACTGTCTCGCACCCTCCTGTGCCCTCCTGCTCCCCCTCAATGCCACATGGCATTTGCAGCCTCCAGCCCTCGTGCCCCCACTGGAACAGGCCATCAGTGGCCATCACAGCACGACCAGAACCCAAAATCCCCCTTTTCCAACCCTCTGCACCACTACATTTCCAGGCCTGTTCCCACTTGGCTTTGGGACAGGGCTGTGATCCTGGGAGCTGCAATGGGAAATTAGCAGGGGGGGATGGATTCTTGTGTCTCCTAGTGCAGGGGCTTTTGAAGAAGAAGAGAAGAGCCTAAAATATTGCTGCCTCCTTTTTTTCACCCTATTGTTAGGAAAATTATTCCACAAACACCAAAGGTTTATGTCCAAAATGGAAACAGAAGAGTCCTGTTAGGTTATTTGAATAAAGAGAGAGGCCATGGGGCATTTCCCCTAGGGTCTCTCAGATTTTTGGAGGATACAGCCTCCTTTTTATCCTAATTTCCCAGTTGCATTTCTCTCTTTCCCTGTTGGCTGAGGTACTTGAGAGATACAGACTTCCCAAAATGCCTAAGACCCCTTCTAATATATATGCCCTTCCCCCATTTTTCTTTTTCTTTGTGCCCCTATTCTTTTTCTCTAAACCCAGAGATTTAGCACAGTCTTCTGTGAGTAACAGTCTGTGTCAATTCGTGGACTTCTGATGGAATTTATGGTTCCCCCATTGCTTCTTTCACCCCTCTGTACCTGGCCTTACCTACCATCAGGTGTTAGTAAAGACAGCTCCTTTACACTCCTATCACGTGCCTGGCTGGCACCCCAAGAAGGAAAAGCTTAAACTCTGGATTAAGATGGTCCTGGATCTTGTTTAATCACCACAAGTTGTTGTTTCACAACAGCCCATCAGGCATCAGTCAGACCCAGAGCGATTGCTGTGACTCTGGTTTGGCCATGCACATCCCCAGGAGTTATTTAATTTTAGCACAGCAGCTTCCTGACGCCACTGGACTTCTTGCTTATGCCAGCAGTTACAAAAATATCAGCTACTACATCCTCCTGCCCAGTGTGTGCACGCAAGGAAAGGTGAAATAAGATCATTTTGAGCTCACATTTCTCTCCCTCTTTTTATCCCAGAACTGTTAATTCATCAGCAATGGATTCCCTTTGTGGGGAATGGGAGATCTCAGGTTGCTCGGCCACAGATTCACAGGAGACTTCTAAATTTCATTTAATTCACTGGATCTGCAACCAGATCTCCCAGCTCCTTCAATTAAAAGGCGTCATGGTGGGAGAAGGACTTGCTGCTAATGTTCCAGGAAGCCCCCAGTGCTGGGCTTTGCTGCCAGCTCCGCAGTCATCCCAGCAGGAAGGATTTACGGCCGGATGAGCCGAGGGGCGAGGCAGGATCGCAAAGCCAAGGGCGCTCTCCTCTGCAGGCTCCCTCCTCTGCCCTTGAGCGTGGCCTGCCCGCCTTTATCTCCCCCCAGCCTTTTGTGTGCCGGAGCACGACAATCACCAGCCACTGCCGCCGCCATGGCAAGGATCCGGGAATTGCACGGGCACGGATGTACTCCCCCAAAATGGTCACGGCTGCGGGAATTCCCTTCTCCCGCCCCTCTCCGGCTGACCAGCTAGGTCTCTTGTTCATCTGGCTTTCTTCTCACACAAACAATGATTTTTTCCTGGGTTGCAAGCACCAGGGAGCAGGCAGGGATAGCCCTGATGGCAGCTGAGGTCTTGAGGCACAGCTCTAGCACATAACAGAGACATCCCTGATTTGTGGATAACTCCCTTCCCTACAAGGAACTTTATTTGTACCCCACTGCTTTTAAGACAAGAGAATTATGTTCTTCATTAATTTAAAGTTTCAGCCTTCTAGGTTTAAAAAGATCCTTGAAGAAATACCAATTATTTTCCAATCCCTTTATTCCTTGTTGTGAAAATAAATCTCATTCCTTTTCCATCAGAGAACAAATAAACAGGGGAGAGTCTCCTGAGACCCAAAGCCTTACTGGGTCTTAAAATCAAATCAAGTCTTCCACAAGGTAGGAGAAATATCATTGACTCCTTCAGAGGATCCTGAGGATGGGGAGGTGGACCCAAGGCCACCCAGCCCTGTGGGTATCCTCCCTTTTTGTGGTCCAGCAAAAAAATTCTGAGTCAATTAAAGTTGAAATGAAATTTAAAACAATTAAAGTTGCAAATTAAATGCAGCAAGGTAATGGTGCCATTTGCCTCCTCTTCCTTTAGCTCCAAGCAATCCATCCACAGGTAAACCTGTTGGTAAAAAATACCAATGGACACATTTGACCTTTATGTCCTCCAAAATAAATGGATTCATTTTTTCAGTTTTAATAAGTTTCAGAGTGAGAAGCATTCCCAATAGAGGTCTATTAATCCAGGACCCTGCTATATAATTAAAATCCACAGGGTCTGAAGGTTTGGGGAACAAGTTGGAAAGACCCCAAGGCACTCTGGCATTCCTTAAAGCCTTTGGATTTAATCAGTGGACAGGCAGAGATGGTGGGCAGGGTCTGATTCTCTGTGCCCGGTGTTTAAACCCACATTTGGCCAAAGGCTCAGCAACCCAAATCTTGAGGAGACCAATTTATTTCTGCATGGTATAGGGCCATCAGAGAGTAGCTGTCCCTTGGGGAGCACAATAGAGATGGAAAGGGGAGTCAAAGGCAGTAAAATCCAGTGTGCCAAAGGTCAGGAGAGCTTAGGAAAGGCCTGGTTCCATTTGCAGCCTCTGCCTGGCTGGTGTTCTGTTTTCCTGTGTCAGCAGTAACATCACCTGTGCACTGCCCATGAGAGCAGCCCCAGGGAAAGCGAAGTTTGGCACAGGGCAGGGGACTCAGGCCTGGGCCAGCCTCCCTTCCTGTCTGCAGGGCTGCTCTCAGCAAAGGACAGGCAAAAGGAGGGGGTCCAAACCCCACAGAGCCAGGTTAGGGAAAGAAAGGGGCCTTTGGGGATTGTGCAGTGTTTCCTCTTGGTGCAGGTACCACCCCTGCACGATTAAACAGCACGTGGCCCAAAGAAGATATTCGGGACGCAAGCCCAGCAACTAACCCATGCTTTGATTTAGCAAAATGCTTTAAGTTAGCCACTGTCTTCAGTCCTTGAGTAAGTTCACTGATTTCTCTTAAAATTAGGAGTGGCTTAAAGGCTGTGCTAATTAGCCTGGACCCATGACTGCTGTGCAAAGTACAAACTGACGGGACTGTGCTTCCAGCAAACCATGGCTCCGTTGGCCTCAGCTGCACGGAATTAACATTACTCTCCCGAGGAAGGGGTAAAATCCTACCCCAAATCAGGCAAACTGCCTAATTCTGAAATCCCAATGTTCTAAGCTCTTAAAGTGCTGTTGCTGGGGGCTCTCACTGCATTTTCTCTTTCTGCTGGACTCCAGGAGGGGACTTCAGTGCAGACAAAGCTCTGTAGGTATGGATTTGGCTGCCTGTAGCATTTGAATCCTGTTCTGCTAACTGTAGCATCTTCTGGGCTCTGCATCTCCTGGGCTCTGCATCTCCTTCCTGAGATGCGGAGGCTTCTCGAGCATTCCCAGGATCCGCGGGCATTTTGAAAGCCGTAACTACGTAATTAGTAACCAGAGAGCCGTGTAAAGGCTAAGGCTCTGCTCTGTGGCTCCGGGATCTCGGTGGGATTGAGCCTCTAGAAGCTGCCTGCTGGATTTCACCCCCCGATACCGCCGCGGCTGGGCAGGGGAGCAGCCGGGCTGCGCGGCCGGGG
>VXBS01003641.1:123453-188368 GCA_013400255.1 Sitta europaea | reverse complement strand
CGGGCTGCGGGCACCGCCTGGGCTGCGGGCACCGCGGGGACGCGGTGGGGATCGCCGTGCCCGGGGAGCTTCCCTGGCTCCCGGGGCTTCCCCCACACGCGTGGTGGTGGGTTCAGCTGGATGAGGGACTTAGAGCGGCTCCTGGACGGGAAGGGCCGGAAAACAGCAGATGGCGTGATTGTGTCGCTAATACTAGAAAATTGATTTCCTTAAAAAAGAGGCAAAACATCCAACCGACAACCCCCACCTCCATGCTTTAGTGGTAGTTTTTCTGCTTCGCTGCTCAGTGAATTATTTGACAAAACAGCCGGGTGGGTGGGGGAAGCGAAACTGTGCCTTACGCAGTGTGTAAAAACCTGGAAAGCTTTTCCTGTGTTGGTTTGCTCGTGTTATTAGCTTTGGGCTGTGGGAGGGATTCCTGGAGAGCAGGTTCACGGTCCTTTGCTGGAGCCTCACGGGCAAAGTCCTCCCCGTGGCCCCGCCGGGAACTGAAGGCTTCAGTGCCTGCGGTCCCGGGCTAAGGAGGCGGCAGGAGTTCGGTCCCGGGTGACATCCCCGGCTTGCTGCCTCCTCGCAGGTGCCAGCTCAGCCAAGCAATGACCACCCAGATGTTCGAGGGCAGAGGGCATGCGGCCGTCTACCAGAAATACAGGTTTGCACCGGGCAAAGAGCTGCAGCAGACCATCCTCTCCTACCTGCAGGAAAAGGTGAGCAGGGTACAGCCAGGCTGGAGGAAAAATCCAAGGAGTATTTAATTGTGGGTGCAATGTTTACCTTGCTGGGAGCGTCATGTTGGTTGGTGCCTGAAGGAAAGATAAAGCAGCAGGGCTCAAGGCCAGATCGGGGCGCAGAAGAGGCTTTCTACAGGTTCTGCCGTGGCAAGGCTGTTCCTGAGTGGGTGCTGGGGGAGGGAATGGGGTACAAGCACAGGAATTGGGTGGCTGCCTGCTGAGACACATCCACTCCTCCCTGCAGAAGGCAATCCCTGCGGAGCTGGCGGTGGACGTTGGCTGTGGGTCTGGACAAGGTACCCACTTCCTCGGGGAGCACTTCAAGAAGGTGGTGGGGACGGACATCAGCGAAGCGCAGATCCAGGAGGCCAAGGACACCCCCTGCATGCCCAACATCTCCTACCTGTGAGTGTCAGGACAGCACGCTCAGCCAAAGGTAGAATTTAGGTCCTCACGTGGAGGTGGAGGTGGTGGTTTGTAAGTATGACCATTGTAAGAGCCAGCTGGCACCAAAGGTTCCATCTGACGGAATTCTTGGCGTGAACAGGCATCATCCTAGACTTCCAGAAGCTTCCAAACCACCAAAAAATCCCCTCTGACTTCCCATCCTGCTCTGTAATTCCCACACTGTTGGAACCCAGGCTGTCTCTCTGACAGTCTTGGATGATCCCAGCTCCAGCCAGGGGGCTTTAAAGCTCTGTCAGGGGGAGTCAGAGACCCTGGCAGGCAGCCAGGGACTCCTGGGGCTTTGAGTTTGATCCATGGAACAAATTACCACCTGTGAATGAAGAACTAAAAGTCACAAAATTTTAGACAGTGTGATAGTAGTAGTTGTAGAGTGAAAAGGGAAATTTTGGGGATTTTACCATAGGGGCTTAGGGGGCAAGATGGAGAGATTTGGGCATTGTCCTGTCCTCCTTCCTTCTTCTCCCTAACCCCCATCTTTTTGGTGATGTTGGCACTTGGGGATTGGATTGGAGTAGAATGTAACTGTCTAACATAGGTGATAGGCATTGGATCCTAACTGTAAATAACTAACACGCAGTTTGTAGTATAAAAATCAGTGCCTGCCCCAGGGGAGAGCAGTGTGCCTCGGGCTGCCCTGCTGAACAGACCTGGGCAGCGCAGACAGAAAATACCTTAGATAAGAAACAATAAGGCAACCTTGAGAGCATCAGCCAAAGACTTGACTCATTCTTTCAGCAGCAGGGTTTGGAGACAGCAGAATTTATATATCTCGGGGTCGTCCTCACCAAAGCAACCCCCGAGAGCACCTGACAGGTGTCTTTTCCCCTTGCAGCGTGTGCCCTGCAGAGGAGCTGCCGTTCCCGGACGCCTCTGTGGCCGTGCTGACCTCGTTCACGGCCGCGCACTGGTTCAACATCGAGCGGTTCGTGCGCGAGGCCCAGCGGGTGCTGCAGCCGGGCGGCTGCGTGGCCATCAGCACCTACACCGTGGACATGAGCCTGCGCTATGGAGACTGCTCCCAACAGCTCACCAAAGTCTTCAGGGAGGTGAGCTGCTGCAACCCCAGGGCAGGGGGAACTGGGGAGTGTTTGGATGCAGAGAGGAAGGAATGGGATGGAGGGGGTACGGCAAGAGGAGTCCTGATGTAGGATGAGGCAAAGGGATGGGCAGGGATAAGGCTGAGGCAGGATTTACGGACTTCCACACAGAGCTGGCTGGATCATGAGGAGAGGGACGTGAGGACTGATAGGGCAGACTCTGGTGGGGTTGAGAAGGGTATCAGGGCAGATCTGGGAGCTGGTATTGTCCAGGAGACTTTTCCTGCTGCCCTGATCATAGTGAAAAGAATGGGAAGTAGAAACAGTTGTGAAGAAGTCCTTTTTTGAGGAATCTTTCTGGACAAAGAGTGCTTCGAGGGTTGGATAAAAGGACACTTTCCACTGTAAGTGTCAGAACCCTGGACACAGAGGATTTCAGGCTTTCTGTTCTGACAGGGACTGAGCCTCAAAGATACACTGCAATTGAGCCGAGTCCTTGGAAAAGGCTTCCAAAACTGAGTGATAGCCCTGAGATTGTGAGTGGGGAGTTGAATAGAGGTGTGTCTTATCACAGGGTGAGAGATTTATGATTTAAGGTTTTGGGATATAGTAATATATATGTAACAAGATGGAGGGTTTTGGGCGTAGGTTAGTCCTTCACAAGTTTGGGTGATTTTGTGTGATTGGTCGAACGAGTCTGCAGCGCGGAACATGGGTGGTTAGTTACTGGGCTAAAAGTAAATTAGTTGGCATCTCATAATCGGGTAGTTTAGTCTTAAAAAGACCTTTAAGACAGAACTCTAAGTGCCATTTCTACTCTGTTAACTTAGTGTGTAGGAGCACTCATGGTCAGTGAGGCTGTAACATAGATATCAAATAATAAACATCCAAGCCCAAACAAGAATTCTGTCTCTCGCGCTTTTAATCCTGACCCTGAGAAGAAGAACCAGACAAAGCCAAGGGGTTTGCCACAAGTAAGAGGAGTGTAGGGAAGACAGGAGCCTTATTTCTATAATTGGATCATTGAATTCTTGACATAAAGCAAGATTTTGGCATGTTTTAATGCAACAAGTCTTTAAAAACAAAGGACGTATATGAATGTATCAGATGCAGGCCCAAACCTGGGTTAAGTGGCATCTGAGAACTTCAAGGGGTTTTGTGCTTGTTTTTAATACACTGTCTTTACAGTGCTGGGACAAGATTTTACAATACTCACATGATAGACTAAAATATGTCTTGAGTGACTACAAAGAGATCTTTGAGGCCTTGCCGTTCCCAGACAAGAAGAGGTGAGCAGAACCACCTCTGGTGGTGTCAGATATTTTATCCACCACCATGCCAGCCTGTTTGTTGTCTGTGTTCCTCTGCCTTTGAGGTTTAACTTGCCAGTGCTCCTTTCTTGCCCATGTCTCTTGTAGAGTCACTGATATCTACGACCAAATTCCCATGACTGTTGAGGGGGTGGTTGGTTACATGGAGTCTGCCTCTCCATATCAAACCTTTAAGAAGAATGACCCTAAAGCTGCAACATCCCTCCTCCAAGAGACTGAAAAGAGGTGAGAAAACTGCTTGGGAAAACAAGCAGGATGTGGAGGACCTGTCCTATACAGTGCATACAGAGAGAGGTTGTGCAGACCCCTTCAAAGCTGCAAGTGAGTGTGCAGGGATGTGCTCCCTCCTTTCTCCCAGGGGTGGACACCTGTCAGGTTAAACAGCAGATCCTTAATTTTTAAGCCTGTGTAACAGTAGGATGTGCTGACACCGATGTATCCATGAAACCTCTGACATTAGAGTATTCTGAGTTTCTTTACCTTGCTTTTAATTGGCAAAGGACATGAAAAATATTGGTGGTTGCACCTTCACCCTTCTATTTCAGCCCCAACAAGGGGCTGCTGGGAAGGGGTGCCTGCTCATATATTCACTGACCAAAACAACCTTTGTGCAGCAGCTGGAAGCATTTGCCATCCCACCTCTGTGCTGTGGGTAGAAGAGATCTGTCTCTGGCTGTGGGTGTTGCCCCACATGAGGTGGGAGCTGTCTGGGCAGGCTGAGACCCTTGCTCTGCTTGTCCTTTCAGGATGCTGGAGACAATGGGAGTTTCCTCTCGTGAGACCCCAGTGGAGTTCTGGGTGAGGCACGTCTGTCTGCTGGGGTGCAAGGGACGCTGAGAGAGCAAACCCTTCTGATCTGGTGTCACAAAGGAAGGAGAAAGTGGATTGTTTCCTAAATCCCTGCTTATAACCGCTCTTACTCCTTGGGAATATTGGTGCTGATTTTGCTGATTGCACTTTTGGTCTCCTGTGGAAAGCAGATGGGGTTTTATGCCCCTCAGGTTCCTGTTCAGCTCTGTACTGCACTCTGCCCAGTGCTGCTCCCTCTGCACTGGAAGTGTCACCTTGTGGACTGCTGGTTTGATAACGTGGCGAAGAGAATCACAGGAACAGCTGAGAAAGTCACTGCATTTCTAACACAATTAATAATAATTAAAAATCAAGCTGAGAAAATGTTGCCTGTGGTTCCTATTTTACAAAGAGCTGTGGAGCACCCACTGGCATGGGAATAACTGTGCTCCATTGACGTTGAG
Source organism: Sitta europaea (assembly GCA_013400255.1). Lineage (NCBI taxonomy): Eukaryota > Metazoa > Chordata > Aves > Passeriformes > Sittidae > Sitta > Sitta europaea. Next base: position 183,548 of record VXBS01003641.1, on the reverse strand, counting down.
TGTCCTGATGTCCTCAGTGCCCCTCTGCTCCGTGGGGGAGGTGGGTTTTGGGTAGGAAGGGCCCCTCTCCCTGCCCTGGCTAAGCGAGAAGCTGTCTCTGAAGGCTGCTCTGGAAAGGGGCTGTTCTCACCCATAATGGTGCCTTGCTGGCTGGTGCAGGTATCAGCACCTTATCTGCCCCAGGAGTGCCTTGGTCCTAGTGAGGCCCCTCAGAACAGCTCAGGAGCCTTTATGGGATCACTGCTGAAGGAGAGCAGGTTTGAGCCCCTATCACCCGCCCACACTTAGAGGTGGCATTTTTGGGGAGGGGCAAAGGGAGACACGAGGGCTCAAAGCTGGGCATACCCTGGCACAGGTCACCTCCTGTTTGCCTTCTGGATATTTCAAGTCCAGACTCACCCTCTGCAGGGATCTTTCCCTTTCCTGTAATTCCCGTCCTTGGCAAGAAAGGTTCCCTGACACCATGGGAAGGGCTGTGCCCTCACTCTGTTCTATTTCAGTGCATTGTTAAGAAAGGTGAAGTGCCACCTTTGCTCCTGGCTCCAGAGAATGCACCTGGAGGGGGTTGAGAGGGGATGGAGGTACTTCTGCTGAGGTCTTGGCTCTCAGGGTCCTGGCTGAGCTCCCCTCAGCTTGCCAGAGTGGGGAGCAGAGGCTTTGCCCTCGTTTGGTCCCCCAGGAGGGTGATGGTGATGGGGTCTCAGGAGGACAGCTATGGCGTGGGAAGCCCATCAGGGATGGGAGGCTGGTCTGAGTCCATGGCTAGGTGCTGGAGCAGCAACACTGGATCAGGCCCTGCTCTCACTGGCTGAGGGGCTGCCACAGGTGCAGGCTGGGTTTGGGCCAGCAGCAGCTCTCAGGCCTCCCTTGCTGGTGAGCATGAGGGGTCTCTCCTGTTCGGGCTGGCAATGGGTGACACCACTGCTGTGATGCCGATGGCCTGTCTGGCTGCCTGGGCCGGGGAAGCTCCAGCTCTGCTGGCAGGGTTTGTCCCTGGGAGGTGCATCCCTGCAGACATTCCAGGGCAGGGAGGGGTCCCCCAGAAAGCCACATCCAGGGTCCCTACAGTGCTGGCAAAAAGGCTCTGGAGAAAAAGCGTTTGGGTTTTTTCCTCACTCTAAATTTATAACAAGTTTAAGTCTGCTCGCTAATTATGTCTGTAATTTAAATTTAAAGCACCTCCCTCCCTGCACCAGCATCGTGCAGTGTAACATGCAGGGATTGCATCACCCTGAGAAGAAGAGGTGCAGCAGAGGGGCACCAGCCGTGCCCCTCTGGGAGGTGCTAAGGGTTCTGGGGGATGGAGGGGGGCTGGGGACACTTTGGTGGCACCGACACCCTGGGCTGGCAGGGACAGGTCCAGTGCTGGCTAATGAGCAGAGCTTGCCTGCTGCCCTGTCCTGGCACCATCGGGCCATGGGCAGGGCTCCCACATGTCGCCCAGGGGGTTGTTTTTAAACCTGGCTTTTTTGGGGCACGCTTTCTGTTCTTTCTGGCTTCCCTACCCAGACTAGTCGGTTTAGCAAGAGTCACTTCCTCCCAGACTAGCCCACCGGGGTCAGAAGTCATCCTTACCCACTCCAGTGCAATGGCTTGTGGTGAACGACTTTCTCATGCTCATGCCATGCAGGAACCCATGAGTCACCATGAAGCGATTGCCTCACCCACTGCTGACACCAGCCCTGTCCACAGTCAGGTTTCACTTTTGTTCTCGCACCTGGAAATCCCACACACCTGTGATTTCTTGCTCCAATCAAGCATGAGTGGCTCCAGCCTCCAGGCTGTGTGAACCCAAGGAAAGGGCTCCATCATCACCATCTGTGCTGCTCTCCTGGCACAGCACCATCGGCAGCTGGGACTGGAGTGATGATTGTGGTGGGTCCCCAGTGCCCTGTAGACTCTGTTGGGCACAGTGTGATGTCCCCAGCCTGTGCTGGCTTTGGGGGACTCTCCACTGCCAGGGCAGGAGCTCGCACTGGCACAGTCTGGAGGAGCTGTGGTGAATGCAGCCATGCTTTGCTGGCTGGGCTATGGGGGAGCATGACGTTGCTGGGCAAGACACGCACCAAAGGCCAGGATGGCAACACCCCATCCCATTAAGAAAAAGCCCTCACTGCTGCTCAGCCAGGCTCCTGGGGGCTCAGCTGTGGCTGGGGGTGGCACAAATATCTGAGTAAGGTGCCCAGGAGAGATCCTCATCTCTCCATCCCAGCTGTCGTGAGTGCCAATAGCTGTGCTCATGGCCTGGCTTCGCCCCACAGCTTTAGCTTTTCTGTGGTGCCTCTGAATTTCCTTTTGTACGTGTGAAGAGATGAGGTTTCACTTTACTTCTCCAAACAGAAATGACATCTGGGAGAGAAAAGCCACAGCGATGGGAAACAGGAGTCAAAGATGTCCCACGAGGCTGTGATGCTGCTCTGTGACCCGATGGGTGACCCGAAAGCGTCTCGGCAGGGATCGGTGGTGTGGGACAGTGGCTGGTGGTGGATCACCCCTCTCTCACTGGGGGCCACATTTCTTTTACATCTGTTGGGATTTTCTCTAGGGTGCCCTCTACTCCAGCTGTGCTGCACCTCTTTGGGTGACAGAAGTGGACTTATTTATGCTGGTTTGGACTTGTATTTCACAGCTATATTGACCATGAACTTCGTTGTGTTGAATAAAAATTAATCTCCTGTGGGTTTCTTTAATGGGAGAGAAAGGAAAGACAGAGCCATTGTCCTGTTCACCAAAAGGGCAGACAAGGGACTTCAGCACGCACCAGGCTTTTAATTACTGACCTCCCCTGAGCTGCTGCTGTGAGGGAGGCTGGCACGGGAGCCTGCTCCAGTGGCCACATCCATGACTGGAAAACCTGTGCCCACCACACTCTGGGGCTTTAGCACCATGTTTTGCTGTCCTGGCTCTTCTCCAAGCTGCGTCTGCATCCAGTTTGGACAAAGTGAAAAATGCCGACAGGTGTGCCTTTACACACACTTCCACAAGAACACTTCTACTTTTCTTGGACTCTTTGAAATCAGCACTTTAGTTCCAAATATGAACATTAAAAATTGGGTCCTCCTGGAGTGTTCTGTGGCCACCATGCAAGGTCCTGCAAAGTGCATTTATGCCTTTTACTTTCTTACTGTGTTTGTTCTTAGATCCCGGTATTGCCCTAATTTTTTATATTTAATGCTTGATAAATGCATGAGACTGAAAGCACAGCAGTGACTACAGGAGGTTTCCTTGAGGGAGGGACAGTTTGCTGAGAGATACCATTCCAGCTATCAGCAGAGGGATGTCAATACACCCTATGTGTGACTCCAGGCTGAACAGGAAAGAAAACCCCAGCCAGCTCCAGTGCCTTGTAGGGTGGCAGCCCTGCTCATCTTCATCTACCTCCTCAACTCTATGTCCCACCTGAAAACCTTCAGGTAGAAGTGCTTCTGCTTTCACATTTTTCCCTGCTTTTCCATGTGAGCCTGGTCCCTCAGGATAACACAGCCATAAAAGCTCACGCCTGCAGCCTGGACTGCGCAGTGCCCACTCTGGGCTGCTGCTTATGCCCCCTCCCTGCCATGGCCTTTCCCACAGGGAAACTGAGGCCTGAACTCCTGCTGCCACTCAGGAGGCACCAAAACCCTCCTGTCCTGGGTGAACCTGTTGTCCCCAGGTGTCTCCCGCAGCTTTCAGCATGGGGTGGGGCTGGGTGTACCGGCGTCCCCCCAGCTTGGCAGCCACAGCCTGGCAGCACTGCCTGGCACGCCCCAGCCCCAGCATCCCCTGGCATCCCCGGCTGAGGCGGAGCAGGCAGCAGAGCTGCAGGGAGCAGGGCAGGTAACAGAGCGGAGATTCCCTGCACCACTTTCATTTTCTTGTTTCAACTCTTCCAGCCCTGGGTTTTCCTACTAATATGAAAACACCAGGCAGGAATAAAAAGCTGGAGATGGAGCAGCAAGGCAGCTACAGAGAGCAAGGCGAAGCAGCTCCCTGGGACAGCCATCAGCTCAGCAGCTCCACGTCTGAACGAGCTACCTGTGGCACCCATCAGGCATCTCTGCATCTGAAATTGAGTGAATCCTGCCCGGAGTCCTGCGGTTCATCCTCTCTGGCATCCTGCACTGCAGCCTCCTCACCCCATCGTAATCCAGCACTGACTGTCAAGCTTTCGTCGCCAAAATGTTGTGCCTCAGCTTCACCCCGCTGTTTGTGCTGGTGCTGGGGGTCAGCCTGGGGGCTGCCTTTCCCCATGAGGGCTGCAGGCTGTCCAAGTACAAGAATATTGTACAAGAGGAGCAGCAGGCTGTGGACAAGATGAGACGAGAGTTTGTGAGTACTGCTGGCAACAGGGGGCTGTGGGTTGGCAGGGGGCAAGGCAGAGGGGATGCTGAATTCAAGACCTGAGTAAGGAGGTGCAAGTTTTCTGCAGCAGTTTGGGGACGAGGAAGATGTTTTCCAAGGGTGTTTGGGGACATGAAGGATGCTGGGCCAAATTGCATCCTGGTTTCAGACCTCTCAAGGCTGGCCGAGGTTGTACAACATTGCCAGAAGTCACAACGAGAGTTTTCCAGTCTCTCTCTCGGTTTATGCCTGCAGGTGAGCAACCACAAATGCAACACCAGGCTCTTCCACCGGAAATGGAACGCAGTAAACCTGCCGGTAAGAGTGAGGTGATGCTCTAAAAAGGGGGCACACCTCTGCCGTCAGCCGGTTCCACCTCCACCCCACCCCCGGGCAGTTCTCCGAGACCCCCATCCTCCAGGCCTGGTGCTTCGGGTCCCTAACCAAGACACTCCCTCACACAGATGTCCGACCGAGTGGTGCTGGTGGCAGCCGAGCTCAACCTCACCACTGCCATGCTGGAGCTCCCCGCTGCCCCCAGCTTTGCCGAGGTGCGCCGGGGGCCCCTGAAGTTCTTCACCCAGGCGCGGGAGGACGTGCGCGGCTGTGTGAGTGCCTCCCCCAGCGCCCTGCCCCGGGCCAGCCCAGCGGCCGCGCTGCGGGGCTGCTCCTTACCCAGCCGCTCTCCTTGCAGGTGGATCCTTCGCACCAGCCCTCGGGCAGGCTGAGGCACTGGCTGCAGAAGCTGCAGGCGGCCCTGCGAACAGTAAGTCAGGCCGGCGGGGGGACAGGTTTCGGGGTGTCGGCGCCCGCACGGCTGCGCGGGGCCCTTCAGGGCTTCAGGGCTGACCCACCTCATCTCCCTGCCGCAGGAGAGCCCCGAGAGCACGGCGTGCCTGAGGGCCACCACCATCCTGCACGCCCTGCAAGTGCTGGACAACCTGCGCTGCGCCGCCCTCCAGCACAAGTGCTGAAGCGCCCGTGGGCCCCGGCCCACGGCACCGCCCCCAAGGGACCGGGAAAGAACGACTGCGCTGCGCTGATACTTCCTATTTGACCTATTTAACCCTTTTAGTCGCTTATGCGAGCTGAGGAAACTATTTTTTTATATTTTTTACACGGTCTTTTAAATTATTGGCTCGGGATAAGGCAAAGTAATGCCCTTCCTGAAAGAACGTAAATACGCGTATTTATAGGGTATCTTTGTTTTTCTGGTTCTCGAAATGTTTTTGAGGAAATCTATTTTTGTACCTGCTATTTATTAAAGAGTATATTCTGCATACTTGACTGTGTAAATTATTTTCTTATGTGCTATTTAATATTGAGAGGAATGAGGGATTTGTCTTTACAAACAAGCCGTGGGTCTGCTGGTAGATAAAACTAGCACTGAGAGAGAAAAGAAACAATAGGTAGGATTCCACTGATTGGTGAATGGGAAAAAAAAGATATTTGCCTTTACAAACAAACTAAAACTGTACGTTTGCTGATAAATGAAATTGGATATTGAAAGATGAATGAAACAAAGGGTAAAACCCATAAATTCCATAAGAATTAAAACTTAAAGGGAGGGTTAAACATTAGGGGGGAATCTTAGGTATCAGGCGTTCTGGGAAGCCTGTACCTCTCAAGTACCTCTGCCAATGGGGAAAGAGAAAGGGAAATTTGGCCTGAAAATCGGGATAAAAAGAAGGCTGCATCCTCCAAAAATTTGAGAGACCCCAGGGGAATGCCCCATGACCTCTCCCTTGATTCCAATAATCAAACAGAACACCTCTGTCTCCTTTTTGGACATAAACCTCTGGTGTTTGTGGATTCATTTTCCTGACAATATGAAAACTAGAGCAGATAAATAAACTACCATAAGCAGATAAGATGCCATCCCGTGTTTTTACTGTGCTTTGCTGAAATAGCACAGCAGAGGTAAAGCCTGCACATCCTGGCAAGGACATTGCCCAAAAAGCAACCTCGTCGCGTTTAACCTGGGGACGGGGAGGGGGAAAAAGCCTGGATGTTGGGTTTTCTGGAGAGCTTTAATAGGTTCTGTCGCTCGGTAAAGCTGCCATCTGACGTCAGGAGCAGCACCCGAGGCAATGAAAACCCATGCACAGGGAAACGCCCTCGGGCCGTCACCTCTGGAGGGCAGGGAAAGCCCCGAAGGTGTGTCGGGAATTCCCCGTGGAAGCAGCGGGTCGTTCTCCCAGAAAGCCGGGCTGCAGGGAGGCTTTGCTCCCAGGAGGCAGAGGCCATCGATACCTCCTTTGGGACCCCACCTCCTGGCCCTGCTCCCGATTTCACCCCTCGCTTTTGTAGGCTTGCAAGAAATCCCTCTCTGGGACCTACCTGCGGCCAGCATCTGTGGGAGGAGGACGTTTTAGGACAGTTCTGTCCAAAGCTGCTGTGCTGTGTTATCCAAGCAATACATGGATGTGGAGAGAAAAGCCTAAGGAGGGAAGAAAGGGCTCTAAGCAGCAGTTCTGTGCTGGTTTAGCTAGATTTCAGTAAGTTCCAGTTTCTTTTTGGGGAATGGGCATTGGTGTCCTTGTGGTTCAGTGAGTATTTCAGTATTTCAGTAGCTTCTGTCAAACCTCCTTGTGGCAGCTCTCCAGCTTTGCCTTACCACACCTTCTAACCTGGATGCTGGGTAAGTTTTGGTTCCCTTATTTAGTGGAAGCTACCAAATGGAAGAACTTGAGTTTATGCACCTGTTTTACAGATGGGAGGACTGATTTAACAGAACTGTGAGAATTTCTGAAGTTTTGTGGCAGTCTAGTTATGATACCCAAGTACTCACTCTCCATTACTAAATGCATTCCCACAATATTTTTTTTTACACAGATTCCATCCGACAGGCTTGTGTTTTAGTTATATATGTTATATTGTTGTTATATTGTGAAATATCAATATGATTGATATTTCATATGATTGACTGTTGCATATTTATATTATTGACATACTGACTATTCCATCTGATTCACTAGTCTTCCACTCATCAAATAGTTGATGAATTTAAGCAGGCACCAAGGCAAACTCTGCAGCCTGGATCAACTCTGCTCCTGAAATCGCTCTGACATTTGCAGTTTTTTCTCCCTCTTGGTGTGTTGCTATTTGCCAAAGACTCAGCGTAATTTATGTTACGGGTGAATCACCCCCCCCCTTCCATAGCAGTGTGAAGGGACAGTAAAAGAATGGCATTTATTGGAAATGGCTCGCCGGGAAGGTGGTGGACTCACCATCCCTGGAGGTGTTCAAGGAACGACTGGTCTGGGTGACATGGTGAAGATCCGCCAAAGCTGGACTCAGTGATCTCAGTCTTTCCTAACCTTAATGATTCTGTGGTTCCGTTTACAAAAAGTGAGAAAATTCGCCCTGGGGGGACAGATAAATCCAAGGCCATCAGCTCCCCTCGGGGAGCGGGCGCTGCGGGAGCGCCNTGTCCCCGCATCTGCCGGCCCGCCAGGCCTCGGCTCCCGGCGGGGTCCCGCGGTCCCCGTGCCTTGTCCGGCTCCCGGGGGAGCTGGAGAATTCCCCGGGCTCTTCCTCCCTATGGCACAGATAAGCACAGTACCTCTCCCTTCCTCTTCTGCCTCCTCGGTAAAGCTTTACCTGCGATTTGGGAGTGCTTTCCTGCTACGTCTCGTTGGCATTTGAGATACAGCCGAAGCGAATAATTTCTTTAACAGACCGGTCGCGCTCCTCTTGTGTTTCCTGGTTAAGTTGTAAAGGTCTTTAGGCGTTTAATGCCCATCGAAGTTGAATTTATTTGGAATCGGTGCCTAAAAGAGGGAGGTATTTAGTGTCTGAAAGAGGGGGGTATTTCTGAGGAGAGAGCTGGTCTGCGGTTTACAGGTACTTTTTTTCTCTTTTTTTAATTTTTTAAAAATTTATGGCCTCGTTCATTACTCTTCAGACCCCCCCACTCCCCTCTTCTTGGTTTTTATTAAATTTTTATTTTTTTTTTTTGGCTGGACAGCTATTTTTTTTTTCCTTCTGCAGGGAAAAACGGACTGTTTTGTTCTGCTTATTCTTCCTTTCTCCGGCGTGAAACCTACAGTTTGTTGCAGTTAAGCCCGCTGGATTTTACATTTACACTGAGCTGTACTTTTGTTTTTAAACATACATCTTGAAGCTGACACACCCATTACTTGTCAGCGTCAGGGATCTTCACCTTCGTGTAGATCTCACCAGTTTCCTACTATTCAGGAGTGTTGAAATATATTACTTCTTTTTTTTTAAGCTTTGTTGCTCGCTTTTCTGTTAAGCTCTTCTCAACCTCCGAGTAAAGATTATACCCTGGCCTTTTGGATTTCCCCCCACTTTATTTGGTTGAATTAATGACTTAAAGAATAAGCATTTTAGCTGTTGGGGGGCCTGAAGGGTTTGGGTTTTGTCAGCATTGTGTTGATTTTAGCCGAAATGTTAAAGAAGGAGGAGTTGCCTTCGACTGGCAGTAGTGTCAAACCACATTAAGCCATGACAGATTGGATGCTTTGGCTTCGTGACTTTGGCATTCTGACCACCTTTTCCTGTAATTAATTTCTCGGTGCAGTTATTTTCTAGAGTGGATGGCTGGCACAGCAGAGCTATCTCTTCCTTTCGGTTGTTTGGGCTCTGTGTGTCCCGTTTCTGCCCAGCCTCAATCCCTTCCCTGTGTCCCGGCAGCTGTCTCGAAGCTCGCTTCCTAGTTAGAGAGTTGTTCCAGGAATCCCTCGCCTTTCTCCCTTTGATTTATTTATTTTTTGGGCCAGCCAAAAGGCAGCTGTGAACGTTGTCCTGTGAGGCGTGGAGGAGAGCAAGGGGGCTGCCAGGGAACAGCGCCAGGCAGTGAAATCGAGTTGTAAACACTGATGTAAGCCTGACCTCTCTCTCTCCAGAAAACCGAATTTCCTCTTGGCCTGATGCACTGCACCTCCCTCAGCATTCACAGCCCAAACCCTCTCATTCCTCAGCTGCTGAGGGTCCCCACCTTCAATCACCTGTGCCTTGATGAGGGTCGTTCTCTCCTCTCCCGCAGCCTTGCCTTGTTTTCCTCCTTGCCCTGGTTTTTGGTGACTGTCCCGCTGTGTTCCAGGTGGGAAGCAGCAGTAATGCTAACGCTGGCCAGCAAGCTGAAGCGCGATGATGGTGTCAGAGGCCCCCGTGCGTCCAACCCAGCGTCGGACTCCACTCGCAGGGTGTCTGTCCGCGACAAATTGCTCGTTAAAGGTGAAAGAATATATTGGAATATGTCGGGATTTACTGCTTTCGGGGGTGTTGCCAGTAAACAGCACTAAATTGCTTGCAAATTCCTGCAGGTGTTTTTCAAATGTCCTATAGGGAGCTTGTTTTAATTGAATAATGAAAATCAAAGCAGCCTTAAAAAAATTAATCCCTCATCAATTAAGACATGATAAAAAGTTGCCACACAAGTGTCACTGAATGTATACGAGGAGAATGTCAGAAGTATATTTGCCTTGGTAGGAAGGTGGGTTTTGAGCAAAACCAGAACTGCCTGTCAAGGGAAAAACATCCTGAAAGTAACAACAGTGTTTTGGTGGTTTGAATGGCACAGGTCAGAGGCAGCACACTTTAAAGAGATTAAAAAAGCAAAGCAGAGTGAGATTTTTTGTAGGCCTGGAGTCACTATAAGTTGAGTGTGAAATTGTGAATAATTAACCAATGATTGTATTGCAGTGTGCTGTGTTTTAGGAAGGCTGCTGTAGGTTTTTACCAGCTGGTGGGAATAAAAGCCCCAAACCTACTGCTTGGCAGTGGGTAAATGGGGTTGTTAATGAGGCAGTAATTAAACTATTTTATGGTTAAACCAGGGACAGCTCTTTCCTGCACTTCAAATTTTTTTTTGTAGCATAAATAATATTATATTTAAAAATCCATACATGCTGACAGCTTGCAGTTACTGTGGATTTAAACTCAGGTTCACTGCCTCTGGTAATAGTTGAATGTTAGTGGCAAAGGAATGTGTTGTTTAGGTTGATGTTTCTGCTGAAAATGATCAGTAGCAAATACACTGCTGTTGGTGTGTAAGCTGCCACTACTGAGATTCATGCCAGACAGAGGAAATGCACATTTCCTGGTCTTGTTTCAGAAGGATTTGTAATTGCCTGACTGATATTACCTAACTAGCACTGTGTTTTGGTTTTGGGTTTTTTTTTTCAAACTCGGGTAAATGCTGTCAGATATCTGGAGCAAGGTGTCACTGTAAATGCTGCTGCCTCAGCTAGACTGCAGGAATGTTATATCCACAATTTTCTCTCTGTATCATTTCAAGGATAGGGAATTTTAATCTGCTTTAAATCATGATTGTGATCACTCTTACGCGTCCGGTTTGGAAATCCTTATTTAACTTCAATTCTGAGGGGGAAAGATTCAGGCAGGAGAATTAAGCTCTTTAACCAGGCTAAGCTACAAAGCCAAATAATCTGAGATTTTCCCTAACCTACAGGTATAGACCTGTGAAATGAGTGGTGCAGGTTGCTTAAAGAGTCACCAGCAAAGGCATTTGAAATGATTGAAAGGTGAAAACGTGCCTTAATATAAATCTGCAGAAAATAATATATGAGTTTGCAAAAGCATGACAGAGGTTGTTGGCAGGGTTTATGTTACTGCTTACTGCATGGATAAAACATATAAAGGAAAATAGAATTAGAGTCATATATGCAGAGGCTGGAATGAAAAGAGGAAAGGGAAACAGGTAAAGGAAACTCCTGGATGAGTCAGGAGGTTCAGAGTGAAATCCCTCCTCAGGGAGGAGTCTCAGTGCAGCTGGACCCAGTCTCAGGCTTGGACTCAACAGTTATGCCTAAAATATGTAGCAGAACTTAATCATAAAAGCACTGAAGTGTTATATTCATTATTAATCAGTTCTAACCATAATATAGATTCAAGATAATAAGCTGTATACTGTTTTGTGATGTGTTCAAGTCCATGCACACACATACACCAAGATACATATGGATGTGCAGATGTACACAAAGATGTGCTGAAGTAACACACACATGTATGGATATGTATGTATATATAGGAACTCATTAAAATATTCAGAATCAATGAAAAAGTCCTGTTAATCCCTTTTTGGGGATTACTGGAATTTTCTGAAATTCAAGGGAGAACGATACCATTTCACTCAGGCTGTAATTCAGCTAAGGAATGTTCCAGAGCCATCAGGGAAAGGCTGATTACTCCTGCTGCCATCTCCCACCTTGTCCAGGCAGAAGGAGTTTCTGGGACAGTTCAGGAATGCTTCACCACCGAGCTCTTGTGCAAAGGCCAGGGCCTGCTAGGAATTGCTGAAATTGCAGAGCAGGCCAGAGGCTGGGAGGGAGGATGCACCACAATCAGGATGCTCTCCCAGAAGAGCTCTGGGAGCAGCTGTCAGTCTGCTGAGGACCATTTCTGGGTGAAATAGGAACTGACAGGAGGAGCAGATCTTTCCAGCAAAGCTGCTGAAAGGGGAATGTAGAGGGAAAGGCTTATTGGGGATGTTCTGTTTTCAGCTGCTCAAGCTAAATGCAGACCATTTGAATACCAAAGTTCCTAGAATTTGCTTCAGCACTTTAAGATAGATCAGCTGCAGCAGCATCTACAATCTTGTGAGGCTGAGTGGAGGTGAACTTCTGATGTTGAAGGTGTTTCTAGGTCATGTAGGGATGGGTTTGATCAGGAGTGCAGAGCTGCCTGCTAAAGGTGTGCACACAGCAGAGATGCTGCTGCAGCTGGACCAGCACCAGTGCTTTTATTGCTTGTTTGTATGGAACTGTAATAGCTGCACTGAGGCTGTTGTACTGGATGCCAAAGTCAGCAGGAGCCTGGAAGAACAGTTCTAGGTAGAAGTTGTTCCTGGTGTGTGTTTTGGCTGAACTTCAAACAGATGACAGTGGCAGAATGGGGGAAAGGCTCCATCAGGCCAGTGTCCTGGCAACATATTAGAAAATAATCTCCCCTGCATAAAAGAAGAGAGATCCTGGCCATCAGCAAGGGAGGAGATGAGAAAAGGCCCAGAGTGTTCTGCCAGTGGTGAAGACTATAGTGAAGACCCCACTATTCCTGTTCCCCAGTAAATTGGGCATAGTCTAATAAATCCTGCAGACAGATGTCTGCCAGCTTTGCTAAGGGTATTGTCCAGACACAGGCGGTGTCTGGTTTTTTTCTGGAGGTAAATTGCAGACAGCCTTGTTGGTGCTGACAGAGAGTCCAGCCCAGGAAGGCAGGAGAGGCTCTCTAAAGGATGTGTTGTCACACTGATATCCCTGCAGCTGTGTTGTGTCCTCTGCCTGGTCAGTGGATCAGTGCTGTTTTGATTGAGGTGATGACCACAACCCCAGCCACTGGCAAGTGAAGGTGATGCTTAGAAACTTTAAAAGACTTGGTATAGACCAAGGGCATGCTGCTTGAAAGTAGGAAAAATTAAGTGCTAATTTAGGAATGATAGCTATTTGTACTGTGTGTGTGACAAACATCTTGGTTGGTGTTTGAAATAGTGGTGTCAGGCTTTGATTTTATTGATGGGTGCACGTTAAACAGGCTTTGTTTCACTTTTAGGGAAAAGCTGCTCTTAAAATACTGGTGCCCTTTGTTCGTCTTTCCTTAATTTGCTCCTTTGACTGCTTGTCTCCAGCATTCAGATTCAGATATCAGCATACCAGCATACAGATTCAGGTATCAGTCATGTCTCAGGACCCTTATGTTTATGGGTTGTTTTATGGATGTACTATGAATGGAAATCTCTCTATCCCTTAAATTTTATATGTGGGGAAGTAATTCTGACTCATTTGGTTCTTCTCTTGCAGCTGTAGAGAGCGTCTAGTAAAGCACAGCTTTATTCAAAATTATGTGTGACTCATCTGTGTATCTGTTTTCCCTGCACTTCCATCTAGGCTCAGTTGGAGTAGGCCTAGTACCCAAATTAAAATAGAGCAAGCAGTACAATTGCTTCAGCAGCTTTCATTTTGTTCTGTGCTGCAGAGGCAATTTTTAATGTTCTGTTCATCTCTAAGGGGAACTTCGTTAAGCTGGGAGCAGGGGCCACATGACTGCTCCTCCAGGATGGCAAGCATGCAGTGCTGAACTCGAAAGGCAGATCCTTTCTGAAACTCAAAAAGGGCTGAGGACAAACCAAAGTGGTGTTTAAGATTAATATTGTGTAATGAAGGTGACTGCTAAATGGAATTGAAGACAGAGAGCAGGATGGCAGTAGCAGCTCATGGATCACAAAGATTGTCCCTTACACTGCATTTTAGGTAGTGCACAAAAACTTCATAATTCAGTTTGATACTACTACTGCTTAGTTTGATTGTGGCAACTTGAAATGATTTAACAAGAGTTGACAAGGTTTATTCCTCGGTTGTCTTCAGGATCTGTGGCTTTTACAACCATATTTATGTAACCAGAAAATATTTTGTGTGGCTCTGTATAAACCTGAGAGAATGGAAGTGGGAAACTGATGATGAAAGTGAATATCCATTGTAACTAAAAATGAGGGAAGGCATTTATTTGCTTTCTTCAAGCTTTCAAAAACAGTAATATCCCTCCTCACAAAAACAGGTGAGGAAAGTTGAGAGGGGAGAAAATACTTTTTATGTTACACTGGTCTGTACAGTGTAGAGGAGCTAAGTAGGGAATGCTGTAAGGATAGCTGGGTAAGAATTAGGAGGCAGGCAGCATTTCTACAATTAATAGAATATTAGAATTAGTACTTAGAAAATTGAAGTTTTATTGGTGTCACAGTACTCAATCTTCTTCTCTAGAAGTTTAAAAGAAGTAAATTAAAGAGGAACCTAAACAGGAGAGGGAGCTTTTTGAACAGAACCAGAGAGAAGTAATACTGCTGTGGATGAGAATGTTCACTCGAGGAAATAATGCTTAAACCCCAACTCCATCAGGAAGCACAGAGGCTGACTTTTGTGGAAGTCTCAGTAAACAAAGCACTTCTAAATTCTCATTTGGGGAGGTGAGGGAGCAGAGCATTGAACATTCATAAACCTTGTACACACAGCAGGAGTGTTCCTATTTCTGTCTCGAGAACTGTCATGGGTAGGGAGAGTTATTGTTTGTGAAATCATTTATAAATAACTCTGCTTGCTTCTGGTAGGCTTAGATGCAGCTCAGGAGCTGTACAGAAGAGAGAAATAATTTGTTTGCATTCAGCTCTTCCAGTCTTTGTGTTGGGTTTAAGTTTAAGCCTCGCCTTTTTATGATTTAAAAACTGTTAAAGCAAGTGTTAAGCCTTTTTATGGTTTAAAATGGTTTAAAAACTATTCAAGCAAGAGTGTTCTGGTTCAAGAGCAGGACTCTGCAAATACACCTCCACTTGGGCTGTACCTGCACCAGATCACACAAGGTTTTGGGAACACCACATGGACTGCTTGGAGTTCCTGAGACTTGGATTTTCTGGTTGTCTCATCATCTTAATGGTGTGAATTGAGACACAGATGCAGATTCTGCACAAAATGACCATGAAATGTGGTCAAACAGAATTTTAAATTCTTCACTGTTTAGCTGTAGTGAGTTACTTCTTGAAAGAGGAGCTCAGAAAAACTTTAAGTTTGTTCTTTAATTTAGTGAAGCTTTTGCAACTCTTGGAAGTTCAGTGCATTGGAGCTCTCTTTGTCACTTCCACGGTTTGCTTGTTTACAAATCTCTTTCAACTTATTTAAGTTGGCAGCCTGCACAAGGGGTGGTGGTTTTTTACAGAGAATGCTCATGCCAGAGATGCTGCTTTATGCAGAAAATGTATAAATGTATAACTTAAAACACCAGAAGCTTAGTGGAGCTTGAATGCTCTGGTCAAAATGTTTGCTTTCTGAGCAGCAACATACAAAAATGGTTCTAATGTCAATGCAGAATTTGGAAAATTCAAACACTGAGCATTGGCCTGTTAATTGGTGAATCACCACTGTTTGTTCATATGGCACAATTAATGGCCAACATCTGTTGCCTTACTTGATGCTGCTGTAAACCTTTAGATTATTGAAGCAGATCTTTATCTGCTTTGTCTTCATGAAGTTGTTTCATTCTTAGTTTCGGTGGTTTGTTGCTGAGTTCATTAGAAACCTCAATTTTGGGCTGTTTGCCTTTGTTTCCAAAACTTCTGTGTGGATTTATTAGTACAGCATTCCCACCTGTTTGCACACCTTTAGAGGAGGAGCTCCCTTCTCCTGGGTGTGAGCATTTTGGTTTTGTTTCCACAAGAAAACCCACTAATTCTTGTGGTGACACGGAGACAAACACAGAAGTGTGAACCCATGACAGGGAATTTTCACACTTCAAAGGAACTCTGGTGATTGTAAACTCTCTCCTGAACCTCACAGGAGGCCCTGGCTCAGCAGAAATGCTCAGCTCAGCCCTTGTTGGGACTGAAAATGCTCTGCCCTTAAATGTGTCCCTTTCTTGGGATCAGGGAAAGGGCAGGCAGGGTTCATTAAGCTGAACATCACACAAGCACAGAAAGCAATAAAGGGAAGCAGTCAACACCTTAGAATCATTGAACCAGGTCCTAGACTTTGCCCTGCAGTGAAGATTGATATGCTTTCCACTATGAAAGGCTGGTGAATTCAAAGAAAGGAGTGAGGGAATAATCTTACCAAAAGTTTTCATAGCTGCAGCCTTTGGGGGTTGCTTGTCATGTCTTTTTGTCAGGAAGGGAAAATTGAATTAAAGTCCTTGATTACAGATGAAATTACATTTTTTTTGTGTGTGTGCTATAAAGAGTATTTAAGCAGAAGTATGGCTTTCAGTGCATGGCTTTGGTTAAATCAGCTGTGGCTGCAGGTGTGGGATTTTCAACGAGTGAAACTGTGAATTTTGTAGGGAAGTGTGAAGCACAATGCTTCTGTTTGGGTGGTTCTTTCTCTTGGTGTAGTAGGCTGCAGATGCAAGGTGTGCCAAGCACAAGGGAGTCATCATTGCCACTGCAGAGAAATGCCAGGTTTGGTGAGCATGGATGGCAGGAGAAATTCAGAAGCTGTGATGAGATCACCTTGGATTCATTCAGTGCCGAGAATTCTGAAGGACAGTTTTCTTCAGATATGTGCTTTTGAGAGTTGGTATTGAAATCTCTTGAATGCTGTCAGCCAAAATAAATGGGCTGTGTCTGTGGAGGCCTGAAAGCAAAGTTAGAAGTAGAAAAGAAGACCACAGGAAAAGCCAGAAATATGCTCAATTTGATTTCCTAGGACTTTAGAAGTAAAAGGGGGAGAGATACTTTGATGCATCTCCTCCATCTGTAATTGAAAATAAGACTTCAAGAAAATATACAAATGGAGGGTGACTTGACAGGCTTAGGAATACACTTCATTTCCTAGGGGCTGTGGAACAGAATCAGGATGTTTCCTATCTTTTATGAATTTTAAGCTTGGGAAATAAACAAAAGGAAAATTTAATTGAATAGGAGTGCGTATCACTAACAATATGGAAATGCCAGTGCTCTGTGTGGTAGTTTCAGTCTTGGCAGAGCTGAGCTCCCCATCAAAGGAGGGTCCATTTGCCATGTCTGTAGGGCAGATGAGCATTTTTAGTAATGAGTTGAGTGGCTTAAAGAGAAATTTCAAGGTAAACTTCCACTGCAGCTTAATTATATTTTTAAGTGAAATTGGATTTACAGGGTGGTTTAAATTAGATCTGCCAATTTGGACTTGAAGAAGGGCTTTATGCTTGCATAAATAATGGTTTTGTTTTTTTGTTTTTGTTTTTTTCTTTCAATAGAGGTTGCAGACCTTGAAGCTAATTTACCTTGTGAGTATAACATTTCATAGTATGCATTTTAAGGGGGAAAGCGAAGTCAACATTTTGACTGAAGTAGAAATGCTAATGGTATTTGTTAACTCAGGGAAAGCTGTGCCAAGCTCCACAATTGAACAGATTTCCTCTGTTGCTTCCTCTTATGGGGCTGTGGAGAACTGGACCCTCATGAGTGTTCCTTGGAAGGATTATTGATAATTTGCCTCCAGTTTTTTATTGCTGGGGAGTGGCAGCAGAACTTTCACAAAGCATCCAAAAGGTTCCTGGGACTCAAGGGTCCAATTAGTGCCTCACTCCTGTTTTTTCTTTGTTCTCTCATTTTTGAGACAGCAGGTTCTGATTTAGGGGCAGAGCAAATAGCTCAGCTCTCAAGGGAACATGAAGTCAACCTGCAGTTTTTTCACTTCAGAATGTAATCTGATGTCTTTGTTAATAGTGAAAATATTAATGAAAACTAATTTTTAAAGTGTGATCCATATTCCCTTTAAAAAAACTAAAAAAAAAGGAAGATATGGTTTTAGACCTGGAACCTTACTGTACATATAAGCCTTCCTCAAAAGCAGTTACAGAGAATTTGCACAGAGTAATTTTAGGTAAACTTTTTTTCAGTGTAAGTTCTGTTCTAGGGTAACAAATCCCTGAGGAATGTGTGGTTTCAGTTACTGCAGTGTGAATGCATTACTAGGGTTTGTGTACAGTTCCAGGTTGTTTTTTCCAGGCAAGTGGGATTTATAGCTAGGATATTATTTAGCTCCTTGGCTACAGAAAAGGAACAGCCAGCTTGATGGGTTAAGAAGCTAAGACTGTATAATATGGGTGATAAAATATCCATGATAGACTCTTCATGCCAGCCAACACTGCAGAACTCATTGTCTGATGTAAATTATTCTTTTGCTTCACAGGTACATGTAAAGTGAATTTTCCTGACCCGAACAAGCTCCATTACTTTCAGCTAACTGTAACCCCAGGTAATTTTTTTTTTCAACGTGTTGCTTTTGTTTCTGTGTGAGTTGGTGTTTAGGAAATGTTATTCCAAGAGGAGTTCCAGTAAAGCCTCGAGTCAAAGAAAGTCTGGCTGTAGTAGTGACTATTTTATTAATGGGATGGAGAAACTGGCCTGAGTTTTGACAACCAGATTCCATTACAAAAGGCCTTCAAAAATGAGCAGGGTTAGGAAATACTCAGATCTTGTTTGCTTGCTTTGATTGAGAACTTTTTGCCTCGCAGTTTGCCAGTTTCAAACCACCTTGATTTATTTTTGCATTACAGCTCTGTTAGTTTGTGTGTTCCCTTGTACTGATTGCTGGCTTCTGCAGAAGTGCAGAGAGAGGTTACCAGTGTAACACTGCTGGAAAACTTCAAACCTGGGCCTGCCTGAAGGTGCTTGATGAGGAGCAGTCTCTGAGCCTTGGATTGTTCAAATATGTGAAATCAGATTTTTGATTATTAACACAACTTGAGTAGCTTGTGAAACTTGCTGGCAGGCTGGTCAGTAAAAGCATTTTCATAAATTATTATTTCCCTGTGTCTTAATAGCCACCTGAAACTAATGTTTATGTGCATTTTAGAATAGAAGGTTGTGTTTTATGGCTGAATTTACGTGGAAATTTATTTAAACTTCACATGCACTTGTGTTTGAGCCTGTGTGCAGCTGCTTAAAGGAGAACATTGCTGTGTGCAGTGCACTGAGTGGTTTGAGTTGGGTGTGCTGGGTTCAGTGTGCCCCTGCCAGCTTATTCTTGTAGGTGCCCATTTTCTGTAGATGCTGTCTGACAGGAGATTGTGAGTGAGCTGTGCCCTTAATGGAGTGCCTGGAATGTTTCTGTAATCCCTGACTTTGAAGCCAGAGCAGCACTAGGTGTCACTGTTGCTGTTTGTTAGCCCAAACCAAGGGGCCCCATCCTCCAGCAGCAATTTTGGGTGGTCTCTGTTGACACACACGTCCATTCATGGGACTCCCTTTTGTGGGGGGAAAATGAGAGAGGCCACCCTTGGCAGTGCAATTAAAAAGAAATGCAAGAGCTAATCTAGAACTGTGGCCCTGTCCTTCTGTGTAGGAGTTGTGCTCATGTCTGCTTGGTGGGTGTTAATTCTGCTTGCACCAATTGCCCTTCCCTTTACATGATGCTGCTTCATTATATTTTGGAAAGGAGTTGACTTTCATTTGCACAGTGATGCTCTTGTAGTGATGTATGAAAAAGCTGTCCTAACTCCAAAGTGTCTAAATTCTAGGAATTGTTGTGTCTGCAGCAGGAACCAGCTGTTGAATGCAGAGCATGGGTGTTGTGCCACCTTCCTTGCTGAAATGATCTTGCCAATGAGATGAGCTTAATTAACATTTTGTTACTCTAAATATAGCTGCACAGCTGAAGTCTCTGCAGTTGCAGCCTGACCCAAGTAAACATCTATTTTCAGCTGTGCATAATTCAGGTGTAGAATCTTGTGATCAGCTATAGTTTAGCACTCTGAAGGCAGAACACAACACAGACCAAGCAAATCTTTGTAGTTTTCTGCCTCCCTTCAATACTGAAGGTTTCTCTAGTGTGTTCTAAATCTTTGTTTTCCCCGAGGCAGGAGAGTGATTGTCACAGAAGTTTTATGGCTCAGGCAGGCTCGAGCCAACTCTTTTTGTATTGTCTGAACAGCATTGCATGAATCTTGACTTTGTTCTGTGCAGTCACTTTGAATGTGGCTGATCTTGAAAGGACAGCTTGATCTTGGAAAGAAGCTTCCTTAGGATATCACAAAGACTGATTTGGATGTGAAAATAAACTTGACCACCAAGCAGAAATCCTTTCAGGTCCCTTGCTCAGCACCTCTCACAAAAACCTTTTCCAGCCAGTAATTTGATGTTGCAAAATTATCCTGGTGACAGGAAGTTTTTAATTTAAAATGATTTTGTAGTAAATCTTGATGAGGCTGGCTGCTTTTTTTATTTCCACACAATTGAAGAAATTCTTATCCCTGTATGCTCCAGCTTTCTGCAGTGCACCATCAGTGGATATTTAGCAGCGCATGCTGGAAAATGGCTAAGACTTGGATTTTTGTGCCCCAGCAGACAAAACTCTGTGTTCCCAAGGCAGACACTGCTGTTTTTTTTCTGCTGTCTGAAGCTTCTCTTCCCTTCTGCCACCTGAAACAGTTGTTCTGCCTTTGAAAAAGACCCTTTTGCCCCCACTTGCCTCTGTTCTTATTTTTGCACCAGTATCCCATTGGATTAAAATCTAGGGAAAATAAGGAGATAGATGCTCAGAATCCAGGCTTACTGCTCTGGTATTTGGAGCACAAAATTGGAAGCTGAGGACTGAGACATGGTCATGACCTGGAAAGAATAAAGGAGGTGACTTTAGGTAGCTTATATGTGAAAAAACTCAGAGTAAGTGCAGTAAATGCAATTTCCCTGCAGTTCCCATGCTGTTGGACTAGTGTGGGGTTGGTGTGGATATTTGAGTGCCACTCTAGGGGAATTAATAAAGCCCCTGTTTTCTGGTGAAATGCTCACAAATATTGGTGAGCATGGCTGAGCAGGGCTGATTCAGGGAGCTACCATGCAAAGTGTATCCTTTGTGGCCTGCCCTAATTATCTTGCATTTTCTTCTAAAATGAGGAAATCATTTGGTGAAGTGTTTTGCAGAGCACTTTCAGGCATTAAAACACCCTGCAAACTGAAGCTAAGATTAGTCAGGTTGTTGGTAATGAAACTTGAGACTGAAGTGGGAGGCATGCTTGCTCTGCTAATACAGCTTGAAGACATAAATTTGAGCAGGCAGAGGAAAACTCTGGCTCAGACATACTCCCTTTTTAGCAAAAGTCTCTGTGGCCAGCTTTCTAAGTTATGTGTTAAAGCTGTTTCTTTTGATGGGTTTATTTATAGCTCTTTCCTCACTGTTCATTCTGCCAGAGCTTTTTTCCCACCACTTTTCCCTGCCTAAAAAAATTGAGGATTTCTCTCCCAGTCTGTGAACCTATTTACTTGAGATGCTGAAAGATGACTTCATTGGGAGGGGTTATCTTGTTAATGCAGTGCAAGATTTCTGGCTGGGTACTGAGGCTCTCCAGAATTTTAAATATATATTTTCAGTGATTGGTAATGAGTAGCTTTATTGTCACTTTACAGACACAGAGGGAGAATTGTATAAAAGAGGAGAGATGTCTTGCTCTCCTAATTGTGTAAATATGTCCTTGCTTATTTGGTAGCAGAGCCAGTGTGGTTTTTGATCAGTGCTAGTGTGATTGGTGCCAAGGTAATACCAAAATATAAAATGAGTTGTGATGTGAGGCAGTGATGACTATTGAATTGTCTTGGAGGAGGACTTGATCTGAAAGTTCTTGAATGTTTCTCTTGGACAATCATTGCTGTGAGTGTTCATTAAACCTGAGGATTTTCTTTCACACATGTGGATGCATTCATCAGCAGGCATTTATTTCATTTTAACAGGGGTGGAATGTGAAGAGCTGCTGCATGCTTTGCTCCAGGTCCAGCAAATCAAGGAGCTAGTGAAATTAAGCCAAGGAAAATAACTTTTGAACTTGGAAATGTGATAATTCCTGACACTTGGTTAAAATGTATTATATGGTGGATGAAGTGCAGTCAGCTGCACTTGCAAAGCATTTCTGTGTTCTGTTGGGTAAATGTGGTGTTAGAGCTCCTGGAGGATATTGCATGTTTGATGGGTAACAGTTTTACCAAAGGGTATCAGTGCAGCTCCCCTCTTAGTTCTTGTTACTCAGTAATGGCTTGCTTCACTGATTTTTCTCTCTGTATGCATAAAAACAAAAGATAAATGCTTTTATCTTGCTTTTTTCCTATAAAAATCAATGCATGTCCCTTTACTTTCTGGTAAAACATAGCATGCCTAAAATTGCTTAATAAATCCAGCACACTTCAGAGTGGGAATGGAGAAGGGATTTGAAAAGCAGATCAGGAGACAGCAACCTGAAAGAGGATTTTGATGACCTACAGTAGACAAGCTGGGGGTTTTTGTGGTTTGAAACAAGCTAGACAATAACAAAATTCTTCTTTCTGTAAACCAGATTGATTTTCTTTTTTTCACACTCCATTTCTTTGCAGTGTTGGTTTAAGTAATCTAAAAAATCTGCATCATCTAATGCTAACCAGCCCTCCTGGCCTTCATTGGGGTGCTCAGGGTGGTTTGTGCCAGGGATGTCTCAAACCCCCAGTGGGGACTGGGGACTTGTTTCCTGTTTTTAAATGAAAAACCTCAGTAATGGCAATGCCAGATCACTTGCCAAGCATTTCAGCTTCCAAGCAGAGCTGTTTTAAGAGTTGCAGGTTGCCTGGCATCCCATTCTATTAGCCCTGCTTACATGTAAGTAGATATTTTAATATGGCATATTTGGAAATGTGGCCATTTTAGTAATTCAGTACTGAGGTAGGCAGAGAGGCAGCCATGTTTTCCTAGCAGAAAGATAATTAGTTTTCCTAGCACTGTAAGACAATCTCAAGTTTGGGAAGATGTGCTGAGTCCTGGAGCAGTATTTAGCAATGCATTAGCAAGTGCAGGATTTCTCCAGCTCATTCCAAGGGTCACTGATGTGGCACTGCCTGCCACATGCCAGGATTTTCTTCCTACAGTGAGAAGTTCAGTCCAAGGTTCCTCTAGCTGGGTATCCCTAGTCCTGTGATCAGCATGGTTGATTTTTCTGGGACTGTTGGCTCTCCTGACTTCAAATTTCTGCTGTAAAATGTTGGGAGTGCACAAAGACACACTCCTTGGATTAGGAGAAGCAGCTGGTGATGCAACCAGCATAAGTATTTGATAATAATCCTCTGCTGTTGTTTTAATCTTGGTGTTTTCCTCTTATTTACCTGTTTTCCTTGTTTTCCCTTTTCTAGATGAGGGCTATTACCAAGGGGGAAAGTTTCAGTTTGAAACTGAAGTTCCTGATGCCTACAATATGGTGGTGAGTATTTGGCATTACCCTCATAGTTGTCATTTTAGATTTTCTTTGTAGGTAATAGGACTTCAGGGGGAACTTGGCATTGAGACTGAGAAAGGATCTTCTGTCTCTTAATAAAATAAATCTCTGCAAATGTCTGGCAGAGGCTCTTGGAAGTGCAGATGAGACAGACCTGAGTGTCCTCCCTTTTGGCTGAGGTTCTGCTCTCTGCTGTTAATTATTCATGAGACCTGCATTTAATGATTATTCTCATTAAAAAGTTATAGTTCTAAGAAGGAAATAAATGAACCAAAAGGAAAAGGTTGACAGTTCTGTAGTTCCCCCCCACCATTCTTCTGATTTGTTGTCTTACTTTTGGTGTTGGTAGTTCAGAGTTCTTTCAGAGAGGCTGAAGAGTGTGTAGGGGAGGATCCTGGAGAAGAATTTCAGGGAAGAACTTTGGTTCCTGTTCAGCTGTGCTGAGCCTAAATTCAGCTTTAGCTATGTGTAGTAGTTGCAGTCACAGCTAGGTAGTGTTTGCAGTTTTGTGGGTTTGGTTATGGAGTATTTTAAGATCCACTTAATTCTACCAGAGAATTTAATACTTTGACAGAGGTCACCCTTACTAACTTCTGTGTGCTGATTTTATTTCCTCCAATTTTTGTATTTGTTCATCTAAACAACACTGCTGCAGGAAAGTGTTGGCTGTGTGTTAACAGGAGAGCTGAAGTTCAGTTTTTTGATTCTCAGTTTCCATAATTAAGAAGTCTCTGATTTGTTGTGCTCAGTACTGCAGGAAAATCTACAGCAAATGATAGTTAAATATTTTTAAATTTGAGCACCTCTCATCCAATACAAAAATAAAAAGTTTGTTTGCTGCCAGGCAGAATGGGACTGAAACAAGTGCTGCATGTTTTCAGGAGAGCTCTGCACACCTGCAGAGCACAGGCAAGGTTGGGATGTCACAGCTCTGCACAAAAGGAGGGGACATGTGCAAATGTTACCTAGTGAAGGAGCAGAAAATAAATCAAGTGGGAAAATTTGGAAGGTTTTGCATTGTGGCCTGCAGCCAATGCACTCTGTGTAGTGTTCATGTTTCAGCCAGTCTCTAGAAGTTCTTCAGAAACTGAGGGTGGAAGTGGCAAGAAATATCCCAGGGCTGACCCAAGTTCACCCCCAGGAGCTTGTATCCCCATGAGGACCTCCTGGGGGAATTCTGGTTTTTACAAACTGTCAAGAGAAGAGCTGGAGTTGCAGTTGCAGGGTGGTTTAGCAGAATGCTTTGGGGCTAGCTGGTGTCTAGAGAAAACATTTCAAATAACATCAATCCCAGATTTCTCTTAGGAGCCACATTCCTTCTCTAGTTTCTTCACTAGTGAAGAGTTGCAGCTACAGGATACTAATCAAATTAAATAGATGAACAATACATTTTTTTTTAATTGCAAGATCTGTTGGTACACTTTTAGAATGCCAATTTATCAAGAACTGTAATTGTTTATTTTAGGTGAGGGATCCCAGAGCAGAAGTGGCTGCTTGGAAATGGAGAAGGAAGTGAATGTGGTCACTGCTGTGCCCTTGGTGGTGTCTGAGGGGGAGTTTGAACAAGGAAATAAAGGGATTTTGGGGAGCTTTGTTGGGCAGTTTCACAGGTGTTCAAGTGAAACATCATCCTGAAGAAATGTCTGGATTTGTTGGTCTGGGGAGGATTCAAAAATGAACAAGTTCCAAGAATAAGTTTTGTCTGAAGATAAATGTTATGGTAGTGCCGCAGTTGTCCTGCCTGACTAAAAGGGAAAAAGGAGAGAGAGAAAAACCTGTGTCTTACTGTCAGGAGAGGGTTTTTCTAACTTTTAGCAATGAAAATCACTTTGAAAGGATAAAGAAATTCTTTTGTTTCCACAGTACAAGAAATGAGACACCAGTTAATTCACTGTGAGGATTTGGGGAATTTTTTAAAAGAGTTTCTATAAAGCTTTCTTTTTTTTTTGTCTCATCAGTACATTTCCTCTTTAAGGTGCATATGGTAGAAATTTACTCTTTTATCTTGATCTAATGGCATGGAATAAATTCTGATGCTTTTCCTTGCTGGAGAACTAGACATCTTTCAAAACAATGTGAAAGTGTAGCTAATGAAAAGCTTGTGCTGTTAGAAAACTTCTGAGGTGTTTTGGAGGTCAAAAAGTTTTTGAGACTGTTTTCTGTGAGCCACTTAATTTTCAATAATGCCATGGCTAATGCCTCTTGAGTTATTGCACAGAAATGAAGTGGAGGAAAGGCAAAATCTGCTTTATCAATCCCAGATTTGTTGTGCTGATGGATGCTTTTTCTTCTAGAACATCTTTTTTAGGTATATTTTTGGTATCTCAGTGCCATGCAGATTTTCTTACCTTCTCCAAGGAGTCTTAATTGGAAAAAATTCTTAAAAGAGGTGTTTGGGAAGTTGGGAATAAAATGAGACAAAACACCTGATGCTGTCATGCAAATACTGTTTTGCCTCTTGATCAAAGACTTAATTGGAAAAAGTGGGTGGAGATGACTCCACATTTGTAATCTGTGATTTAATTGAAGTTCTGCAAGGTGCTGGGGTGTGCTGATGGATTCCAGGACACTTCCTCTCAGAAATAATCTGATTGAAAGCTGCAAGTCCTAATGGGGAGAGCAGGGCTGGAACAACATGCTGTTGCTAAGCTACTGAAATTTTGATGTCCCACTCTTTATTTACTTCACCAAACTAGATCAAAGGAGACTGTACTTTAAAAAAAAAATCTGTATTTCAGAACCACACTATGAAGTTCAGGAATTTGATGATCTTGGCCTGTGGCTTTGCATTTTAGTGTCTCAAATTCCTGTTCAGCTGTGAACAGGAGGGTCTGTATTTTAAAGAAGTTTTTTATTTGGTGTAGTTGTTATATTTGTTGTTCTGTAACAATTCCCTGATTGGGACAAGCCTTGGTGAAGTTTTTTGGTTTAAATTACTGCCTTAATAATAAAGTAGGAAGAAACTGAATGACTTTAGGGTGTTTTCTTTTCCCTGAAGGAGTAAATTTTCTTGGCTTTCTTCAAAGTTGTTTTTTTTCCTAAGGAAAAACCTAATACCAGCCTGGTTTTTATGAAGACTGGAGAAAAGCTAAAAGGGCAGAGAAAACCAGTTTGACTCTTGCAGTTTATGTATCATTGCCCTAAACATACAAACCCAGGCTGTGAATATCAAATATATTTGCCTTTTTCTGGTTTATGAATTCTAACAGGGTTTTTTATCTTAAAGGATAACACAGCAATTTGTTTTCTCTCCTGGCAGCCTCCAAAGGTGAAATGTTTGACAAGAATCTGGCACCCAAACATTACAGAGACAGGAGAAATCTGCCTAAGGTAGGACCAACATTCTGGGAGAGTTTTTTGACCTTGGAGCTTTCTCTGATGAAATATTGAATGTAACTGTCATGACAGTGTTTTTTCCTGCTGATTTTGCATGTAACTTTTAGGAGCATTAAAAAAATCTCTTGAAAGTCTAATTCTTGCTGTGCTATCAGGGCTGTGTAAAGCCTGGCTTTTCAGGCTCAGACTCAGTATTCTGTTCTACAAAATGGGGCAGAAGTGTAAACTCCAGCCTAAACAAAATGCACTTGGGCTTTTATTTCCCTCCCTCCTAACTGAATCATCCTCAGGCCCTGAGGGAGGCTTTGAGGCTTTACCATTTAATGCCCAAGTGTGTTGAAAATCCTTTTTTTATTTCAAAAAGGAAGGAAAAATGTGTTCCTTGGACATGACTTATCCAAGTTACTTTTACAGTAATTTGACATTACTTGGACAGTAATTATTTTTTGTTTGCTATTTGTTATTTATAATATTTAGTAGCCACTGATAAGACTCATGTGCCAGTTATAACAAAGCAGGGTTGGGGTCAAAATGAGGGAAGATATGAAACCTGAAAATTTTACTTTGCCAGAGTGAGAGGCTTCTGTTGCTGGGTGGTTTTCCTTGACAGTAAATGTTTCCTCTTCCAAATGAATTTGTGAAGCTTTGCAGTGTTCATCCTCAATACCTGATGGTGAAATTGGCCAGAAACCAAACAGAAACTGAAGTGAGAAGCCTGCCTGTCATTTTTCAAGTTAATGGCACCCAGAAGAAAAAACAGATGAAGCAGAAGCAAAGCCCATAAGTGAGATTGAAAGCTGTCCTGAAAATCCAGCATGGTTGTCACTCTGTGTAGCATATCAGTGCTTAAAGAGAAGCTAGATAGAAAAATCATTTTTTGTGCTGTGTTGAAGGTCCTGGTGAAAATGAAGTGTTTTATTGCCCTCCCATGGCAGGTCAGGCTCATCAACCTTAAGAAAACTGAGCTGTTCTGAGTGCAAGTGAAGGAATGAAACAAGTGAGCTGTTTGAACCAGGGAACAGCAAAGATCAGCCACCATGCCAAAGCTGAAGCTCCAGCTGTAGCCCAGCATCCTCTGAGATTCAATAAGGCCTCACATTCATAAAATCATAAATCATAAAATCCCAGAGTGCTTGGGCTTGGAAGGCACCTTAAAGCTCATCCCATTGCACCCCCTGCCTTGTGCAGGGACACCTTCCACTAGCCCAGGTTGCTCCAAGAACCATCCAGCCTGGCCTGGAGCACTTCCAGGGATGGGGCAGCTGCAATTTTTCCATCTCTTTAAATGGTTTTAATTATAGGAGATGAATGTGGTGTTTGGAGCATCACAGTTCTAATGAAGTGAAGGCATTTTTGCACCATCCACTCTGAAACAGTTTGGATTGTCAGATACCTTAACATATCAAACCTTGGAGATGTCTGGCATTAGGTGGAAAAACTAAAATATTGCTTTATACCTGTTAGAGAATGCATTCTATGCATAGTACCTGCAATCAACTTACACAAGAGTCTTTGCATTAAAATAGCTTCAGTTATTTTTAAAAGCAGAAAAAACATCCTCAGTTTGATAATCACCCCTGGATTAAAACATTCTAAATGGTTAAACTTGTGTAACAGTTCTGGGCAGGACAAGTGGTGTTTTTCTGTGCTTTATGGACTGCAATTACCCTGGACCAAAAATTAATGATGGCTATTAATTAGGTCTGGCCCATACTGGATATCACCTCCACTGCATGTGTGGATAGAAAACTTGGAGTTTTCTCCAGGACTGATCTTCCCCTTCCAGTAAATTGTAGTGACTTAAGCTGCAGATGGGGTCAGCTGGAGTTTCAGGAGGTTTTACACTTACTGGAGTCATGCAGTTCCAGTTTTTTGGAAGATCTCTTTTAAGATGTGCATATTTAAAAAGAAAAAAAATTCCTCAAAGCTTTCTTCCACGTAGGAATTATTCACAGAATGAGAAGATATTTGTTGAAATGAAAGCTGAGCAGCTGACTGCTCCCATCAGTTGCTGTTTTGGTTACTAAAAGTTCCAAAGCAGTGATTTTTGCAGTCTGCCCTTAGGAACCCAGACAGGATTTGCAGTCATGGGCTGGGAGATCTCCTTAGAACTGGGAGAAGGTTCTGTTTAGGGGCTCAGTGATCATTCCCAATGTGTAGAAGGAAGAGGGTGCTGCTCTGAAAATAAATTCTCTCAGCAAATGAGGAGTGTGAAGCCAAAAGGGACACTTGTACCTTCCCTGCTCTGCTGCCAGGCTGCTCTGAGAGGTCCACATGTCTCCTGTGGATGTGCCAGGAGATCTCTGAGGCCTTGGGAAGCTTGGGAAGGCTTAGCTCATGCTCAGGTGCTCTGTCACTGAAGTATTTTCTGGATTTATTTTGGAATTTCACAGTGGAATGTATGGAGAGGCGAATGGAAGTATTTCTATATTATTATATTATATAATTTCCTAAGGAGCAGACAAAAAACAAGCTTTTTTTGCTTTTTCTTTTGTCATACGGACACACAAACTGCAGCCACAAGGTGTTA
This sequence comes from Sitta europaea, assembly GCA_013400255.1. Taxonomy (NCBI): domain Eukaryota; kingdom Metazoa; phylum Chordata; class Aves; order Passeriformes; family Sittidae; genus Sitta; species Sitta europaea. The sequence continues at coordinate 154,690 of VXBS01003641.1, read as the reverse complement.
TTTTTAGCATTGCACAAGTGGTAATGGCATATTTTATCTTTTTTAAGATAAAATTTCCATGAGGTCTCTTGTCACCTCAGAAATGAGATGAGCAGCAGAGTTAAGGTGGAATGGGCTTGTCCAGGTTGATCATCCTGTTCCTAGGATCTCCTTGAATTTCCTTGGATATAAACTTGCCTTGTTCATTAAATAACTGCATAACCTGTGTGGTCTAGTGATCTACTGTAATTTAAAAATGGCTTAATGCATGTCAGCCTGCTAAAAAATTGCTAAAATCTAATAGTTTCAGACTATTTCAGTTTAACCCTGGCATTTCAGTAACAAAAGCTGCTGGTGGTGCTGAATTTTTGTGCTTTGCTGTGTGAGTTTTAGATTACTCCTTACAGAGGAGGATGTGATTGTGAAATGATGCTCCAAGGAGTTTTTTTAGACTTTTTCATTCAGATTATTACTTTTTTGAGCAAGACTTCAGCTTATTTCTCAATTGTGCCCTGACCCCCAGTGTATCATCTCATAACTGTAAATGTTTGGGTCTGAAAGGTCCAGAAATGCCTGAACACCTCAATGGTTTCTACTTGCAAATAGGTCAGCAGGGCTTAATATGTACCATAATATGCTGGTCATCTAGAATTTCTATACTGTCTGTGTGCATATAGGAAAGTCTTTATTTTATATGTTAATGTTCATATTAAAATTCAAGTTCTATTTTAAAAGGAATTTTTTCTTCCAGAGCAGACAGACTAAAACTCTGTCACTTTTTTATCTTTACCTGTAGGAAGCTGAAGTCCTCTCACAGAATAGAGGGTGATGATCTTGTTTTTGCTAATTAGATATCCCTCCCCAAAACACACCTTTTTTTGGATTGGTTTGTGGCAGTTTTGCTGAGAGAGGGGTCATCCTGCAAGGCTGTCTCTTCCCCAGAGATGAACATGTGCTAAAATGCATCAGGGAATTAAAAAAAGGGTTCAGTGTTGAGTCTGTCACAAGGGTTTCTGTCACACTTGTGCTGCTGGAGGAAAATAATTCAGGTGTTTTGACAGAGCTTGAGCTTGGATGGGGAGTTCTGCAGTGACACTGTGTAAAAGGTAATTTTAGGCAGACATCCAACTCCTGGGGTTTAAAATTCCATTACCTGGGTATAAATAGTGCAAGAATTAGATCTTATCTTGCAATTACTTCCTGCTGTTTTCTGAGAAGGTTTCTGACAAAGGCAGTTGAAGCAGAAGTTGCTCTGTATAATATGTGTGTCTTTCTTTTCCAGTTTATTGAGAGAGCACTCAATTGATGGCACTGGCTGGGCCCCAACTAGAACATTAAAGGTAAAGAACATTAGAACATTAAAGGTACTGTTTCCTTCTTGGATGTGACCATCAAACTTGATACAGCTTTAAAAATCCTTTCCTGGCCTTGGAAAGAAACAGCTCATTTTTGCACAAGAGCAGGTTTTTGAGGTGAGGTTTGTGTCTTTCAGTGGAAGAGGTGCAGTGCTGATTGTAGAAATGTTGGTGGTTTTGGGGTGGCTGCACAAGCCCTGCTCTGCTAAAAGGTTTTGGGAGGTTGGTGTGACTCTGGGAACCCACACTCTGTGAACAGCAAGCCATTACCCATGGCAATTTCCAGGGGATTGATATTCCTGACAAAATCAGTGCAGATCACTGAGCAGGAGTTTGTCTTCCTGTTGCTGTTCCCAGGAATGCTGCCAGAATTGTTTCTTCCAGAGCTTTAACAACATTAGGTGGATAAAGGGTAAGCACATCAGGTCTTTGTCTCTTTCAAAAACCAAATTGAAAATGACCTTTATCTGATACTTGCTTTGCTTTTTGGCACAATGAAAAGAGATCTGTCACTTTCTTCATCTGCAGAATCTCTTTTGAGGTGAGCATGTGACTTTCTGGAAGTGAAATGAGTGTGGTGTTTTGTGGATTTTCTTAAACAGTCTTTCCCTGCTGTTTTTTTCATCTGTTGGTGCGATTTTTATTTTGCCCTTTGTGTTTCTGTTTTCATCTCAGGTTAAATCAAGGCACTGAGTAATTGAAGTTGACTAGTTATGTTCCTGTAATTTCATTCAGAGAAAGTTTTTTTAGGCTACAAGTTTTAAGCTTCAGCCATTAAAATATGAGTACAAGTGGATAAGAAACCCAAAAGACAAGAGCTTTTTCTGTGATTGTTGAAATGAAAGATTTCTTTCAAAAAAGAAAAAAATCAGATGTCCTCCTTGGATTTTTCAGTTTCTTAACATTGAAGCACCACAGTTGTGAGCTCACTTTTTACATCTCTATCACCACAAGGGGAACAGGGAGAATTTGCACAGAAGCACTGTGGACAGTAATCCAGCCTGTTATGGACTTGAAAATCACTATTTCATTCATCAATAATAAGAAATCAGCCTGGTGTTCTGGAGGAACAGCCCCCAGATGTGCCCAGTGAAGCACTCTGAATTACTCCTAAAGAATTAAGTTGAGAGTGACCATGTCCTTCTGCCACAAAAACTGTCCTAAGGGCTTTAGAAGAGCCAACCAAATAGAGAATACACATGAGCAAACCTGCATGTGTGGAGACTGTGGGCCTGTTAACCCTTTAGAAGACTCAAGTTTTTGATGGTGTCTCATTTTTGAATCCTTGTGGTGGCAGCAGAGGTCTTACGTGAAAAATCCTTCAAAATAAACTGCTGTGACCTTTTTAATATTTTTTTTAAGTATCAAATGGGTAGAAACATGAAATAAAAATGAAAATCTGCTAAATTGTCTGTAAAACTTCCCTGGTAATATGTATTTTTAACAGTGTGGAGGATTCTCAAGGGGGGGAAAACCTAACTCGGTTTTGTTTCCCAGCGTTTTTTTGCACTTGGTGTCATCTCATCCATGATTGAATCCTCTTCAGGTTACCAAGTGCTGAGCTTTCTGTTTTTTCCTTCCTTTGTGCTTGGGAACACATTTCCATGGACCACTGTGAAGAGCAGCAGTGTGTGAGTGAAGGCACATAAAGAATGTGCTATTGCTGAATTCCTGCTTTAGATGCTGTTTGGAAATCATGTTCTCAGCAGAGTTGGGTTCTTCCCCTGAAACAGCTTTAAAACATTAACCTGGCAACCTGTCTATATATACACTTTTCTTTTTTGTATTCATGGAAACTCTCCAGAATCCCCAAACCCTTAGATCATTTCTGGAAGTGGATTGTGGGAACACTGCTGCAGTGTTTTCTAGCTGATCTTTGTGTCATCTTCTCCTTTTTAGCTAAACTTGAGTTAGCAACAGGAGCTTATTTGCCTTGAAATCTTCATTCTGTCATGTTCTGCATCATTTTATTGCATACTTTCCTCTCTTAAAACAGCTTTTTCACAGATTTTTTTTTTTTTGCTGCAGTTGCTTTGGGCCCTGCTCAGTGTCTGAACTTGCTTTTCTCCTGTTTTTAGGTGGGATGGTCAAAATGAAGGTTTTCCCAGGCAGAAAGCAAATAGATGGCTTTAATTCCATTCTGTTCTCAGATTTTTTTTATGTCACTGGAAGTACCAACTTTTAAATACCTCATGTGACTTCACACTGTTGCTGCTGCTTTTTGTACCCTTCAGTAATTTCAATTTCAAACTCCAAAGTGCTTTAGTAGCTCCTCTTAGTCCTCAACCTGCCCCTTATTTGCCAGGATTATCACCTGCCTAGCTGAGTTAGTTCTCCTTACTATTCCTCAGCTTTGTGCTAAATGCTTGTTTTCATTTTGCTATAAAAACATCTCAGGGGATTGATTTTAGGAACTGAACAAGTGGCTCTGTGTTTTAAATGCCTGATTGGTTTTAAAAGTCAGGATTCTTCTGCAGTTACCTCTAACCAGTTGCAACTAGAAATGGGTTCATAAATCAGTGGCTGATTGATGGACCTCAAAAATAATCAAAGCACAATATGAACATTAAACCCAGTATTTCAAAATGTGTGATGGATGTTCACAGGGAATATTCTTCCTTTTCCTTATTTTTGTAGCTGTGCTTTGGTCTCAGATGGCTGGGCTGTTTTCTGGGGGATTTCCACATTTGTTAGGTGTTAGGAGCATTTCAGTTTTTCACTGAGAGAGTTGGAAGTGCTGGGTTTTGTCATTTTTGTGTTATTGCTGTCAGGAGAGGCAGGAGTGGGAGACATCCAAGTAGTTTTAAACTCCAGATCTGCAGACAGCTTTTCATGCCCACCTACAGGAAACCACTGTTTTTTCATGAATTTCTCTCCCATAACTCCAGCTCCTAGGTTAATAAATTTCTGTCTGTGCTATTAGATTACCTGATCTAAAAGGAATTAAGACTCATTTCCAGTAAACTATTGCTCCTTGGAGTTGATCCTTAAGAGGCTTGCTTATTTAATTAGTGTTTTAATACTAAATGGCAGCATTTTGTCCAGTGTGGTTCACTGGTTCTGCTGATGTCTTCAGGCAGGGGGATGACTTCATTTGCAATCATCCAAATGTCAGACTAATCTCTTGGAGGAATAAATCAGAGGGTCGTGACTTAATTGTTCCAGCTTACCTCCATTTTTAAGCATCAATCTGAGCAGTTTTGAAGGTACAAAACTTTCACCCATCATCTTAAGGAAAATAGATGGTCTGCTGTCAAAATCATCTGTAACTAGTGTAGAGGAGTATTTTAAGCAGACAGTAAAATAACTGTCACTGTCTTGAGGATGAAGGGAAAAAAGAAACCTGTATGCTTTATGTTACATTAATTCTTGTTGCTCAGGCTCTTTTTCTCAACCTTATGATAACATTGTACAGCTATTGATTTATTCACATTCTGTTTTGGAGTTGGTTTTTTTATGTGTCTAAAAATTGAATAAGCCCCCAGACAAAAACTTCAGACCTGGTGTTTGGAAAGAGAAGCTGTAAACCACGGAAGACAATCTTCTGTGTAGATCTGACATTCTGTTTTTTCTTAAAATAAGCTTCAGGAAGTATTTCTTTCAGGGATAGATTGTGTTGTATTTTGTCTTCATTATAAATTGGCTTTATCAGTTTTGTAAGAAGCAATTTTTTCCCCTCCATACATGGAAAATATACAACTCAGTGTCTTCTAACAGCTTTTGCTTCAGAAAAGAGCTGCAAAATTTTAGTTTTCTCTCTTTAATGTCCCCTGGCAAAGCAAATTCTTTGGTTTAGGTACAGTGGCTGTTACTATGAGCATGTGAGGTACCCCAGTAAGTGTAATAAAACCATGCTCCTTCTCCCCAAACTGTTGAGTCCTGAATATTCAATTTGTGTCAGCTTTAATGCACTGAGCAGCTTGGTCTCCAGAGTTGTAATCACTGTGGTGTAATTCATTAAGAAAACTATCAGAGAATTCCCCAGGGAACAATTTGCACAGGATTTTCCACTCGACCTGGAGTAACCACGGGGACAAATGTCAAGGAGTCAGTGACAAAGTGAGGGATTTGAGAGGAGGGCTCCTGCAGGCTTGGTCTGGGAGAGGAACAAGCTGGAATTGTTCCTGTTTTCTTTCCCCTCCTATATTTTAGCACAAAAGAAATGGTTTTCCAGCCTTCCTCCTTGTTTTGTGTTTGCTAACTGGAGCAGTTGATGCCTTTTAAGTTACCCAAAGCCCTGCAGGGAGCTGCTGTTGTGTTTGGGTGGGAAGCAGGGGCAGGGATGGCAGGCACATGACAACCGAGGTGGCTTTTGTAGGTGGCTAAAGAAGGATGGCATTCCCTTTATTACCTGATTCTAGGTGGAAACAATGTTTTTCAACTTTTGCAAGATTAGAGAGGAACAGGGGAAATACAAAAGCAGATTTTATTGGGGAGACAACAGTTTAGGAAGGAAGAAGTTTTTTCATAAGCCAAAATGTGTCTACGTCTCCAGAAGGAAATTTTTTTTTTGATCCCCAGGACCAATGATAAATTTGGTGTGGTGGGATGAAGAGTGCTTGGTTTTTTATGCTGCAGTGAAGAGAGGAAGAAGCTGGGCTTGTTTTTAAGAGATGGTGGAAGGAAGGGAAGAGGAAGAACACCTTGAGGTGGTGTGTAGGCAGAGAGCTGCCCCAGGCTTCAGCCATGCATGGCCTGGACTAGAGCAAGCTGAGCTTTGGAGTGGCATTTCCAGCCCTTTTTAAAACAAACCAAAAAAATTTGTTCCAGACATGTGCTTGTATAAATGACTGCTGCTCCTTTTGTTCATCTGACTGGGTTAAATTGTTTGTTTATAAAAAATTGTTTAGCAACCAGCTTTGATTTGGTCAGTCTGTTAGTTCAGAAATGCTTCCCGGATCTCTTGAGGGAATTTCTTTGATTGGAAGTTTGTTAGGTGCCTTTGTCTGGTTTGCTCTCTTCTTAAATGAATGTATTAAATATACTTGGCCTGTTAAAGGGAAATCTTAATTTGCAGTTCCTGTGTTTGTCCTCTCTCCAGAAGTGCTTGTGGTTGTCTTTTCTGAACCCCTTGTCTGTGGCAGGGTTTGTGAAGTGGTTCTGAGAACTGTCACTTGGCAAGATCAGTGACTGAGTTAGGACATCCTAGAAATGCAAAGCTTTGAGACTCCCTGGCCTCAGGAGAGTTTCAAAAGCTGCATTGAGGATTTGAATCACTGCTCTTGAGCTTCAGACACTGCTGCAGCAGCAGGTTTTTTCTCCTCGTTTGGCATGCCGTAAATAAATCTGTGGGCAGGGATGTAGTGTAACTTTTCACTCAGATGCAGCACAAAAATAGTGCAGAATGAAAAGGGGCAATTATAAAGGGGTGTTTACAACAGCCTGTTGATCTTCTGACTTGCCTGTGTTGACTTCCCCATGCTGCAGCCCAGAATGGGGACAGTGCCATGGAGCAGAGTGTGCTTCCCTCATTATCCTGTGTTCCCCTCCCCCCTCTGTGGATTTAGCCAGGTCCTGCTGTGCTTGGGAAGCCCAGGTCTTGGTTTCAAATACCACCACTGCCTCCTGAACCAACAGAAGAGATGTGAATTAACCCCACTTGCATATCCAAGACCTGCCTTGGACCCTCCAAAGGCATCTGCCAGCTCAGCTGGTAGGAAACCTCTGGGATACAGAGCAGGGAGCAGCCTGGGCACGGCTGGAGCAGCACCCACATAAAGCAGCTCGAGGAATTTGGCAGCCCTGGCTGCAGGTCCAGCACAAAAAAGCAGCTCTGGGACAAAAGCAGAGGCTCTCACCTTTGCTCTGTGGCTGCCCCTCAGCAGTGGTGCCCTTGTCCTGTGTGACTTTGATGTTAAACACAGAGAAGAAGTGGGATGAAAAGCAGCTTTGTAGAGGAGCCAGCTTTGTCTGGTGTAGAGTCAGATCTTGTGCAAGTAGGGGCTCACTGAAGTGCAGCCCCATCGAGGTGAGCACCATTAACATTTTCACTTGCCACCTGGGAAGATGATCTTTAAAAACTCCTGCACATAGGCTTAACTTTGTTTTCAGACGATTTAAGCCACAAGTTCAGTAAATATTTGAAGCCAAGCCTGATGCTCTTATTACTCTGAAGGAGAATAGAAGTTTTTGAGCTGTTAAATCTGACAAGATCTTCAGTGGCTTGCACATGCTTTTAGTTCCTCAGGAAAACCCAAAGCAAGCATCTAGGCCAGTGCTTATCTGCATGCAGCCAACAGCTCTGCTGAAGTCAGTAATGCAGAGTGATTATTTCTGCAATTCAACCATGTTGAGTTTTTCAGATGCCAAATACTTGCTTCACTTTTGCTCATCTGTTCCATCCCACTTCCCTGTTTCAATATCCTAGATTTAAATCCAGGTTAGCCTCAAGTTCATTACAAAAAGTAATTGCCCTCTGGTAGTAATGTAGTATTATTTTTTATGGAGCTGTGCAAGGTTATAGAATGAATCCAGCAAATCATAAAATTTGAATAGATGGAAACATAAAAAATGGTATTAAGACTTTCACAGATAAATTATTCAGTAATAATAATCCTGCTATGCTTTCTGGTGTCTAGAATGGCAGTGGAGGTGTACAGCATTCTGATAACTTGTGCCTGCACAAAGATTTTTGTTGAGGGTTTTTTTTGGTGTTTTTTTTTTTGTTTTGGTTTTTTTTTGTGTGTGTGTGTCCTTTCTTGTTTTTTTAATTGAACTCTGTAAAACCAGCCCAAATGAGTCAAGCACCCCAAAGCATTAAAACCAGGGTTCAGCAAATAAGAATTTGGGAGCAGTTGATTATATAATGGGAAAATATGACATCCTATCTCCTTTTTGAGCTGCAGCATTTACCTGTGTGAGCTTGTATTGCACAAGGAGTTTTGTCTGGGGAGCTTCTGGCAGCCCAGGGGGTTCAGCTCTGCTCAGGGGAAGGAGATGTGCTCTTGAGCATTTTAGAAGGAACTGACTTGCCCCTGGCTTGTTCCTTTTCAGCCATGCTGGTGCTTGAGCAGCTGTCAGTGGCCAGTTTGGAGCCCTGGGGGTGCAGGTTTGACATTCAGGATTTAGAAATGGCCAGACCCCCAAGTACTCACGTGACCTTGTACTTTTTCAGGATGGTTTTCAGGCTCAGTATTGTGATTCTCCATCACATTCTGCAACTGCACCTGCTGTCTCAAGGTGTAGGTGGAGGGCAATGTCTAACAATGTCACTTTTTCCTGCAACTCTGTCTCCCTGAAGGACAAAACAGCCTTTGAGGGCAGCAGTGGAATGGGCTCCTGACCTTTTGGGGTTGCCCAGAGCTGCTGAGCACCCTCTGATGCCTGGATGTGGGAAAATCAAATGGAAATTGAGACCTTCCTGCCTTCTCCTCCTCTCCATGCCAGTAAATCTTCCTTTAATCTGTAACTTTGGCACATCACTGCATTGTACAAATAATTTATCCCTAGGATTACTGCAGGTTTCCTCAACACCCTGCTCTGCTGACATCTGCTCTGCCTGGTTTCTGTGCCAGCACTTGAACAAGCCCAAAAGCTTAAATAAAGGGTCAATAACAACGTTTTCCCTCCATTATTTGAAATAGTTCATTTTTCTCCTGCTTGCCAGGGAACTGACAGAGTTGTTTGGGAGTGAGGATGACTGCTCAGCACGAGAGTCTTAAAATTAACAGCTAAGAGTAATTAAATGTCTGGGTCACCCCTTTTGTGCAGTTCATGTGTCTGGTGCTGCCACTGAAGGTGATGAGCAGTTGGCAAGTTGCTGTCTTTGCCACACTTGAGAAGGTGCTGAGGCTGGAAATGCTGACAGTGGCAGCCCTGCTGGGCAGATGGATGTTTTAAAAGCAGATAAACTGAGTGGGTTGTTTGTGCAAGATCAGAGGGAAATTGGATCATGAGAGGCTGTTGGCTGCGTAATGCTGACATCGTGTCTTGTTCATTAGGGCATAATTGGACAGTGTCCTTAAGGGATATGGATTTCTGTGCTCCACACTCTCAGCACAGGGCCCAGAACAGGAAACAAGCTCAAATACACTTATTTGTTGAGATTCTTTGAAGTTTTTTTACTTTGAGGCTGTATCTTTATTGTAAAAGGTGTATTTTAGCTGTGCAGTGACTTGAGACATATGCTTATAGTGGAATAATATTTCTTTACTCCTACTACAGCTCACCCTCTTTTCTCTGATATTTTGACAGTTTCAAGGATTTCTTTGACCCCTTTTTCATTTTAAAAATAGATTGCTGAATTAAGTTTCTCTACCCACCCTTTAAACTAAGCAGAGCAGTTTTCAGTTGGTGGCATATCCTAAGGTATCACTCCCCTCCTTGAATGGAGGAGCAACAGGAATACACACAGAAAGATCTGACCTTCTATTATAATACTCAGGATTTGGGTTTTGCTGACTTCTAAATAATAAGTGGCCATGAAACGGGAAAGCCTTTTCAATATCTTGATTTAAAACAGTAAAACAGTACTCATAATCTAGATTTTCTCCCAGTTATTTCATGGCTTAATAGAAAAATAAAGTTTGTGAATGTGTTCAAAACTCTTGCAATGAGTAACTGTGAATAATTAACTGTTTTTTCATTTTGCAGGATATCGTCTGGGGGTTAAACTCTTTATTTACTGTAAGTAAAGGAATATTTTGCATGTCCATTTTTGTTTTTTCTGCCTGGTTTAGCTTTAGCATCACCTAATGCTATCCTTGTGTGTTGCCTCTAAGAGTTTAGGTCTTTATTTCCTTTGGCTTCAGTGGATGTTGGACAAGGATGAAATCAAATTGTCCTTTTGTTTGTGGAACTCATCCAGACTGACTCAAATGTCAGCTTTTTGTCCATGGACTTTACTTTGGTTAGAAATATTAGGGGATATTTTGATAACAAATTGTCTGGGACTTCCACACAGTATAAAACTCCTTCTGCTGATTTGCAGGAAGTAGAAATTCATACTGCTCTGAGGAGGATTTGTGTTGGTGTTAGTCTTTAAAAAAAAAAAAAATGCTATTAAGGAATTAATGACTGCCCTGCAGTCTCATTCCTTTTTTGGACTCTTACATTTCTATTCAGGGGCCTTGGTATCAATCCACTCAGAGTTTGTATAAAACTGACTTGTCACAGAATTTATGTGATTTTTATTCCTTTTTAAAAAAGATTGATGGGAGCAAGGAACCTGGAATTGCAGGAGCACCTTGAAAATGGAAGAGAGGGCAGGAAGCAACAGCTGCCTTTGCCCTAAAAGTGGAGAGAGGCTAAATCTTTACAAAAATTACCTTTTTTAGGGCTTCCTTTCCTCAGCCATTGCTGCTGGTTGGGAAGGTCAGGAGAAAGCAAAGAGCAGCACTAACTTGGTGGCCACATTTGTCATCCCCTCTGGAGGGACCACCCCAGCCACTCCAGGGTGTAGTAGGAAACTTGGATTTCCTGGCATCCAAAGTCTTGGCTGGTTTTTCCAACAACTGCATTGCTAAATTGATGTAAAAGTTTGGAGAGCATTTGCCTTTGCAGCCAAAGTGAAATTGTGTTTCACAGTCAGTCTCCCTGTGCATGCCAAGTGGAAGGAAACAAAATCCTCAGGGGTAAAGCTGCACATGAAAATACTGGGCCAAGAGCTGCAGAGAAGGGATGGTCATGCCTAGGACATCACAGGCATTTGTCATGGCTGGTAGGAGCTGTGCTTCCCTCCTGGATTTCCCTCACACCCACTTCTTGGAAATAATTAGGCTTTGAAAAGCTGGTGCTGGGATCCCACTGGTAGGGCAGCTTCATGGGGGGATTTATTGGAGGAAGTGAGTGAAAATGAGGTGGGTTGGTGTGGGAGTTCTTCCATCCCACAAGTCTCTCCCCTTTTGCAGAAGTCCTTGTTAAGAAAGAAGGCAAAGGGGACTCTTGGTTGTTCTCCTTCTCCAGGTTTATTGTTTTCTTATCAGCAATCTCAGCACACCAGGCTTTACACCAGCCTAGTGTGAGGGAGAAAAGACACCAAAAGCCCCAAACACACAGGATCAAGGTTCTCTTAAAGAAAATTCACCCCATTATCATCAAGAACGTTCATTATTTCCACTTTTCTACCAATAACCAACTAAATTTCTATTCATGTAACTCTGCACTGTGGCAAATTCCAGCCAATGGTCCTGTGTCCCAAACACTGCAGAATATGGAGGAGATGAAGAAGGAGAAGGAAGCCCAAAAACAACAAGGATCCTCATCTTGTCTTCATCCACTTACCATACTAACAAACCCAAAAATCTAAATTTCTCACCCTCTGATAAATGACATATTATGCTACTCTCTAATTGACATTCTTGAGAATTTTGTTTCATCCCAAAGCCTAGGAAGCCCTTTCCATGGACAAAGGTTAAAAGTAGTGTTTGTCAGAGGGTTTGGACCCTTCAAAACATGCAGAGGAATCTCCTCTGCATTCTGGGTTCCAGCAGGTTGGTGTCCTGGCTTGAGTGAAATGTGGGGTTTGCTGCTTGAAGATGAGTTGGGGACTGCCAGGAGCCTTTCCCATTGTGGGACTGGTTTTTCACTCTAACACAGGCTGACCTTAGACTGGGGAGAGATCTGGGCTGCAGGCAGAACAGGGACCTTGAGATTCACTGTTATTTTTAATGATGATCCCTCCTCTCCATTGTTTTTAACCCTAGACTCTTTCTCCTTCCAGTATTTGAGATTAAACTGAGAGGCCTGAGGTTTGTTGTGACTGTTTCTGCTCTCTGACCCCATGTGTCCTTAGTTCTTGGGGTTTTTGCACTCCCTTTCCTCTAGGCCCTGTTTTTCCCAGAGCACTAAAACTTCCCTGTCAGGCTCCAGGTTACATAGCTTCTTCACAGAAGGAATGAAATTGCTTTTCTCTGGAGGTGGAACGAAGGAAACTCCTACTTTACCAGCACACTGTTTGCAGAAGTTTTTTCTAAAGGTTTACTTTGCCCTCTAACAAAAATCAACAGGAATTGTGCCTCTTGAAAGTTTGACTGTTCCTCCAAAATTTAGTTTTCCTATAGAAATGCATTCAGGGCTTAAATACCCTGGTTGCCACTTAATTGTCCTGTGATTTGGATTCCAGTGTCCCAACTCATTTACCTTTACCTTTGGCAGGTTCACCAGCAAAGCAGTGATTAAATTATTAAATGGCACTGCCTTTGCTGCCCTGTTTGCTTTTTTCCATTCTTTTGCTCATGAGGGCTTTAGGCCCCTGATGATGCAGTGAGTGGGAGCCCCTCAATGTTCTCTGTTTCTTTTCCAGGACCTTCTGAATTTCGACGATCCTTTGAATATTGAGGCTGCAGAGCATCATTTGCGTGACAAGGTGAGTCAGTGGTTTATTTAAAGCAGATTGTTCCTAAACAAACACACATTCTGTACTCAGCACTTCCCAGCCAGCCCTTTTAGAGTGGGGGAGCTGCTGCTTGAGGTAGTCGAGTGACTCATGGGCTCAGCAACCAGTTATTCAAACATGAAGTGATTTCTGTGGGAAAGCAAACTCCACACAGCAGTGTTAGTCACCATGTGCTGGGATTGTGGGCCATAATGTGGTCACAGCCCCAAAATAGATGATCTTTTCCCTCTTGGGCCTGAGATTTCCCTTGAAGTTGTGCATGTTCTGTGTAGTGAGCTGATGGTGAGTTGCTTTGGCATGGTGACATGAGTGATCTTTGCCTTAGAAGACCTGTGAAAAGATCTCCTCTTTCTCTGTCTCTTTCCAAAGGCAGATCTTTGATTCAGAGCTCTTCCATGCTGCTTATATTTATAAAGCCAGGAGAAATCTGGGCAAATTTAAAGAGCAGAAGTGGAAACTTCTGTTTCCTTTTTACTGATCCTGATTTTCCTCTGTGTATGTTGTGGACTGGACAGAACATGGCCTGGTGAACACAGATGAGATGTGGTGCTCACCTCTGAGCACAAGTGCCAATTTCTCCATTGTATCCACCTCCACCATTCCATCATGGAAACATAAATGTTATTCCTGAAGCACATGGAACTCACACTTAGTATGTTCAATACCTCTTGTTCTAATTAAACTCTTCTCACACTTTTGTTGAAGTTAACCTTTAAGATTGAAGAAAGTTTCCCAGGTGAGCCAGTGTTGATTTGAAGAGTTCATTGACAGTACAGTCAGGCAGTGCACCTAATTGATCTCATTTTTTCAAGAGGAAATACCAGGATTGCAAGTTCATCTTTCCAGCTATTTTTTGATTAATGAGATCTTGTAGCTATTCTGGTATTCATCCGTGTTTGCAGGGCTGAGATGAGAACATAAAGCTAGAAAAGAACTGCCTGCAAACCTTTGGAAGAGAAGGGTCTTTGTGGATTTGTTTTGTCATGGAATCACAGATTGGGTTGGGTTGGAAGGAGCCTTAAAGCCCATTCCATTCTGCCCCCTGGCCCTGGGTGGTTAAAATTGCCATCCTGCACCTCTCAGCCTCATTGAGAGATTGGAAATCTTGGGACTCCACAGAAGGGAAAGTGCTTCCTGATTTAAAAGACAAAAAAACCAGGGGTGAGCCCTCAAAAATATGTACTGCTACACTAATTGCATGGAAGTTGTTTGAAGGAGGGAAAAGGAAACTGAGTGGTTTTTTGACAGTCTTCTAAATCACAGGGATTTTGGGAACAAACATTTTTTAATTTATTAAACTCCTAATGGTCTCATAAGCGTCTGTAAAATTCATATTATGCCATTTTAATTTTTTTTTGAGCTTATCTGAATTTAATGTGAGTGTTTTATTGATAGTGACAGCACCAGGTAGGGCTGGATATTCTGTAGTGTATTTTGTGGTGGCATCAAAAAAAAAACCCAGTGATGGCTTTGTGGAGAGAATAAATAATGCAAGGGAGAGAAAAAGCTGCAGTTGCAGCCTGAGGCAGAGATGTCATCTTTTGCATAAACACTTTATTGTTTGTGGTCCCATCCTGCCTCTTAAGAAATGCTTGCAATGCCAATTGTAGGACTAATATGGGAATGCTAATTAGCTTTCTTTCCTCTGAGATTTATTTACATGTGTGATAGGATTATACAGATAGTGTCTGTGTAATACATGCTTGCATGTACAGTATGTACAAATCCATCTGTCCAGAAACAGTTCTGTACACAAACATCTGCATCCAGCAAATCCTGCTAGGGCATCCTGGGAGTGTGTGCTGTGTAACAGGCAAACCACTGCCCCTCAGGCTCTCTGCTGTGCTTCTCCCAGGGGAGAGGACTCAGGATTGCACTGATGTCCTCTCTGATTTGAAATCCTGGTGTTCCTCTGCTGCCATTCCAGGCAGAGAGGGTAACAGCTAATCCCAGGCCTTGCCTGTGGCTTGGGAGAGCTGAGGCTGGGGTTTGGTCAGCTCCACATCATCACAAATGACTCCTGCCTTGCAGGTGCTGGAAAAAGTCCCATCAGAGAGAGCAAATCCTTCCTGCTGATTCTTGGGAAACAGCTGTGCTGGGAATGTCTGTGTTAGATCAGGCTGGAGGAGCACTTCTGATCCCTTCCTCTGGAAAGCACCTCTCCATTTTTACATTAAATCTGTGGTGTATAACTGAGCACATAGTTGTAAGCTTTTGGAAAAGCAGCCTTGTTCTAAGATGTAAAATGGTAGAAAATTCAGAGCTTGAGTTCTATAAATGGATTGCTTTATTAACCTGTCTTACCTGAGGTGTGTTAGTGCACCTTCAGCTTCCAGCCCTCCAGGAATGAGCATCAGTTACTAAACTTGTCCCTTTGCAGCTTCCTTCAGCCAGTGAGCATCAAGTCACTTTTACAAATTATTTAAAAAAAATAAATGTGTTTGTTTCTGCAGCTTTACACATTCTACAGTTCTCACATACACACCTTGCTGGGTGCCAGTAATTTTTTTGGCAGGCTGTACAACAAATTTGGGCAGAGTGTTCAAGATCTGTCTTCCCAAATGCTGGACATCCCTGGTGCCCACATTGCTCTGCAGTTGGGTCACAGTCACTGGGAGATAAGCAAGCATCCTCCCTTGGTGTAGAGCTCAATAAATCAGAATAAAAAGATGATTGATGTCTCTATGTAAACTAAGTGAGGAGTTGCCCAGCATTCAGTCTTCTCACACTGATAGAATCTCAGCAGTTTGGTGGTGTGAGTTTTCTTGCTGAATTTTAAGAAGCTCTTACTGATTAATGAGCTTGGACCACTCTACATTTAGCACAGAAGTCAGTCAGTAGTTATGGATAGCCAGAGCCATTAATTGTCAATCAAGTCAATTCCAGGGATTCTAAAGCAATGGGCAAGTGTTTAAGTTTTAATGACTACTCACTTAAAAATGCTGTGAGCTAAAAATTGCAGGATTTGCTGGTGTTTATCCAGCAAACACAGCAAGCTTTACTGATTAGCTCTGTGGCAGCCAGGCAGGCTGAATACTGAAACAACAGGGGTAGAGCTTGGCAGTGGAAAACCAAGTGAGCTTAGTGCTTCAGGGCTTGTGTACTCCTCTTCCAGAGGTGTCTGGGGTTTGTTAGCTGAAATGTAGGAAATGCTTTCTGTGTGTCCATCTCTCATGGCTGGTTTGGGAGCTGCCTCAGGACATTGCAGCTCTCCAGGATCCTTAAAAGCCTTTACATTTCCTAGTGGTGGTTACTTCTGCCAAAAAAAACCCCCAAACATTTCAAAGCCATTTGTACAACACAAAACAGGCTTCGTGTGGCTTGAAGTAGAGATGTTTTTCCAAGTATTCCTTAGATTCTTTCCTCCCCTAGGTCTGTTGTGTTGAGAGCCCTAATGGTGTGTCCTGTTTGAATTGTATTTACCCTGTATTTAGTGCCATTCAAGCAAACTTTTGTCATCCTGCAGATTAGCAAGCACTCATTTACTTTTTCATCCCTGTGATCTGGAGTTGTTTCAGTAGTAGGAGAAGCTGAGTTCCATCTCCCTGTGTTGTTTTCCTGCACAAACTTTCCATCCTAGTGAAACCCATCTGTCAGCATCCAGTGCTCTGTGCTGTGTCCTTGGGAAAGACTAAGGTGGATTGCACTTGACAGGGAGTTTTTCTTCCTCCTTGTGAAAATCCATCTTATCATATTTACCTGCAGCTCTGAAGTGCCAGAGCTGAGAAATCTAATGGGAATAGGTATGTGTTTGCCAAGGATCCACTTTAAACAGTTTTTGACTTAATTCAGTGAGCCCTGATTTTATTTGCATCACCTTTGGAAAGCAGCATTTAATGCTCAGTTCTTTTGCATAGGTTTGTGTGGAGGAGTTTGCCTCTGGATTGACTTCTGCAATTCTTTTTCTCATTTTTAAATTTTAATTAAAGGTTTCTCTGGGTGATAAAATAAGGTTTTTATTTCAGGGTTGTTTCTGTAGAGATGGATTTATGAAGTTCGTGGTGTTACGGAATCCGAAGCTGCCTCTTGAGGTTTCCTCTTAGGATTGTCATTGCCCTGAACAGCCTCAATTCTTTAGGAAACTTGGCTTTAAAAACTCAGTCCCTCCTCTGTTGCTTGTCTTTGGAGGTTGTTCTAATGAGTCTTGTGGGATGAATGTTTTCCTAAAGTTACATGAGGACTGTCATGTTGTCTTCACTGGTGAGAGCACTGATCTAATTCCATTAGGAATTCCATTGATAATTAGGAACAGTTGCTGAGTATAGATTTCACTGAAGAATTTTTATAACCTTTCATAATTGTAGGCAGTTTTTTAGAGTCCTTAAAGAGCAAACAATTCTGAATTTTTACAGGAGAGTCTTAATTCCTCAAGCATTGCCCAGAGCAGCTTGGCTGCCCCTGAATCCCTGGCAGTGTCCAAGGCCAGGCTGGGCAGGGCTTGGAGCAGCCTGGGACAGTGGAAGGTGTCCCTGCCATGGTAGGATGGGATGAGCCTCTAACCCAAACCAGTGTAGAATTCTCTGAAGCCCCTGGAGAACTGGGCAAGATCTAGCAGCACCTGACAAAGTGTCAGGGCCTGGGGCAGATCCCTCCTGAGAACCATGGGAAGAGAAGGTTGTCAGCCAGTAAGTAGTGAAAGTAAGACCCACAGATTTTCTGTAGAGGATCTTGAGGCATCCCTTTGGAAACCCACTGAGTTGATTGTCCTTTTGTATCAAAAACTGGCATTGCCCAGCACAGCCTGCTCAGTTTTGAAGCCCCCAGGAAGCAGCAACAGGTTGGGATTGTGAAACTCGTTTCACCAAGAGTGATTTCCTCCTCCTTGGTTCATTTGGGGTTTTTATCAGACACTTAGGGCTGGCCTGGGAAGCACATCTCAAAGTGGAAAAGGCTTCCTGTTCTTGAGTCTCACCTCAAGTTTTACCAAACACCAGTCTGAGAGCCTGGTGCTTTCTTCTCTGAGTTATTGCCCAGGGTGCTAAATACAGGAGCTGGCACAGTGGGGATCTCTTCTCTCTGCTGAAGTTTGGAGTAATTTTGTCCTTGCACTGCTGGTGCCTGTAGACAGCTAAAGAGTCCCAGAGCTCACTGCCTCTGTGTCATTTCAGATCTGATCCTTCTAAAGACTCTTACAAAATAATGTCATGGCCAGCTATGCTTTCATCCTCCTGGATTTTTATTTCTGTACTTATCCATAATAAGGGCATAATTACATTTAGATTTAAGCCTTCCTTCAGATTCCATTATTCTGTATAGCTGAAGAAAAGCATTTGAAACGAAATAAACCCTTCAAATTTGGATTCTGCATTATCTCATCATTGATCATGTTGAAGTTAGTTTTCTTAGGTTCATGCAATTTCCTCTCTCAGGAGCTCAGTCTGTTTGAAATGCTCTTTGATCCAAAGCATGCTATAAATGCTAGCATGCCACAGGTGGGTTGCATCCTCTAAGCAGGCAAACTAACACAAAATCAAATTGAAGTTTGGGAGAAAAAATATTCATTTTCTGTATTTCTGCCTCAGATCTTCTGGATTAAAGTAATTCGTTAAAGTGATTTATAGCAGCTTCTTTGTTTCTCTGTTGTACCTTCTCTAGCTTTTTCATTTTTATGTCAAAGGCATATTTGAATATTTAGCTCTTGCAGGGATTCTTCCTGTTCAGAACACATCAGGTCTTTTCCTTGACACTTCCTTACCTCCAAACTACCTAGATTCTGGTTTGGGATTTTTTTCAGTTTATTATTGGCTTAATTCCTTGAGGTTTAAATCTGTCTGGGAATTAGAAATACTATCCATTGATCTGTAGTGATTGTTGGCCAATTTGGGTGCAAAACAGCTTGTTTGGATAGCAGTCACCAAAATTGTCCAAGATTCTCTAAAAAAAAAAACCCCATTTTTATGTAAAACACTTAGAGAACATCAAGTATAATAAATAAAATTCATGCTCTGTGAATGCTGGATGCTGTCACTGTGCATTTCAGAGGAGATGTTATTTGTGGTAAAAAGCATTACAAATAGCTCTAAACAAGCATTTTATTTTCTAGATAATCATGGATAATCTCTGTTCTGTGATGGGTAGTGGTCCTTGAAGGAACAGAACAGTTGAAATTTCACTTTTCTTTGGCAAAATATTCCAAAAGCACACGGGTGGGTCAGAAGTGAAGTACCAGCTCTGTATGACCCAAGTTTATATCATGTTTCTATCTGAGTGTTTCTTTATTGGATTTGAGCCAGGGAATGCACTCCAAGGGGTTTTACTGGCAAACTGCTTTCTCTAATGCCTTCCCTAAGGAATTTTTTAAGAAATAATGCTCATTTAATTCATTCATGCCTTATTTTTAGCCCAGTTCTTTTTGTCAGGTTTTTCACCCTTGCAAATGGGTTCCCATCACAGCCAGCTGGAAATTTTTCCAGACATATCCCTGTAGAGTTCCATATTCAAACAGTGACAGTGATATATGAAGAGTTCTGATAATTACTGTTATCATTTTTTAAGCTCAAATGGCAAAAGTTTTGTGGTTGCTCAAGTCAGCTGGAAAATTTACTTTAGAACAGAGAAAATACTTCAAAAACATTCACTTGTATTTAATTTAATGTAGTCTTTAAAAGTATTATTATTGTGTTTGAGCTGGTGCTGGAGGAGCAACGTGCTGGGGTTGGGTGTGCAAGGTGCTCAGAATGCTTGAACAGCTTGAGCTGAATGACTTTTAAGGGGTTAAAAACCCAAAGTATTAAAGTTTGACCTCTTGAACGTGGCATAAAGGAGCAGAAAATCAGCAGTAAATAAAATCATCTGGAATTTTCTTCTGGCACCATGCTGGTTGTTGCCTTCAAGTCGTGCCTGGGTCAGCCCTGCTTTCATTTTGACAGTGACTGGAGAAGAGGGGCTTGGTTGCAGCTGCCAAGTGAGGTGTTGGCAGGGCTTGGGGCTTTTCCATGGCCTGGCAGACTTGGAAGGAGCCTATCTGGAAATTTCAGCTTGTCATCATGTCCTGCCTGCCTCGTCACCAGTGGGAATAATTCAGTAACAAAAGCTACGAAGCCAGAATATTTTTTTTTTCTCCCTGCTGTCATGAAAGATCTTTATTTCAGTAGTAGAACATTTACCATGTAACCTCCAAATGATTTTCATTTGTGGGTCACAGAGTGGTGTGGTCTGGAAGGAACCTTGGAGCCCATCCAGTTCCAAACCCCTGCCATGGGCAGGGACACCTCCCTTTATCCCAGCTTGCTCCAAGCCCTGTCCAGCCTGGCCTTGGGCACTTCCAGGGATCCAGGGGCAGCCACATTAATTTTGGCAGATTTTGTGCTGTGTCTTAACACTGGAGGGGGGAAAAAAATCAGACTTTTTAAGAGTTCTGCAGGAACAATTTAACAGCCCTGTCTATTCAGAGCCCTTTAGTCAAGCATCCCCCTGGGTTTCCTCATCCGGGAGCATCCTAAGGATGGTGGTTATGGCTCCTCCTCTGATGAGGGAGAGCTCTCCACCATGTCAGCTCATGGTCAGGCACTCTGTGTGCTTGGATTACAGATATTTTGTCCTGCAGGCCTGGGCAGTTGCTTTCCCTGTGTTTGATTTGGCTGCATCAAGAGGAACAAGCTTGTAATGGTGCTGCTGGCCAGGAGAGCCTCTTGGGGGCTGTGCTCCCCAGCAGTGAAATGTGAGCTGAGGGAGCTGGCTTTCTTACATTCCTGCACCATCTAACCCTGCTGAGGTATTAACATCACCCTCAACAACAAACCAGCCCTTTTCACTTCCCCAGCTTCCAGTGCTTGGTGCAGAGAACAACAGCTGCTTGGGATTCTTCAGCAGCACTGAGCATGTGAACCCCTGGGTTGAAATCCCTCTGGACAGAGAAACAGGGATTTCATTAAATAGGGGAGAGAGCAAACCAGTGCTGGGCAAATTGGGAATATTCTGTTTCTCATATTCTCTGAAAATTCACAGAAGTTGAAATAGGTAACACTGAAAGATTCAACAGGTGTCAGAAAAGATGAACCTTTGGTTTAAGGTTCTTACTTTGTCAGGAATGAAAATTGATGTTTTACCACTGCAAATTGGGTTTTTGTTCTTCATTGGCTACAGGCAAGCCAGGCTTTTCACCTTGTCTTGATTTTCCTTATAGTGTTCAGTAGTCACTGTAAGTGATTTCAGTTCAGTATCTTTTGTTATAAACTGAAAAACAGGTTTAAACAAAAATAGGTGTCTGTTTTATTTTCAGCATCGTGGAGTGGTGTACATTGGTTTACTCCAGAATTTATAGGCTTGCCACTTATTTTTGTGTGAATTGAATAGGCTCTGATGCCCACAATTTGCAGTGCTGGCCAACCAAACTAAATTTAAATGATGGAGAGCTGTTGTGGTGCTTGGTAGTGTGCTGATGAGAATTGGAGTGGGAAATGATTCACCCTGGGTAGGACAATGGAGCAGTGGGAGGCTGGCCATTCATTTGGATCATCTTAGTCCTGGATTAGCAGGCTGATATTTAAATTGCATTCTGTTCCTTATCCTTTCCTTGCATGTCTCAGGCTTGCTGTAATGTTCCTACACAGCCAGCCTCTCTCACCTGTTTTCTCTCTGCTCTGACAGGCTCACTTTTGAAGGAGTAAATACAGACCATTTTGTCCTGCTCTGCTGCCCTTTGTACTTGCAGGTGCCAAAGGTGCCCATTTTCCCCAGAAAAGCTAAAATGCACAAGGGGAAGAAGCAACCAGGTTTTTAATCTTGACATTCTACTTGTTATTCTTTTTAATGTGCCTGCTAAATAAATCCTTTTTCTGCTTGTCAGAACTGAGGTTGGACTTAAATCAGTGCTGGGCTGCACTGGCTGCAGTCACAGCTGAGACTCTCATCTCAGGGCTTTCCTCTGTTCCACCTTGGGAACTTCAACCCTCCAGGCTTGTGGTAAAGAGAGCAAAGAATGTTTGGCAAGGAGCTCAGTGCAAGGTCTGAGGTGCTGACAGTGCCACCCTCCCCTGGGAAGCCTCTGGCACTGACAAAAGGAGGCTCCACCAGGGGTTTTGACACCATTCTCCTTGTGCTGCTCAGGGGAGAAGTTGCTCCTTGTGGTTGGCAGTGGCTTAGGATGAGTGGAAACTCATCCATGATTTGTTTGCTGTATTCTACTGGCAATCCCAGCTATAATTCCTGGGCTGAAAGGAAATTTTCTTTCACATGTGATTAAAGTCTGGGGCCATCTTTTTCAAAAATAGAAGCAAAGGCTGTCATCAGGAGGGTAATATCCTGAACAAGGCATTATAGTACAGACAGCTGCTAAAGTGGGTGAAAAGGAAAAGAAAGTTGTTGCCTTATCCTTAGAAGCAGTCAGTTTAATGTGATTAATGACAGTTATTTTGAGTGGGGAGAGATTCACAACTGCAGGGCACTTCAGATTTAAAGTAAATTTTTCGATTAAAGTTTCTTAGACTGTAGAAATATAATTGGGTAGAGGGAGGAGGGGAATCCCTCCATGTATTATAAACTAAACAGTCTGGTCTTGAACATACCAAAATACAAGATAATAGCAATTAGGTGTAGAACAGAAGAACTTCTGTGGAGCTGAGGGTGAAGGAAATAGTGAGTTTGACAAGCCTGATGTTTTCCTCCTCCATACCCCAAGACTAAAAGACATCCTTTTAACAAAATGTTCTTGTGTTTGGTGCGTCACCCTGGTGTGGAGACATGTGTCAACCCAGTGCCACTGTTGCTTTTAAAGCCTTTCTGTTTTCTATCCTTTCACTTCTCTGATGAAAGTTGGAGTCTGTCAGTCTGATAGTCTTGTAACAGCAGCAGAATAATTTGAAGGACTATAAAATTATGGGTAATGATGAAAGTAAGGAGCCTCTGGAAAACTTGGCAATGCAGCTGTCAGGTTGCATGAAAATAATCCTGTGTTTTAATGTAATGCAAGTTAAAGGCCAGGATAGAAACATTTCTTTGTTCTCTCTTGTTCATGGCCAATGTAACCAAGTGAAATGACTCTGAATCACATCAGAGGGGGTGTTTGCTCTGAAGCTGTAGGGTTTCCAGCACTTCATCCTTGAGACATTTCCAGGAGGTATTTCACAGAGTCTCTGAGGTTAGCAGGAACTCCTGGGGCTGGTAGTGACTCTGCCACTGATAATGGCAGCCTTTCAGCAGGCTCCTTCCCCCCAGTGCCCCTTCACCTGGGCTGTCCTGAACCAGTTTGTCCTGGATCTTCCCTCAAGTGAACCTTTGGCCAATTGCTTTGCTTTTTTAGTGCTTGTTTCTGACAGAGGAATGGTAAGGCTTACGTGGTGATGCCATCATCCCAGCCTCCCCTCAATCCCTAGAGCTTTGCAACACACCCAGGGATTTCCATCACATTGGCCAGAGCAGCAGAGTCTTTCCCTGCAGTTCCTGGAGCTGTCACCAAACCAGAGTCTGGGGGGATCCTGCAGGAAAGCTCCAGGTGGGCACGTGGAGCTCAGAGCAGACTTTGTGCTGCCTTCAGCTGAGGTGGTGAAAGGAGCAGCTAGGGGGGTGGGCAGTGCTGAAGGGGTTCTGCAGTCATTTTTTGCTGCCTTGGCATGCTAATTGTGTCTTGTGCTAGACAGTCCTTGGCTGGAGGGGCTCCAGACTCTTGCACTCTAAGCGAGGCTTTATTTTGGTAAAGAAAATTCCCCACGAGCTCTTCAAACACCACAGGGTGTTCCATTGCTTCCTACTCATCACAAGAGCTGCATATTTTTACTTGCACTTGTGTTTTTTTTCCTCTTCCCTGTTTAGCCACACTTGAAGTAATTAGTGGGCAGGCACACTGCTGCATCTGTGAATTTTTAGGGAATTTTGTGCAACTCTTATTTTTTTCATTTTCAGTGCTCTTGGCTCTTCCTTCCTACATTGGAACAATATATGCTCTTAAAATTGCTAAAGAGTTGAGGTCAAGGCTTTGAAACTACTGCTTCTTCATTGTGAATTATTTATGCTCAAGGCATACAAAAAGAATGACATTGTAAAATTCACTGTAAAATTGTGTCCTTTGTCACACTAGCTCTGCTTGCACACACTCTGCTCTGCTTTTCATACCATCTTGGATTACCTCATACTATTTCTAGTTGTTTTCAGTTCATCTGCAAACTGAATTTCTCATTTTCAACTCCTCCACAGGATTTTGGAGTTATTTTGATGTGAAGTTTGTGAGGTCACAGTCTTTCATAGTGAGAAATTACAGTGAAAAAAGGGAAGTTCCTCAGAGTTTATTGTGAGATCCAAGGCTACGTTAGGAAACAGTTTGAGGTAATACTTCTATACCCACAGAAACAGTAAAAAAAGTACTGTTTTAAACCCAGGAACTTCTCAGGCTTTTGATTTCTGGTCTGGGTCCAAGAATGTAGGATGCAAATTAACACGTTTTCATTTTCCACCGGTTCAGTGTGGGGCTTTGTCAGAATCTCTGCTTAGGGAAGGGTGGGGAGCAGAAGGGCTCCTCAGTTCTGGTCAAGACAGGGGCATCAGCAGAGCTGACCCTGAGCTGCCTCTCACTGTGTTTGCTTCCAGCTGGCTTGGGCAGGACCTCCCTTTGGATGTTGTTTACATTGCAGAATATTGGAGTCCATGCTGTCACTTAAATTAGTGCAGTCTCTGTCCTTGGGCTGGGCTGGGGTTTGCCACTTAGCCTCATCCCCTGGTTTAAATGGAGAGCCCTGCCCCAGCCCTTGCCATCCTGAAATCTCTCTTCCTGATGGAAAAGTAGCTCTTTCCAAGCATTTGTGAGAAGGCTGCTTTTTATTGATGGCAGTACAAAAGAGCAGCGGTGAAAGCGTGGCGGTGCTTTTAACCTCCTGCAGGTGAAATAAGAAACTCACATTTATCCCTGGCTACTGAGTCAAGTGTCTCTTTCCTGATTTCTTCTAGAGGGGGTTATGAAACACTGAAGAATTCTTTTAATTGCATGCACCCACAAGGTGTATCTGAAGAACAGAAGTAGACCTTCACCTTTGGCTAACCTCAGCTTTCCAAGCTTTTACCACACTGGAAAAGAATGTAGCCCCAAAAGGCTTTCAAGCTTGATGTGGTTTTTTTTGGAAGCTATTTAATTTTTGTTGTGGGGTTTTTATTACTCTCTGATTACAGCTTAATGGCTTATTAAGAACAACAGTTCCATCCCAGTCCAAAAACATCTTTTCATAACAATTCTCCCTGTGAGTCATTGCATTTATTTATCTCCATATTTATTGCAGTAAATCCTTCACTTCCTCTGCTCCCCCAACCACCCTGTTTGGTGTTTGTTGTTCTCACTGAAACCGTGGCAGCCATGGTAGAATACATCTTTGTTTTTCTGCAACATTTCTGCATTTACAGAGCAGCACTGGGGTTTTTCTTGGATTGCCTCCCCATTTCGTGTCCTGTGTCCTTGTTACAGCCTTTGAAAGCTTTTCCCAGCAAGCACAAAGTGCATTAAATGGCATGTGCAAATGAGCAACAGCACAGCTGCTAATTGAGCTAACAGATGTAAATAGGAAAAACATCACTTTTCTAATGCTGCAAGTATTTATAGAAACCATTACCCATCTCCCATAAAACTTTGATTATGGCTGGAGCCTCTCTCAGGTTCAGCACAGTTGATTAAGCTTTTGCAGATGGTTTGATTTGCTGAGGTAATGTGGAAGAAATGCAGATGTTTTAAAGCTTTTGTTTTAGATGCTTTAGGCAACTAAGTGGCTTAAAAGGAAAGCTTCTGCTTTGCATCCTTTAGCCACACCCGTGGCTTTTGAAAGAGAACATATGGCAGGGTTGGTCAGTGCCAGCAGGGAGTCTGAGCTCTTGGAGCTGCATTCCCACTCGGTTGGTTTGAACATCCTTTGCCTTGAGGAGAACATGACTTGCCAAACCCTCTGGCCAGAGCCAGGCAGCTCCCCTTTCCTCGGGGCTTGTGATTTATGCACCAAGATCCCGGATGCCGAGCACAGAACCTCTCCTGGGAATGAACGAGTGGCATCCTCGGGGGTGCAAGTGTGTGTGCAGCTCAGAGGAGGGCAGCCTCAGAGTCATTGGGATAATTCAGGTAATTTATTGTCTTGAAGGGCTTTTGTGTAATCCTTTCCCACATCTGGCAAGGGGACCACTGCCTGGGCCAGCCTTGGAGGAGCAGAGGAGACTCCTGACCTCGGGCACTGAGGGACCCAGCAGTCTGGGTTAACTCCCAGCAGGTTTTTGAGGTTTGCTGTGTTTTCAGCAGCCCAGGTGAAATCTTAAATGGCAATAAGAGATCTGTGGCAAGTCCTTTGGCACCAGAGGACTCTCCATGGTGGTTTTGGACTCTCATTGCATTTGTTCCAGGGCACAATTATGCTTTGGGAAGTTGTTTTGCTCTCTTCATGTGGCTCAATTCTCTTGCCTCTGTACAAACAGGATTTAGGTGTATTTATCTAATCCATAGCCTGTTCCTCTTCTGGGAACTTCAGAGAGTCCTTCTCTTCCTTTATCTTTCTCCAGTGGCAGACAGCAGAAAATTTGTGGAAGCATGAGGGAAATGGTTCCTGCTTTCAGATCTGAAATCTCAAACAAATGTGCAAATGTGTTCAGTGTGTTAATGAATTGCTGTGTCTCTGCAAGATAACTTCAGCTTCTCTCTGTCCTGGCAGGCAAGTCAGTGCTTCCCACACCAATTCTGTAACATACCTCTGTGTGCAAATACTTAAAAAAAAAAAAGTCCAAACCTTAGTGTTTCTCTTCTTCCTCACAGTGCTGCTCTTTTCCAAATAGCTGCAGTGGTGTGTTCTGGCTTTGGTTGAGGGTTTTTTTTCCCTGCAGTAAAAATTTCACCTTTATCCCCCCCTTAGGACTTGGCTGCTAAGAAATCTGCGAGGGTATTTCCTCATCATTTGCAAAATCACAATTGCTTGGTGTCAAGGAGAATTTTAAAATCTGAAGTTGGGATCACAGGCTCTGAAAATCGATGTGGCTTTGCACTTGCTAAATTGAGAGCTTGTGGGAGATACCTTTGTATAAGTTTTTCACCCTCCACTCTTCTCTTTCTTCAGAGAACAAAAATTTAATTACAGAGCTTAGAAAATTCTTCACATCGTGTAGAGACTGAGCTAAATAAAACAATGAGAGGGAAATAAGAGTGAGGCAGGCATGTGAATTGTAAAATAGCACCTTGAGGTTTCTATTACTCAAAGGTTTCATTCAGCTCCTTTTGAAACAGGAGGGGATGTGTGGGGGTTGGTGGGTGTGAATGAGTACTTATTATTTTCTTCGAGGGGGAAAAGAAAGGAAAGGTGGCTTTCAATATAATTAATAAGGCTAATGGGTATATCTACCTGGTTGTTATACCCTAAAGCCTTGGCTGAGCTGAGTAATGGATTTTAGCAGCCATTTTACTCACAAATCCCCTTTCCAAATCACTTTAGAACCACAAGTCAGGTCCTAGCAGAAGTTGTTTGGAGTTTTACCTTGGAAATAAATACTGGGTTCAGATAGTGTTCTGTTAAAATAAAGCTGCTTTAAAAAAGCAGTTACTACTGTTGTGATTACTAGCACAGAAGAGGGAAGGGCAGGAGCAATAGTCTGTGATTTTTTTCTGTCTCCATTTGAATTTTACAGGATGGTGGATCTAAAGGATGTGAAAGTGGATCACAAAGTTTGTCACAGTGTCTGGGTGGCTGTAGTCACAGTGAAGGGACAGACAGATGTGTTAAACTGCACATTTTCCTACAGGGATTGGCCAAACATGCAGGGTGTGTGAAGTACCAGTAGTGGGTATGGTTAAGGATAATAAATGAGCTAAATCTGTTTTGGAGGTTTGGAGTTTTTTACATATTTTTTTTTCATTTTATTTTTGGGTAATCCTTATACATAATTTGTTTTAAATAAATAAAAGCTTCCTGAGGGAAAGTATCCATCAGGACTTTTCCAGACTTCTCTGGTAGCTGTCAGCAAAGTATTGTGTTTGCTTTGGATAACTGAGCAGATCTTCTTCGGGTTACAAATTAAAAGCTTAATAAAAGACAAGCAGTTAATAAGCATAACTTGGTGCAGTATAAACAGTTGAAAAACTTAAGTCTCTTCTCCCAGAGCTGCCAAATGAGGTCAAATGTCAGTTTTTGAAACAGTGCCTAGTTCTTGAGTGTGTGTTTCTACGTGCTTTTAGAATGGAATTCACTTCTGGGGTTGAGGCTCTACAGATTCTCTCCCAAATGCTCTTAAATGTCATCACAGAACCCCAGAATGGTGTGGGTTGGAAGGGACCCTAAAGCTCATCCCATTCTACCCCCTACCATGGCAGGGACACTTCCCACCAGCCCAGGCTGCTCCAGGCCCCATCCAACCTGGCCTGGGACACTGCCAGGGATCCAGGGGCAGCCACAGCTTCTCTGGGCACCCTGTGCCAAAGCCTCAGCACCCTCACTGGGAACAATTCCTTCCTAATACCTCATCTAAACCTTCTCTCCATCCATTTAAAATCATTGCCCCCTGTCCTGTTTATTTTATATATGTTTATTCATGTCAAGGTTATTTATTAAACCTCTTCATGCAAACAAAACATCTTTATTTAAATACAGAGGCCACGTTCTGTGGGCTATGTTATGTCCTTGAAGGGATGTCAGGAATCCTTCTTTCCCTTCTCATTTCTAGCAGGATTTTGCCTGTGCCTCTTTATAATGCAGGGTGCATCCTGCTCTGCTGAATTTTCTTTTGCTTCTGATTATTCAGTGTTGCACATAAGCAGCTGTGCCCAGAAAGAAGTGCCCCCCGTTAATCAGGAAGTGCTGAGCCATATGGCAGGTGAGGATGGAATATTGCAGCTCTGGGCTGAGCCCCTCCTGTTCACAGGCACCAAGGACCCTGTGAATGCATCCCTGCCAACACCACCAGGTCCTTCAGCACAGGCTGCTGAGTGACAGCAGAGCCTCCTTCCCTCCTTCCTGAGCTCTTGCTTCTCTCCACTCACTGCTGAGAGCCCATTTTCCTGTGCAATAAGTCAGAAAGGGACAGAGGGAAAAGCTGAGGGTGCTCTGAGGTGCCCTGCTCTTGGATATTGTACACACAGGGAAGGGGTGTCCAGTGGTGTTTCTCAGCTCCTTTTAGTGATCTGTCTTCTGGAGAAACACAGCAATGTGCAGGAAGCCCTCAGTGAATCCAGTTTCCACCACAGCTGTCATAACCTGCATGTGTGGATTGAAAGTGCCTGGGTTTGGAAATTGTACTTCAGCCTAAGATGGCATTAGCTTTGTAATGTTAATTTTTTTACACAGGGTAAAGGTTGGATGATCATGGAAGTGGGTGTGCTCACAGCAGAGTGAGAAAGTCACTATGCACTTTATTACCTCTAGTAGGTGCCATACAGGACCAAAATAGCTGATTTTCAGCTCAGAAGAGCAGGCAGCCTGCTCCTGAGGAGGAGTAGGATTTCCACAGCCCTATTTCTGAAAGGATATTTCTGCCATGAAGTGCATTTCAGACTTTGTTGAGATTCCGAGCACTTTGCACGCAGTTCTGACTCTGTGATGCACTCTATCAGCTGAAAAGTGAAATCAGAGTTTCTGATGGACCATGGGTTTTCTTTGATCCTTTTGGATTTTAACCATGGGATAACCTTTATCCTTTTCAAGAAAAACTGGGAGAAAGTTGGTTTTTTTCTGGTAGAAAAACTCAGTGGCAGAAGACCAAACCATCCTAAGGGGAGCTGATCTTAAATGTTTGAAGCGTGGTGTTGGAGCCAGGGAGATGTTGATGTGTTCCAAGCTTGACTGAGACAGAAAGGTCCTGTTAGTGCTCCTTGCTGGTGTGATGTGATGTCCAGCTCTGGGTTGCCTGTACCAAACCCCTTGGGATGTGTTTGAAAGGCATCATTTTATGGACTGGCAAACCTGGAGCTGACAAGTGACATTGGAGCAGGACCATGCCTTGTTGTGATCCCACAGGTCGTGGCAGTGGGATTTTGTGCCCTTCCTGGTAAAAGCAAAGCCCTGGCAGAAGATTTCAGTGTTTTCATGGCCTCTGCTCTCCAGGCAGCTCCAGTGTACCAGGACGGTGTTCAAAGCCTCATCCACTCCATGCATTGTTTTTTTTAGTTCTTTTTTAACAGATGTGAGTACATCCATTTCCCAGGTTTTCCTGCTTTATATTCCAGCAGCACACAAAACTAGGAGCTGGAAATCCAGCAGAATGCACTCTGGAACACAGGCCCCTCAGAGTGTTTGGGTGAACAGATTGAATACCAAGCTGTAAGCTTCAGGCTCGGAATAACATGCCAGGAATGCAGTGTCTGCCTGGCATCCTGGCTTGCACAGGGATCACCATGTCAGAATTCCTCTTGCTCAGCAGCTCAGTGCTTTAGAAGCACTAACTCCCAGAACTGTGTGTTTTTCCCTGGATACAGAGGTTACGGAATAGCAGGCAGGCTGTGTTGGTAGCTAAGTTGATGGCAGACTCTTTTCCCACTTCATTCCCCAGTGGAGAATTGTTAATGCTGCATGGGGGGAGCCAGGCTACTAGAGTCCTGTTACAGTAGGAAAAGTTAGTTTTTAAAAAGCGTCTTAAAAGGCATCAGTCTAGTAAAAGAGTTCTGAAGGTGCAGGTCGTTTAGCTGAAGGGTTCTCTCTGGGTGAGGCCCTAGAGAGACTCTGGGGCTTCTGGAGCCACAAACTTCAGGCAGCCAGCTGGGATAAGTTCAGGGTGGGGCTCTAGAGAACTACAGGAGTCCTCCAGAAAAGATTCTCTTTGGGGGTCAAGTGGCTTGGGGCCTGGAAATCCAAGCGGCTGGCAGGGGTCTGGTGGCTGGCTGGAGCTGTGCCACCATCTTCTTTCCTTCCCCTTCCCTTCCCTTTACTTCCCCCTTCCCTTTCCCCCCTTCCCTTCCTTTCTTCCCAGGAGGGTTTTAACTTTAAATTGACCAATTAGCTAAAAACACAAATCTAAGACCAGTTCTCTACATCTATTAAAATTACTAAAAAACATTACACACTTCAACGAAAGTTGATTTTACATAAGTTCTTTTTCTTATGCATGTGCAGAATTTATCATGTTCTTGACTATGGTATTATCTGAATATTTTAACTTACTTTTTGGCCTTGCTGCTACCTGTTTTTGTAGACTGTTCTATCCAAAAATGTAAAACAATATTGTACTGTGTCTTGATTGTGTCTATGAAATACTAAACTTTATCTGGATTTCTAGGGCACTGGCCCTCTACAGCTGCTCAGGCAGCTTACATGATGCTTTTCATCAAAAAAACCCACTTAGAAAGCCCAAAGATTTATTTCTATCTTACTCTGAGTCAATATATTCTCTTGTCCTTCTAAAATTCAGAAGGGAATTGAACTTCTTGGTTTCCAACAGAAAATGAAGCACATTCACAAGGATTCAAGGTTCTCAAGGAGAGCCTTTTGGCCTGGCTGGGAGCTGCCCCTGCCTGTGGCAGTGTGGGGCTGCAGCAGCACTGTGCCCTGAGTGTGCCTCCATCCCTCCCTGCTGTGCCCTGAGTGTGCCTCCATCCCTCCCCGCTGTACCCTGAGAGCCCCTCCATCCATCATCCATTCATCCCTCCATCCCTCCCTCCATCCATCCCTCATCCCACCCTCCCTCCACCCCTCACCCC
>VXBS01003641.1:91556-123408 GCA_013400255.1 Sitta europaea | reverse complement strand
CATCCACCCATCACCCATCCACCCCTCCATCCACCCCTCATCCATCCATCCATCCATCCCTCATCCATCCATCCCTCCATCCATCCCTCCATCCATCCCTCCATCCATCCCTCATCCATTCATCCATCCATCCCTCATCCATCCCTCCCTCCATCCATCCCTCCATCCATCCCTCCATCCATCCCTCCATCCATCCCTCCATCCATCCCTCCATCCATCCCTCCATCCCTCATCCCTCCCTCTCTCCCTGCCATGCCCTGACTGTGCCTGTGCTCACAGGAGGATTTTCGCACTAAAGTGGAAGATTACATTAAGCGCTACGCCAGATGATGAAGGGCTGGACCAGATGATGCTGGCAGGACCACGGCTCCACTCCACACTTGTCCTCAACTTCAACAGCAGCCAAAGCAGCCCGGGTTGTCCCAGTCCTGTGTCCATGTTGTACTGAAGAAGAAAACTAACTTCATAACCTGTCCATATTCAAAGGAGAGCTCAGCGTAAATACAGCAAGAAATTGTGTCTGTTGGTTGAAAAAAAGTTGTCTGCTTCCTTTTACAAATGTTTACTCTTTTGAACTGTACTGTATATCCTGTTGATGAGATATGCTTGAGAAGCTAAAAGAAATTACTATTGAAATTGTAATTACACTTTTTTTTTAAAAGTCTTGCCTAATTTGGAGGGGGGAAGGAAAAAAACCAAACCCAAACAAGCCAAGCAGCAAAGGTGGTGTGTTTTTGGAACACTTCGAATTGGCAATAAATGGTCTCCTGTGAACCAAATCACAAAACTGTTGCTTTTGATGAGCAGAAACAATATGAGCTTTTTCTAAGAGTCACTCAGCTGAGGCTTAGAGCTTGCCGGAGTGGAAGTGCAAAATGAGATTTACTTCTGGTATTGAAATTCTCAATGCTATTTAATGTAAGGATGTTTTTGTCACAGTTTGGAATTTTTACATTGTTAATTTCAGGCCCTGTTTGGGCTACAGTATTTTTTTGTTGTTGTTTCTACTCATTGTGTGAAGTAGTTAAAAGAAATACAGGCTAATACGTAACTTAAGTACATGTTTAGTATTAGTAAAATTATATATATATATATTATATATATTATATATTTCTGTGAAAAAAAAATAATGAAAGGGAGATTTTTTTTTAAGAAATCTGCCTTTGGCTTTCCAGTCTGGATGTGGTGAGGGAGCATCAGATGCTGTTGGATCTGATGAAGGTAAATTTAGGCACAATTACCTGGAGAGCACCTAATTGTGTGCATAAAATGACACAGCTGGAACCACAACACATCTCCCCCCACTCGTGCACTCTTGGCTTCCTTGATTTGGGAGGATGTGATGCTGCAGTTGCCTTTTCCTCAAGGAGCTGGGTGGCACTGAGAGCCTGCAGAGGAGAGCAGCACGTCCCTCAGGAGCTCCCTGGGCATCCTGCAGCACTGGGATCACACAGAGGAGCTGGGGGAGCCCAGCCCAGCTTCCCTAAACCAGAAAAACCAATGTTGGTGTGGTCCCATGCAGAGCAAATGTGTGTGTGGCACTTTGGGCATTGACTGTTGGGGATATATCCCCCCCTTCCTTCTCTCCTGCTGTTCCTGGGGTGCAAAGTGCAAGCATGAAACTCGTGTGTGTTCAGTTCTCCCTGTGCCTTTTGTGTTACAGCTTCACAGGCTCCTGGAGCTGTTGCTGGAGGCCTGGGAAAGCAGGGAGGTGAAATGCAGGGAGTGGCAGGCAGGAGGAGAGCTTCACCTGTAGGTAACACTCACAAGGAAACAGATCAGCCCAATATTTTAAACAGCAGCTGCAGTGAGAGATCTTTGCTGCCAAAACAGATAGGTCAGCAAAGGTAAGGAGTAAAACACTCACAGAAACAGTTGGGAAATACATCCAGATTTTGCTTATGGCTCTTACTCTTCAGTGGAAAACTCCACCAGGTTGCTGTAACAAAGTAGTTCTTGCTGTAGAGGCACCCTGGTGCTGTTTGGAGGTTCCATCCTTCAGGAGGAGGGGTCCCAGACCCCAATTCTTGGGCTGTCACCCTCGTGAGGATGGCTCCTCCCTCATACCAGGAAGCTGCTGCTGTGCCCAGGGGAGCCAGGGAAAGCTGTGCCTGGGTACCAGCAGCCCCCTGAGCACAGAGCTGCAGCCATCCCAGAACAATCCTGTCTAACCCCTTCCCTGTATTGTTGCTTGCCTGGAGGAGATGAGCAGAATAATAAAGTTTGGATACTGTTAAATACTGTACAAGAAGGTCTGAGCATTGGTTTGTGCTCACCTAGGACATGGTGGGGGGAGGGGAGATCCTAGACCTCATCACCTCACAGTCCAGGAAAATAAATTGAATTTTTCCTGAATGCAAGGAGGTGGTGGTGATGGGGGGCGTTAATATTTACAGAAATACATATTTGTTTATATGTATTTTTATGTGTATTTATATAGGTGCAACTAACCTATGCTTCTGCCAGAATCATAGACTGGTTTGGGTTAGAGAATCATAGACTGATTTGGGTTAGAGGGGGGGTCTGGGCTGGGTGTCCCACGAGGTTTTGGGGTTTTCTTGAGCAATGTGAGTGTGAGGAGTAAAGAGCAGCTGTGTGTCCCCAGGGAAGCCCTTCCTGAGGCAGCAAGGCGCTGAAGTTCTCTGCAGTGGACCAGAACTGTCAGGGTAGGGTTGGGGGTCCCCATCCCATCCCAGGTGCTGCCCGCTCTCCCTGCACTGGACCCCACTCCTGCACCACCCCCAGGGAACTCCCCAGGGACCCCCCTGGCATCACAGAATGAGGGCACTGAGGGAGGGGCTTCACCTCAGCCTTCACAGAGCCAGGCACCTGGTTTATTCAGGTATTTATTTAGGTAGGAAAAGCACCTTATTCCCGTTCCTTGTTAGCCCCGGGGCACCACCACCGCCGACTTCCCCGCGTTGTTCCCCACTCCCAGGCCAAACCCAGCCCGTGCAAGCCTCCTCCTCTTTGTGCTGGGGGAGAAGATGCCTTCCCACGTGAGGGAAAACCCAGAAAAAGGACGCGGGCAGGAAGCCGAGGCCGCTGAGGCGCCCCCAGAGCCGTCGGTCTCTCGCGTGTTGACTCCGCGGGGCTGGCACGATCTCACCTCCCCTCACCCCCTCGAAGTTTTCGCTTCTTTTCCAAACTCTCCCGCTTGGAAATGAATGTTCGTGCCGGGGGGACAGGCGGGGCCGAGTGCGGCAGTGCCCCTTGTGCCCAACACCCCTGGCCGAAATGACATTTATTTGGCAAGCCCCGCGCAGGGGCAGCGCTGGCGATGCTGTGGCCGCCTCCGGGGCTCGGTGCCCGGCGCCGGCCCTTACACGATGCCCTCGCTGCGTTTGCTCCTCCACACCACGAGCGCTGTCATGAGCAGGGTGACCAGGACGGGCAGCACGATGAAGGGACACAGCACGCCGTTCGGGGGGTCGTGCAGAGCCCGGCCCGACGGCGAGCAGTTCCTGAAGTATTGTCTGTGCACGGCCACGAAGAACTCGTCCACCAGCCGGTTGGGCCAGTAGCAGTCGAGCCTCTCGGCGATGAGCGCCGTGCAGTTGGTGAGCTCCCCGTAGGTGCTGCAAAACACAGGGACAAGCCGGGTGGAACCCGCACACGGCCACGCCACCTTCCCCCCGTGCCAAATGCACACAGCCCGTGCAGTATATAAAATACAAAACGTATACTGCATCATTTATAACACATCCATAGCCCTCCCTGTACAATGTGTTACTATAGACTGTACTGAGACTGTACTACAGCTGGTGAATTTGAGTTCTTACATTTTTTAGCTATTTTTGGAGTTTACAGCTAGATATACCCTATAAAAATATATAGCGGGTTTTTGAGAGTTTATGTAACCTATAAAAATATATGGGGGCTTCAGTTCATAGCTAGAGGTAAAAAAAGATAACAGGATATATTGTAAATTCCCACCAGGTTTTGCCACTTTGATGGCAGTTTTTAAGTGCTCACCCACAGCCAAAAGCAGTTTTCATTTACGGAATGATGTGGTGGTGGTTTAATTTACAAAAGGAAATGGAAACAGAAGTCGTATTTATGGGAATAACAAGAAGCAAGTTTGGAGGGTTTTTGTTTGGCTTGTGTTAATTTTTGCAGAATTTCCTGGTTGAACTGGTGCTTTTAGAAAATACAGGCTAGACTCAAATTTTAAGCAGACCTCTGGGAAACCGATCCCGACCTGGCCTTTGGAGCCCCATCCTCCAGCTTGTGTGAGTTCAGGCCAAAGGGAGAGACAGAAATAAGTACATTGAATCTACTTTAAAATCTTGAATTTGCCTAAAACTGGGGAGGTTGCATAGAAACCAGCGGGGCAGGCCCACAGCCCATCCCACCCCTCTGTGACCAGCAAGTCCATTTGTCCATTTCTAAAAAAAAATACCTGGAACACCAGGAAGAGTCCTGAGCCTGAGACACTGTCCCTGTGCCAGGCCATCCTCTGGAATGACAGGTAAACCCTCCCTGCTTTAAATCTGGCTGTGCATCAAACCCCAGATACAATTTCCCCCATCCCAATTAGTCACGTCTAATCCTAGAGAAGCAAAGCAAAGCAAACCCCAGCTCCCCAATTAAAAACCTGCCTGGGGGAAGAAATATTTTAGAAGCAGCTTCCCAGCCACTCTCCACAGCACACTCTGCACAGCTCCTCAGCTGGAGTTTGGGGTTTTGGGGCAGGCTGTGCCCACACAGCCAGAGATTTAATTAACAGGGCTTGCAGCTGCTAAAAGCAGCTTCTGCTCAGCATCCCAACGTGCAAAATTGCTATTTCCCGTTCCATCAGCATCCTTAGGAGATCTCGGGAGCTGCAGCATCTTCAGGAACCAGAGGGAAAGTGTTAACAGGAGAATAAAAGCTATTTTTAAAGCTGAAGGGTCATAGAGCAGCTGGCTTAGCCCTTCCCTGGCTCCAACTGCACTTCCACGGGGATAAATCACTGCTCCCATCACTGTGTGTGAAGACATGCAAGGAGCCAGCAAATGAAGGGCTGAAGGAGAACCTGTCAGTGCCCTTCCCAGGGAGGCAGCACTGTATTCCAGCACTCAGCCCCCTCTGGAGGTGAGCAGGGACCCCAGGAGAGGAGCTGGGCAGCCACAGCCCCACGAGCAGCATGGAGGGGCTGTGACTGGAGGGAGGTCCCTCCCTCCTCATGCACCCTCCTAAGGCTCTTGTCCCTTTTATTTCTGCTGTTTCCAGTAAAGCCCCCCTGCTCCAGGAAGCATCCTCAGCAGGGGCAGGGTGGCACCACGGGCACTCCCACCCTCTGAGGCCACTGGGGAGTGAGTGGGAGGGTCCCAGAGGGAAAAGAAAATTTTCAGGAGCAAGTCCAAGTGCAGGAGTGACACTGAGGGCTGCTGAGCTCTCGGCTGAGGGAGAGCAAGGCTGGGTGCTCTCCAAGAGCCCATTTCTGCCCTTTGCCTACACAGAGCATACTTGACCATCACACTCAGCAGCCAGCTGAAATCTAAGCTGAGCTCTCAGCCATGGCCAAGTGCTCTCAGTTCTTCCACTCCATCTTACAGACTCTCAAAACAGCCCTGCAAGACTCCATCATCTCCTGTTCATCCCAAATGCACCCAGTCCCAGGGCATTGAGGACTTCTCCTGACACTATGCTGGTTACCACAGCAGGATCTATTGGCTGGGAAGGGACAAACCAGGGTTAACCATCAGATCCAGGCTGCTCACCATGGCCTGTCAGATGGGATCAGGGTCCCTCTGGAGAGCAGCAGTGTTGATGCCTGGCCCTTGAGTGTGCTCTTCCCCACCACAGCCATTTTGTCTTGGTTTGAATGTCAGATGTCTGCTAAGGAAGGCAGGAAACCCCTCCCTCTGAATTATTATAATTTTGAAATTTAGGGGCTCTCAGGCAAAGATAGGGGAATAGGAATAACAGTTCTTTACTAGGAAAATTAAAATTAAAATGCAGTAATAAAAAAAAAAACCACTGACAGAGTCAGAATCCAACCTGACACCAGGTNCATCTTGCACTGCAGCCCAAGGCAACGTTCATCCCACTGCCTCTCCAAAAGGGCCTCTGGTTCTCTCTTCTGTCACACTATTGTGGCAGCACCACCCCAGCCTGGTCCCTCTGGGAGTTCAGCCTGGGTGGGGGGTGTGTGCTGTCTTCCTGCTCAGCTCTGCTCTGTTCTTGCCACCCCAGAGCCCAGCCCCCAACTCGATGTTGCCCCACCAGGCTCAGCAGGGCAAAGCTGAGCCAAGCCCTGGAGGCTGCAGGGATGATCCTCGGGCAGAGTCAAAACTCTATGGAGGGAGGGTTGGAGCACGATGCTCTGCCTACATGGGGGAAAACCAGCTTGAGCTTTACCCTATTTGTGAAAGTTCTCACAGATGGATGGAGAAGGGAGGTGTGATGATTTGCCCACGTGGGTAACATCCATCTCAGTAATTATTTTGCTCATTTTAACAGCTTTGCTTCAATACTGTTCAATACACAGGGCAATATATAAAACTACTTATGCTAATTGGATCCAGCCACACCCAGACCCCACCCCAGGAAACTGAGGAAGCTAGGGGTCCTTTCTGCATCCTCTGACTCAACAGGAGGGCCTCCTTAATAAACTTTGTTCCAAGCTTCCATTCTGCCTGCAGAAAAGGTGGAGTCAAGCTTTTGGCTTTCAGACAAGCCCGCAGCTTATTTGCAAGCCTCCATCTCCCTGACACCATCTCCTCCACAAAAACGTTAAGCAGCTGCTCTAGGACAGCCCTGGGAAGAGGGCAGGTTTTCCCAAACAATCCCACCACTGCCAGGAGACAGCCACCTGGCCCTGAAGAGCTCAGAATATTTTTTTTCCCTATCCAATGTGAACTGTGGTTAGAACTGTTTTCCCTGTCACCATGGAAATGGTTTAGCTTTAAAGGATGCTGTGGATGGACTGCATGGGGATGAAGGGCTGCAGGCAGGATGGGGATGGGCTGGGCCACTGGTGGGAAGCAGTCAAAGAATTATTTAGGGTTTGATGGCATCTGAATGTTTACACTGCTATAAATCCCAACGATTTATTCCTAAGACTGGAATTGGCTCTGGTATTTAGCCCTTGACAGCACTTGGATGTGAAAGGTGTTGCACCAGGATTCCCAGGATTGACAGCTCTCTCTTTCACTGCAAGTATCCCAGTATTTCCTATCCTCCCTGAACTCCTTGCTTCAGAAGGGAAATAAGGAAACGCCACAAGGCTTTGCTTTTGCTTTGCAAATTAAAAGAAAACACTGATTTCTTCCTCTGCAAGGCTGCAGGGTGAGCCTGGAGCCAGGCTCAAGGGGTATCCAGAAGGGACCTGGCAAGCTGAAGGTAAGTAAGTAGATAATGAGATAATAAAAGAATGGATCAATCTGTTTTCTGTAAATAATGGGTAAATAATCTGAAGACAGAGTGTGAGTGTGCTGCGAGCTGTCAGAGCAGCCTGATCCCCCTGGTGAGCTCCTTCCCACAGCCAGGGGAAAGCATGCCATGGAGATCTCCAGGAATGCCATGGGGTGGATATATTTGGGATGAAGATGCCTGGCTGGGCTGGAGTGACACCCACAGCTGTGGCAGCACTCAGCACCGTGAGCATCCAGCCCCCTGTGCACAAACCCTCCTGCAAATCCATTCCCTGGCCACGGCCCTCCAGCCAAAACCCAGCAGGAAAAACATCCCCAAGTCATTGGCTCTTGCTGCTGCATTCAGTGGCAGCCTGACCCCTCCACAGTCCTGAAATAGCTGCCTGGAGGGACAGGGACCACAGCTAATCCCCCTGGCCCAGCCACCACGCCAGTGGAGCCAGAGCTGCAGTCAAAACAGCCAAGCTGATCTTTGGGATAATTCATCAGGCACAGCTCTGGCCAAAGCAGCTTGGCCACCACCACAGAGTGCAGGAGCCCTGGACACTCAAGATCCCAGCCTGGGTTTTGAATCCCAGGGCAGCCAAAGTGTGCAACAGCTCACACGAGTTCCCTTCAGTCCATGAGAACACTTGTCTATCAAAATCCAGCCATTTTCCCTAAATAAGTGACACTAAGAAAGCCAGCAGAGCTCAAGGGGGTTGGACAAAGCTTCCCAGAGAGCTGGCGCTTGTCCAGCTGGCCAAAGCCAACCTCACCCCACACTCCTGCTCCAGAGAGACCCCTTGGTGACACCAGAACACAGCAGCAGCAGCAGCAGCAGGGGTGTAGGAGCTCAGCTGATGCCTCTGAGGGCGAGATGGGAGCAGCATGTGCTGCCTATAAACGGGACCAGTGACCCATGATTAAAGACTCTGCTGAGACCATTCACTTATCCAGATGTTCCCATTGTGCCATCCTCAACTGAGCAGGAACTGATGGAGCTCAGGGGCATTTCCCTGCTAAATGCTGCATCCAGGAAATCAGAGCTCCAAACACAATGCTGCTGGTGGTACAGAGGCAAAACCTCCTGTCTTGGGGTTGCAGTGCATGGTGTAACCAGAGGTGTGTATTCTATCAGCAGCTGTTGAAAGCAGGTGGGGCAGTGTTCTTTATCTCCTCCATGACCCATCCCTCACAACTCCAGGGGGATCTCCTCTGTTCATGGGGCAGCTGTTAAAAACCAGCTGGGGCAGCTTTCTGTATCTCTTCCAGGACCCATCCTCATCCAGGGAGAGATCTTCTGCTCATGGGCCACTGAGTCTCATTCCATGGCTGCTAAACTGACCCCATCCCTCTGGGAGAGGCTCCCCCCAGGGGCAGGAGCCCAGCATCCCTACCTGGATACAATCTGAGATTTGGGACACCAAGGCAGCCTTTTCACTGGGTCCCCAGAGGAACACCAGGCCCAGCTACAGCTCCACTGGCCCTTCAGAGGAAATCTGCACCTTCCTACAGGATCACTGCTCCAGCAGAGCCACATCTGCCCCTGCAGGAGGCTGCAGCCCCCACTGAATGGCTCTGCTGCCAGCACCCTGACCCACAGGGGGGCAGGGGGGATTCTGACTCTGGCAGTGGGTTTGGGTTTTGGTATTACTGCATTTTGATTTTATTTTTCCTAATAAAGAACTGTTATTCCTATTCCCATATCTTTGCCTGAGAGCCCCTTAATTACAATACTTTGGAGGGAAGGAGTTTACATTTTCCATTTCAAAGGAAGATCCAGCCTTCCTTAGCAGACACCTGTCTTTCCAAACCAAGGCACCTCCCAGCATTTCTCCTTGTTTCAGACAGGTTTCATGCATTCAAATGCCTTGGTTTGGGGGAAGATCTGGAGAGAACAGGCTCTAGGCAGGAGCTTTATTTCCATTTCTTTGTCTCATACCTGGTGGAAGACAAAATCCTTCCCCCAGAGCCACAGGGGTGACCAGCCAGCTGTGCCCACTCCTGCTGGGACATTTTCCCTTTCCCCAAAAAGGGGATTGTGATTCCCACACACACCCAGGGAGCGAGGTGTTGAGCCCTCCCAAACCCCATATCCTTGCAGCTGATTTACTGCAGAAACTGAACTAGTTCTACCCAGTTTTTCCAGTGTCCTGAGGGCACAAGAGGATCAGGGGAATGTCATCTCTCAAATAACCCCGAGCCATGTGTTTGCACCGAGCAAATGGACTCAGGCAATCAAATTAAACCCTGAGAGCTTATCAACATTTCCTCCAAGTGCCTCAAGGGTAACGAGTTTAGCTGAAGCTATTTAGGAGACAAACAGGACATGTGAGATAAAGAACAAGATGGTGAGGGCTGGAACAACATCAGCAACCCTGGGCACTTCTGAGCACCAGATGAGGCTTCTCAAAACCAGAAACCTCCCACAGCCTTTCATCTCTCTTTTCTTCCTCTCCATTCTGCCACAGATCAAGGGCAAAGAAAACTGAATAGGAAAAAACCTCCGAGATCTTGGAGTCCAACCTTTGACCAAAAGATGGAAACACGTAATGTGTGTAGGTTTTAATTTCACCCAGAAGAAAAGACCATGAAGCACGAAATCACAAAAATCTCAGGAAACCTCTGAATGTTTGTGCAAAACACCCATGGCACACAGCATCATCTGCTCCCTGTTTCCAGCTGACCCCCATCCCCACTGGTGTCACATGAGCTCATTTTTGTTCTGCTGCTTCATTTTCCCAGGGAAAGAACATGGAAAGTCAGCTGAAGGGGGGAAGAGGGGGGTGATTCTCTCAAGCCCTCACGACAACACACAGCCACCCCTGAGCAGTGTTCCAACTCCAGACGAAACCATCTCAGCAGATTTACACCGTGGTGGTACCAAAAGATTCAGCTCTGCTGATTATAAACAGGAAAGAGCCAATCTAAAGAAAGCGCTGCTTACAATCGAAATAAAACCAAACCCAAAGGAAATTCCCCCCAAAAAACCCAACCACCCCCTGCAGAGCAGCACATTCCCCATATGTGGCCTCCCTGGGCTCCCTGGTGGGGCTGCCCTGAGCAGGGTTCCCTTTCCCCCCTCCTTATCCCCCAGAGATGCTCCCAAGCATTCCACCAGGGAAGCAGGGCTGCACCTCTGCTGCTCCCAAGTCGTAAATCACGGCTCCCTCCCTGACACTGATTACAAACAGCAGGCTTAGCAGGCGGCTGCCACTGCCAGACCATTCCAGCCTCTCCCTTTAGTTGCTTGGAAAAATCAACACACGACTTCTGGAAGCAGGGGCTGAGCCAGCAGCTCTGCTGGGAGTGTTTGGGATTTTCTCACAGTGAGGGTTTGAGGACATCTCGGTGGGTTATGGGGTTTTCATGCTGAGTTAGGGAGTTCTGAACTGTCTGGAGAACCAGAGTGCTGAGAAAAACTGAAAAACCTCATGGAAAATATGACCATCAAGCTGTGAGGCACCAGAAGCCCCCGTGATGGGGACTCCCCATCTGCCTCTTCATTAACCCATCAACTTCCAGCACACAGCAGAGCCATGGTCTTCTACTGGAGCTCCACTGCTGTGTAATGGAGCATGACCCTGACTTCCAAACCCTGCTTAGGCTGGGCTCCTTGAAAACCCCTTTAATCCCAGAATGCTGAGGATGGAGATGACCTCTGGAGATCCACTTCACCTTGTCCAAATGCCCCTGCTCAAGCAGGGCCACCTACAGCTTCTTGCTCATGACCGTGTTCAGCTGGTTTTTCAGTATCTCCAAGGATGGACATTCCACATCCTCCCTGGGAGATCTGGTGCCAGGGTTTGGC
The DNA here is from genome assembly GCA_013400255.1 of Sitta europaea. Lineage (NCBI taxonomy): Eukaryota > Metazoa > Chordata > Aves > Passeriformes > Sittidae > Sitta > Sitta europaea. The sequence continues at coordinate 112,254 of VXBS01003641.1, read as the reverse complement.
CACCCTCAGAGTGAAAACACATTTCCTGGTGTCCAGGGGGGACCTCCTGTGCCTGCCCATGCTTTCCCACCAGGACACCTTCCTGGAGCACATCCAACCTGGTGCCCAGCAGAACCCCCAGGTCCTTTCCTGGTTTCTCTCTGGGCAGCCCAGCATATCCTGGTGCCTGGGGCTGTCCCTGCCCAGGTGCAGGACTTTGCCCTTGCCCTTGCTGAACTTCAGGAGCTTCCCAGCTTGCTGAGGTCCCTGTGGACACAGTCTGGTGTCATCTGAGGTGCTGGGGTTGTGCTCAGTCCCATCACCCACATTACCAGCAGAGGGGTTAAGCAGGGCAGGGCTGACCCCTACGATACCCCCCAAGTGCTGCAGCCAGTGTTGGCCATTGACCAGCACGCCCCAGGCCTGGCTGTTCTCACCCAACACACACAGGAGACAAAGCCTCACCAAAGCCTGGGCAGGCAACACCCACCGCTGCCCCTGCAAGCCCTGCACGTGTGAGCGGGCTGGAGAACCCCCTTAGGGACGCAGCAGGGACAGAGCCCGGGCAGCAGCAGCAGCAGAGTGCAATCAGGGTGCAGGGCTGCCATGCGTGCAGCCCCGGGGCCCGGGCGGGGCAGGCCGGCAGCGAGGAGGAGCAGAGGGTCACTTACCCCACGGTCTCGTCCCAGTCGCACCACAGGCGCTGCCCGATGCCCTCCATGCTGAGCTGGAAGCGCTCCAGGCAGTAGTGGCGGATCATCCAGCCGTAGTCGGCCTCCTGGCACGCCGTGGCAGCGATGAAGTGCTGGGCTGCAAGACAAGCCAGGGCTGTCAGGCTCTGCTGGGGGTTACAGCACCACCACAGCCCCCTGTGCTCACGCTGGGCCCAAGCACAGCTGGCACCAGAGCAGCCCCAGCTCTTCAAAACCTCCTTCTCCCGGGCTGATTTCCCTCCTCGCAGCCCTGCGAGCCCACACCCTCCCAAAATAAAATCAGTTCTTCCAGACATGCTGGGTAACTCATGAATTAGTAAGGATGTGGATTTGTTCTCTGCTGATTGCCCGAAATGCCTTCGGGCTTCAAAAGTCCAGGTTTGGGGCTTAAAAACAAGGGTATGGGGAAAGTTGGGGAATAGGAGAACCCTGCTGCTGAGCCCTGAAAAATGACCTGCACGGTGCCACACTTGGGAACAAACATCCACCTCTGATGGAGCACAGGGACAGACCCAGGGAAATCCATCAAATCCAGCCCTGGCTGCACGGTGCTGATTGAATTCCCCCCTGGGAACGTGTCCCTGCAACTGCTTTAAAAACAGGCAGGAATAAGGTGCTGCTTACAGCCTCAGGCACAACCAGCGCAATGTTGCTGGCGAGGGGAAAGGGAAAGGACAGTGATGCTACAAAGAGAAGGGGGAAAAAATCCTTTGGGGGAATGATTTAGTGAGCCTGGCTATAAATAATAGCTCTCCCTTGGTGCCAAAGTGCCAGCTAGTGCCTTTGCAGCTCCTGGAGTGCATTGCAGGCAGGCACCACATACCAGGTCTATTTTTTGCTACGTGTGAATAACTCCGTGCTTTATTTTTATCTGATTTTTTGAAGACAACAGAATTGAGCTGCTTGAGTGGCCAAGGGACATCACCATGCGACACTATCCCTCTGCAGCCTCCAAAATCCTCAGAGCACTTAGGGACCAGCATCCTATGGCAATGGGTGGGAAGTCAGGACCTGTTGGGAATTTGGGTGGGAAGGGCCCCCAGAGCCTTGGCTGATGTTCCTGGATGGGTGCAGGGCTCCCATGCTGCCTCTGACAGCAGCAGCCACTGTGGCCTGACTTGAGATAAAACCATGGGAGTTACTGAGAGCCAAGAGAAGCTGAAGAGCATTAAACCTTCACTGTTGCAATAATAAAACTGAGTTTATCAACATCTCAAGCTCTGCCTAGCTGATACCAGGCAGGAGCACGACCTCAGCCAGGGATAAGCCTTGCTCCCACATGGGAGGGTTTGACATGCTGAAGCAAAGCACCAAGAGAAGAAGAAGAAGGAGGAGAAGAAAAAGAAGAAGGAGAATGAGAAGCAGAAGCAGAAGAAGAAGAAGCAGAAGAAGAAGAAGGAGAAGAAAAAGAAGAAGAAGAAGAAGAAGAAGAAGAAGAAGAAGAAGAAGAAGAAGAAGAAGAAGAAGAAGAAGAAGAAGAAGAAAAAGAAAAAGCAGCAGAAGGAGGAGGAGAAGAAGAAGAAGGAGAAGGAAAGGTGCAGGAATTTAACATGAGGCAAATGTAAATAATTTACAGACTGCAAATCTCAGTGCAGGCAGACTGCAGGATGATTGATGGCCAGGAGTCTTTTCTCCCCCTTCCCATCCCTTCCAATCTGGATGAGTGAGGTGAAGGAGTGACACAGCTGAGCAAGCACCAGCATCCAAGGGAGGCTCAGGAGCCCCCCGGGGTCACCCCTCAGTGACGTCCGAGCGCTGGGCTGTGAAGGCCAAGTGCCCTGGAAATATCACAGCCATCACTTGTCTGGACAGGCAGCTCACCGAGAAAATGCTGCTGGGGAATGTGTCAGGTGCAGAGCAGGAGAGCACAGCAAGAGGACAAGGGAGAGCAGGGGAGGAGAAGGGATTAAAAAGCAGAGAGATGAGCAGCCAAGGGGCCTGAGGAGCACAGGAGGAAAGAGAGCCAGGAAGGAATGAGTGAGACATGCAAAGCATGGAGAGAAACTGAGGAAGACAAAGCCACTTGAGGAAATTCAGCAGAAATACAGTACAAGGAGAGAGAGGAGCCAAGTGAAGCAAGCACAGCCAGGCTGCATTTTGCCTGGCTTTGCTGCTCCCCACTCTCATTTGGATGAGCACAGAGGCAAGCTGTACCACAACTATCCTTAGGGATGCCCAAATGTTTCCTGATGACCACACAGCTGCTTATGCAGAATGAACCTGGAGGAAAACACCTTAAACTTGAGTGGAGGGAGGAGAAACACTGAATAAATGATGGGGAGGAAGAAACCACAACCTGGCTGCAAGCCACAGACAGCTGGTAGCCAGCATGAATATCAGCCCTACTATTAAAAGAAAAAAACCAACCCAAACCAAGTGAAAACCAAATTTTTAAGCAGTTGCCAGTCCCAGCAGCTCTGGAGGTCCTTCAGAGGCAGGTGAGCACCTTGGTGTGCCTCCCTGGCAGCTCCTCAGTGCTCCCCAGGAGCTCTGCCTGCCCCACCAGGACCTGCTCCTGGGCAATGCCTATCCCACTGCATCTCCCACACCTACACGTGGACTCTGCAAATCCCTGTGCCCCAGGCACTGGGCAAACCAGAGCCAGCAGGCAGTGACCTTTTCCAAGGCCATTTGATTTTGGACGTGGTGAAGGGATCTTTTGTTTCACTCAGAGAGGAGCCAGCAGGGCCTGTGGGGTCAGTGCTGCAAGGATGGAGCTGAGCAGGGCCAGGCAAAAAAGCTCTTTTGTTTCCAGCTGACCAGGAGAACTGACTTTAGCTGTAACTGAACAATTTAAGGTCAAAGTGAGAAGCTCCTGCCACTCTTCCACACGGTCCCCACCTCACCCCACAGACTCTGGCTGCTTCACAGATTTCCCCCCAACCCCACTTCAGACTTCAGCCTCAGGGTTTGTAACAACAGGGGGAAAACAAGCAGGGAGGGATTTTTGTATCTCCTGGCTCTCATTCCAGAAGGTTTTCCTTCTGCCCTCAGCCCTGCTGATGGAGATGGTGTAAGTCAGCTGCAGTGAGCTGTAAATAACTGAGCTCCAGAGCAGTCACGGCTCTGTACTCAGCAGCATCCATCTGTGAAGGCTGCAAGGAGCTGCTGAATAACTGAGCTCCAAAACTCAACTGCACCAAGGCTGAGCTGCCTCCAAAGAGCTCCCCTCTCACTGGCCCCTGCCATTCCCTCAGGAAAAATGGCAAGGAGAGCTGCAGGAATGCAGGGCTCCTCTGGGAGCATCCCACTGGGGCCACACAGCACCTCCAAAGCCCTGCTGGGACTTTAGGTCCCACATGGACATGGAGAGAGAGTCACAGAATCCTGGAATGGGTCGGGTCAGATCATCCAGTTCCACCCCTGCCATGGGCAGGGACACCTTCCACTATCCCTGGTTGTGTCCAATCCAGTCTGGCCTTGGACACTGCCAGGGATCCAGGGGCAGCCACAGCTCCTCTGGACACCCTCTGCCAGGGCCTGCCCACCCTCACAGAGACCAATTCCTTCCTTCCCTGTATCCCATCTAACCCTGCCCTCCAGCAGTGGGAAGCCATTCCCTCTTGTCCTATCACAAGAATTGTTGATGAACAACCCTCCCTGCTGGGAGAATCCCTGATTGCCTGTTAAAAGATGCAATATTAAGGACCCTTCGTTTGCCTCCTCACAGGAAACACCTGGAGAGCAGAGGTGAGGAGGTGATTGGAGGGATGGCTTTTGCAGGCATCCCAGATCCCCATGATTGCCCTGGGATTGATGTCCTGGAGAGTCCCAGCAAGCATCCACCAGGACTCAGCTTACTGAGGGTTAGCTGCAAAAAGCCTGTCACACGTTTATTTCAGCAGAAAAACAGTGTTGGTCCTGAATTGTTACAAAAATTTCAGGAAGAGCGAAGACAACTGGACTTTCCTACATTGCACTTCTCAGAGCTGGAGCCTGGACCAAGAGCTCAGGGTCACCACTCCAGAAACAGCTTGGGGGACACCACCCCTCTGTGAGCCCACACTTTTGTCACAGTGATGGCTCAACCAGCAAAAATCCCTGAGCTTTCTCTGCAGGAAACATCCTGCACTTCCCATCAGTATCCCTCTGCACAATTCTTTGGGCTCTGGCCTTTTTCTCCTCAGTGTTCCAGGAATTCCAGGGATTCTTTGGCTTGTCTTGCTGGGATGTGCAACTAACCCCAGAGGGATGCAGAGGCAGGGAGGATGTGGAGCCTGAGAACAGATTTGGGAATTTCAGACTGGGATGTTCCCATTTCCCAGGCATTTCTGCAAGCACCCTGCTGGTGCTGGGTGAATGATGAAACTATCTGACAACACGTGCTGAGAATTCACCAGACCATCAGGCTGGACTGTCAAGGATTTTCTGGGGGAAACTGTGCAGGGCTTCCTAGCAAAGAGCAGGAAACAGGCAGATATTCACCCAAAAGCTGAACCCCAAAGATGGCAGGTAACTGCCAAGTGACACTCACAGCACAGCTGGCACCAGCAAAGCTCTGGGCTCTGAGAATAAACACCCCAGTATTTTCCCCTGGGCTTCTCCCAGATTCTCAGAGCTCCCCAGTGAAATAATTAGTGCTCTCAACAGGCCCCAGATGGAAACAGGCTGGTTTCCTCTCCTCCTCAAGGTGGTGGTTTTGCTGTTTTATTGAGAACAAGCCTCGTGGGCTGGACTTGACTGCAGAATAAAACACTCACAGGAGGGTGGGGAGAAGACATGGGGCAGGGGCAGAAGATGAGCATGAAAAACATCCCAGTCTTTTTTTTTTTTTCCCAAAATATGAAAAAACTGGCCCTTCCAGCATCTGCAGAAGAAGAGTCTGGTACCCTGTGTTTAAAAACACCTTCCACTGGGGCTGCTTCTGGCAGCCACCAGCTCAGCAGAAGCTTCAGAGCTTGCACGCAGCCCTTGGTTCTCCAGGAAAAAACGAAGCTGGTGTTTAGCTGGAACGCTTTTTTTTTTTTTTTTTTGGACAGAAAACTGCAGATGCTGGGGTTGGGGACAGCAGGGTGGCTTCCTCAGGAGCCAGCTGCTCCCAGCTCCCCTCGCTGGCAGCCGAAACCTCCGAGCACCGGCAGGGCTATTTCCGTCCGGGATTTGCACAGGGAAGGGATTTTTTGAAGTCTCTCCTCCCTGCCTGCCTGCCGCAGGATGGGGGCTGGGGTCCAGCAGCGGCTCCAGGGGCTGGGCAGCAGCTTGGGAAAGGAGATGGATGAAGGGTTCCGAGCCCTGTAGGTGATCATGGGGGAGAGGGAGACCTGCGTGGGATCATCCCATTCCCAATCTGCTCCGGGAGGCTTCAGGAGCATCCCCAAACCAAGCAGCTTCTGTCTCCCCTGCCACTGTCCTTTAGTCTGCAGGACCCTCTCTCCCAAAACAGCCACTCAGGACGTCAATTAAAAGGGAATTAATGAGATTTGGGGGCTTTTAGGTGCTGAAAGGGAGTGGGGACTTTCCGACACGCCGCTGAATCGTGGCACAGCGAGGATTTTGGAGGCAGAGCAGGTGCGGGGAGGTGGGGGGAGATCTGCCCTCCTCCAAGCAGAGGGAAGGCTGCTCCCAGGATCTTGGACAGGCTGCCAATGCTCACTGGGGAGGAGAGAAGGAGGATTCCCCCCTCCGTGCCTGCCCTGTGCTCCAGGGGGCTGCAGAAGGAGCAGCAGAAGGAAAGCACACAGCTCCTGCCTGAACAGAGCGGTCCAAGCACGGACACGGGGCCAGCGCCCGGCTGGAGCTCCCCGGGGAGCTGTGCAGATGGAGAGCTCATCCCAAATTCTGCCTGTCCAACAGCTGCACTACCACAGGGCCACTAAAGGCCTCGAGGAAACTGCGATGGGGGAGAAGTCACTCGAGCTGAGAGGGGAAAAATGTCTCACGGTAGGGGGAAATCCTGAAATGAACAGAGGCAGGGTTAGGATACAGCCCATGGCTGAAACCCATCCTGCTCACCAGCCCCTGTCAGGGACCCGGCTGTGTGCAAAGCATCCTCCTCTTTGGGAATGCAGCACAAGATGTGGTGGGCTTGGAGAGCCAAACCACTTTTTCATCTTAAGGGGAAGTGTCCCCACAACCTAAGGGCCTTTAATCTGATTTATTAACTCAGTGTAGCAAAGGGGGACTTCATCCCTGCCCCTGGAATGGTTATTCTCTTCATTTTATTACATCAAGCAAAATACAGAGAAAGCTGTGCTTTTTTTTTTTCCCAGCCAGCATTAATGAGGTACTTTGCATACAGCTGAACATGATCATGAAACCCAAAAAGGATCTTCCCAGGTTTTAAATTAGGCATCCTGTTGTGCCTGCAAAGGAAGGAAGTGATTTATCCCTCAAGCTGGTACTTGGATGATTTGTAGGCATTTACTTTTTGCTGGGTTGGGGATATTTGAGGTTTTGTTGCCATTCTCTAGCTACTCCAAGCATTATAAGAGGGCATGAAATAAACTGCCTAAAAATAACTGCCAGGGAATTATTAGTTGGAAGCTGAGGTAGGAGCCAGCTGCCTGACAGCAAAGCCTGTCTGGGGGCTTTTGGGGGCTCAGAGGTACCACTGCACTGTGTTATTCCTCTTTCAAGTCCAGCATTTCATGAAGCACCTATGACATTCCCAAGGGAAAGATCATTTAACACCATTCCAATCCACACAAGATTCCATGTAACAGCTGCTGTAAGATGCAGAACACGGGATTAAAATGAAAATGCAAAATAAAGGTTTGTACTGCTTAGGCCAGTGCAGGGCAGTCCTGCTTAGCTGGGTCACATGGGGGTGACTTTTTGCCATAAAGCATTGCTGTTAAATAATATTAATGACTAAATACACTGAAATAGGCTGCTTCAAGGAATTGGATGAGGGGCTTTCTCTCCTTGCCTCAGTTTCCCAGCTGTCTTAGCACAAGTTATGGTATGGCCTTGTTATCCACCAGAGGCTGCCAAGCACATTTCCAGGAACAGGACCTTTCTTGTGTGTCCCTAGATTTGATTCTGCAGAGGGCAGAATGACAAATACTTTTATTTACCCACCAAAATTCACTCACCAGGTAGAATAAAATCCAAAGTGGCTGAGAAGGGAGGAAGGAGAAAGGAAATCAAAAGCCAGGCATGCTGAAATCCAACTGCTGGCTGACTGCACATCAGGGGAGGGAAAAGTCTGCCACGAGCTGTTAGTTATAAAGATAATTATATCCTTGAGGAACAGCGGGGTCTTTTGGAAAACAGTTCTTCTTGATTGAATTAATGGAGGAAAACCACAGGCTTTAGACAAGCACTGGCAATGTCTGGACAGCCCTGACTTCACCCATCCCGAGTTCAAATCATCTCTGGTCATGCCCACCAGCAAAACTTCCAAAAAGGAGGGATCCCCACTGGATTCTGTGCACCCCGAATCCAGGGGTTAAGGGAACCAGCCACATCCCTCCTGCCTTTCCCAGGGAGGATTGTGGTGTCCAACACCTCAATGCAATGTTAGAGCCAGGTTTAGATTTCTTTTTAAAACATCAACAAAGCTCTGGATGCCAGAGATGTCGGTTCAGTCTCAAAGCCAGCCCAGTCCAGTTGCAGAAATCCAGGGAGAAATGAACAGCCACCACACTCCAGATCTCAGGAATGTGCTAAAGGCAAACGTACTCTCCCTTCCACCCCCAGGATTATTTTTTCCTTCGGCTATTTCAGTTGATTGAGGCTAAAATAAGAACAGGGAAAAGCAACACCAAGGTTAAAAGTGCCTGGCATTGGTTTGGAGACAACACACTGTGATCCTGCTGGCTCAGGTTTCAATGTGTGTTAAACAGAGATTTTTTGCTACGTGGGACTAGCAAACATTTTATTGAATTACCTTCAAGATAAAAAAATCACTGCCTGGGCACTCTAACAGGTTTCCCATGAAGAAGCACATAATGAGTAAATATAAAAATTTGTTGCGGAGAAAACCAAAATAACCTCACTGTCACGTTGGTGCACCCATCACAGGCTGCACACAACAGAGCTTCACTAAATACTTTCCAACACAGACTGAAATCTGCTGCTGAGCCACGTGAGCAGCCCGGGAATCACCGGAATCGTTTGTTTCCCTTTTCAACAGAGGGTTTGATGTGGGTTTTCCTCCCATCCAGCCAAAGAGCACACCGAGATTTTGCACCCCTCTGCCATTCACCAATGCACAGTGCTGCTGCCTTCCCAGCAAACCTTACCTAAAGGACACTGGGAAGCCCAAGGGGGTCACCCTTGGCTGAAATTGGGAGGGTTTTCACCCAGGCTGCTGCCTGCCTCCCCACTGGGGTGCTTCTCTGAGGTGTCAGGATGTGTTTTCAGAACCCCAAAAGCTCCCGTTGTAGAAGCACAGAGACGAGGGGCTGAAACCATGAAGCAGCTTCATTAGTGGGTCTGATGATTAAAAGCAGCCAACTCTGTAGGCAGCATAACAGCAGACAGGGACCAGGACTCCCTGGTAATCACCACCCACAGCAGGAACTGACCTGGCAAACCCCAGCCATGGCTGTATTTTAGAGGAGAAAAAGGCATTTAGCTTTCTGAGTGAGCTGAAACGCTGCACTTCCCCCTCTAATGGGCTTTTCATGCCCCTCTTGCTCCAGCCCAGGGGTGCTTTCAGTCCTTGCTTGGTGCTGGGAAGGACTCTGACCACAACCATGGTTTTGGGGCCCAAACCTGCCCCAAAAAATGACACAGCCAGACTTTACCTGCAGTCAGGAAGGCAGAACAGACTTGCCAGAGCAGAGCAGTAACTCCGGATTCCCACCCACAGTTTTCCAAGACCTCCCTCAACTCTGCCAGGACCCCCACGCCCACTTCCAGTCCTGTGGAAACGTGAAAGATGCCAACCCCATCCTTAGCCATTATGAGGTCTCTCATTTCATTCCATCCAGGTCATGGCATTTGTACTTTCACTACTTGCAGCCTCCCGGGTCAGCACCAACGGGAGGTGCTTCACAGCTCTTAAATTCAGCATCGTTTCAGAGGTAACAAATGCCATCCTGCTTCCCAAAGCCAAGAGGCTTCCTGACCAGATCACACAGCCTTCAGCCAGCTCACCAAATGCACGTGCCACTGGTTTCTGTAGGAAAACAACCGGCACGTATAGGAGCAGTGCAAGAAATTCCATGGTGGAGGCAACTTTGTTGTCCCTATCCACGGGCTTTTCTTTTGATGCATAGGAAGTTTTGAGTCCTCTTCATGTCAGAGATGCTCCGAAAGGGAGGAAGAATGTTTTACTTTATTGTCAGGGATTTCTAACAGGGCATTCTCTAAATATTGAGGAGGGTTTTCTCAGAGAGGCAGCAGCCTTAAATGTGATTTTAAAGGGAGCTTTAGCTTTTTATAAAGGAGGCACTCAAAGTGAAATCAGTGGCAGGCATGAGCGAGTGTGCTTTGGGCTGAGAGAAGACACAAAGGATTTGAACTCATGTTTTCCAGAGGAGGTCACTGGCAGTGCCCAGAAGTTTTGTTTTTAAGAAAGCATCATTTTTTGTAGACCATGCAAACACAGTGCTGTGCAGCATAGCCAGAAGATGCAGGGAACCAAGAAGATATTAACGTTTTACTGACCTGCTTTGCAATTGCCTCTTACCTCTCACAGTAATAGTTACCTACACCCAAAAGAAATCCAAGCAGACAGCACTGCCCTTAAACACCAAAATCCAGCACAGAGCTGTGTGTGGTGCCAATCATCACTGCCCCAGTAACAGCCTGGCTCATCCCCTCCTCCCTGAGCAGCCTCTGCAGGAAGCTGCAGCCAAAATCTAAAAAAAGCCTCATTTTACCCTAATGTTAGTGGTTACCTTGGGGTACAGCTGGATCCCTGGCCTGCTGAATGAGGCTGGGTTTTTTAGGATGGCTGATTCCCTGACCGCCACTGCTTTTTAAAGACTGCAGCCAGTGGTGTAGTTACTTAAAGCTTGAGCTTTAGGAGAAAGGCTTTTCTTTCAGATCCTTCCCTTTAAGAAAAAAATAAAAATAAAAAATTCTCACTTTAGAACACCGGCATTTGTTCAAATCACAGTGATTTCTGGGCGTTCAGTTGCCACTGGCAGTTTCAGTGCAGGGCTGTAAAAGCAAAAAGGTGTAAAAAGGGTGGGCTGTTTTCTTTAAAAGTGCTCAAAATAAAAAATCCCAGGAGGAGAACGTCATGAAAAACAGATCCACAGCACCAAGATCAGCTGCCACTGGGCACCTGGTTCACACAAGAGGCTGCTTCCAAGCCCACTGGAAATGGAAAGGAGCATCTAGAGTACTTTTAAAAGTTACAGCTCCCCAGCAAAGAGAAAGGAAAGTCAGGAAAAGGAGACAGGGGCTGGGAAAGCAGAGCGGAGAGAAATCCTAGCTAGCAGGAGTTAGTGCTCCCTGCACTTGGTTCCACAGCCAGGAACGCGCAGCCTTTTCCCTGCAAGCCAGCCGGGGAATGTGCCTCGGCCAAGGGCACCTCCTGCCCCTGCACAGCTGAGGAGTAGTAAATAGTTAATTACATCGGCTAAGCACATTATGTGCAGCACGGCTCACTGCGTTATTCACCAGGGCTTGGGGGAGAAAAGCAGCACAGGGGAAGGAAGGGAAGGAAGGAAAAATTTGTGCTTCCTCAACGAGCACTTTGATTTTGTGGAAAATCGGCGTTAGGATGAGGGCGCGCGGTTTCCCTTTGGAGCACCTTACATAAACACACTTTTACACAGCACCGACATCTCTCAGAGCTTTGGCTGCGGGAACACGGGTAACAAGCACGGCAAAAATCTCTCTACCTGTTGCACTGAAATGCCAGGAGCAGCGAAGAAACCGAGGCACACCGCATCCCATAGAAAACCACCACACTATGCAAAGCATTTCCAAGCCCATCTCCGGTAAAGCCCAGAACATCCAGCCTCGGCTCTTTGAAGGAGCGCTTCTGGCTGCCTCCTCTTCCCTGCGGCTCAGGAATGGGAAGACAGACGGCAAAGGCAGTAATGAAACATTTGCAACAAAAGGGACGGACAGGAGGCAGAACTCGCCTCGGGCCATCTCACCTAGCAAGCAGGGAATGCCCCAGAAAGCGGGCTGTGTCCCACAGCATCACCCCCCTCACTGCTCCTGAGGCCAAGCGCGATGTTTTCCTGCGTCCCAGCGCCCTGGAATCATTTCTCCTTTTGATTCCCTACTGCTGGGTCGCCAGCGAAGCCAGGCTGGAGCCTCGCCGAGCTTCAGGGAGAGCGCTGAAACCGCGGAGGCGGCGGCCAGGGCTGCGCGCCCGGCGCAGAGGGGAATCCCGGGCAGCCTCGCCCGCCGCCCCAGCGGTTCCGGGCAAGTTGTGTCGCNGGAGAACCGCTTCCCTGGGGGCAGCGGGATGGAGCCCCGGCTCTCCTTATCGCCCTCTCCTCCCTCGCAGCGCAGAGCCAACAGTTCCGAAGGCAAGCGCGGAGCACTCCTGCTCCCTTCACGCGCTTCCCACCTGCACCCAGGGGATTTCTCCCTAGCTAAAAAATCCTGCCTTCCCCCTTCCTGGTGCTGAACGTACACATGGAACGCGATTTTAAGGAGAAAGGTTTTGTGCTTTCCTCTCTATTCGAGTGTAACATCGTTCCTGAGCTCCTACAGCTCCACCTGCAGCTCGTTCCCGAGCTGCGCCTGCCTGGGCTCCGCTGGTGCTCCGCATCAGGATATGCCCGTGGGAGCAGGGGGTGACCCTGCCTGCAGCGAGCTCACTGCCCCACAGCTGGCTTCTCCCACGCTTGAAGTCAGCTCTCCTTTCGAGAGAACATCAATAAAAAAGGGAAGGTGAAAGAACACCGGAATGTGCTAACTCGAATTTTTCACACCCTTACAAACTGCTGCTTTCCCAGGAGGAAAAGAACAGCTCACAGGCCAGAGAGTCCCTTCTTCCTGAACTCTTGCCACCTGCCTAATTACAGAGCCAAGGGAACAGAATCAGCAACAGCTGCTGGTCGAGGGGCGAGAGCAAAGCCCGGGCCTGCCTCTCCATCTCTGACAGAGCAGGAGACACCAAAGGCCTCACCTGCAGCATCGGGACCAAGGGCTCTGCCAGAGGCTCTGCCACGGGGAAAGCAAGCAGAAGAGGTCTGGAAACAGCACAGACACAGCTTTTTTTCAAGAACAACTTTTAACCTTTATTGACTGTAAACAAGGCTGCTCTTTCCAGGAGGTACCTAAAGCAAGCAGAGCACCGAGCTGAGGAGGAGATCAAAACAAGGACAGACGGACACATCGCTGGAATCCTGGGCTGTGGTTTCAGCACGTTCAGCTTGCTGCAGCTTCCTACAGTGCCACACGGTCCTGCAAAGGGATCAGTGTGAGAAAAGCACATGACAGTCTGATTCTGTCAGAGCTGCAGTGCAGAGTTCTGGCCCCCCAGACAGAAACCCTCGGTGTTTTGCTCCAGAACTGAGCCAGCGCTGGGGTTTCTTTGTGAGAGGCTACCCAAGGCCTGGCCGTTAGGTGTCAGCTTTGTACCGACCGTGAGTGACACGGCCCAGCACAAAGCTCAGCAATTATCCACCAGCACAGCCACTCTTATCCAATGCAACCGGCTTTACAGCTCCCAGTCCTTACAAACCACAGCTCCAGTGAATTCACCTCGGCACCTCCTGCAGGGCTCAGGCTACATTCACCGAGTCAGGCTGCAGAGCTACACAAACTCACGTGGGTTCATGCCCCTGCAGGCTGGAATACTCACCTTGTTCACTGTTTCCTCTGCTGAACAGAGGATATCGATCTCAGAATGGCAGAGGTCTTTTCCTCAATAGAACTGATGGACAAGCGATTCAGGACACCATTGTTGAGTCTCCTCACATTCTGCACAGCACGAACAATTTCCTCTCTGTGGGAATTAAAGAAGTAGCTGTTAACATCACAATTTGCAATTAGTTACCTTGGATATTGGCTCCATTAGAAATCAGGGCTGTAAAGGACCCCAAATATCTCACGTGCTGAAGTGTGGGTGCCTTTCTTGAAGTCTCTTTATTAATTTGCTTAAGCTGCTCAAGTTCAGTTCATAAGGAGAAACAAGGATACCAGATGAATTAACGGAGGAATGAGTGGATGTTTTCTGCAGGGACTTTTCCCCAGGGTCCTAGAATTGCATCAAAATAAGGAAAAAATGCATGGGTTGAGCATGGCACAGGTAATAAAACACCTCTTGCCAACGAATAAACATGAAATCCTAGACCCACAGAATGGCTTGGGTTGGAAGGCACCTTAAAGCTCATCTTATTCCTACTACTTGAAATTCAATCCAATTACCATTTCCACCAAAGGACCAGCATGTCTAAAGGGAAATCCCCAAAGACAGAAATCTGTGTGGTTTATGAGAGCAGCACCAGCATTTTGCCCCTTACTCTCCTATGACCAAGCTGAGCCAATACAAAACACTCTGTTTGTATAAAGAGGATTCTTAGATTTATGCTAGAAAATCCAAGAGTTTCTTCCCTATCCATTACCCCAAAAATCTTTCCTGTGTAAAACCACATAGGTGTTACAAGATTGAAAAAAATCTAGTGCAAATGGGTAAACTCCAAACTGTCCTGGGATTAAGAAAAAACAGCTGGAGTGTCATAGTTTGATGCAGGGGCAAAAGTATGGTGCTTTCACTCTTCTGCCACATGCCAGAAATATATAATCAATATGTACCATAACTTTCCTGTCCTAAAACAATTTTCTAGCTATTACATGTTACAAGACAAGAAGATTTAAGGCTCTTAGTCTGCCACACAAAGGAGTGTTAGTAATAATTACTTACATTTGATTATCATCAAGTAAAGAATGTGCCAACTCCTGAGTAGGTGGTTTCAGATCAGGGCACTTGGTAGTAAATGTGGAGTATGAAAGAAGCCTTAAAGAGGCAAGAAATTCCTTCTACAAATCAAGAACAGACCTACCTCAGGCACTGAGGCTTTTGGACCATCAACACGAACAGAAGAATGTTCATTCTCACTCCCCACTGTCTTCACTTCTAATAATAAATGTAAGAAAGCAAAGAGTTACTAACTACACAAACCATCTCACTCTCAAGAGTCCAGCATGGGAAGGAAGCACAAAAAGAAGGAGAAAAAAAAAAAAAAAGAAAAGAAAAAACAGAAAGATTTCCATCTATGTGATTGGCTGGGCATTTACTAATTTGAGTTCAAGCACTGTAGGTGAAGTTTTCAAGGAGAAACATGGATAGATGAAAATAGCTGAGTACAAGGATTCATTGTTAGAGAATGAGAAAATAAATCTGAAAACCCAGCTGGCATTTTTTCCAAGTTTACTTATGCTTGAAAAAGGAATAGAGCACTCCAATAACAAACACCATTATTTGGTTTATCAGCTTAAAACATGTGACTTTACCTCTTGAGTCTTGTTTTCCTTGTTGCTTTTTCGTTTCTCTGCACATTACTGAAATATCTGCCACTGACAAGTCTTCCTTAGCATCAAACCAATACTCACTCCCTTCCTCATTTTTTACACAGCCTTGGCAGTTGGGATAAAATTCAAGTGTTAAAATTCAAACCATGGTATGCTACATAAACGAGCATCGAATTTCTGTGCTGAAGAGAATTTCAGCTACTTACATCTCTTGGTACTACATTCCAAAAAGGTGACACTACTAGTTGGGAATTCTAATTTAATTAGAATTATTTTAAAAATGTAAGTAATAATACAGAGCAATTATGACCTATCAATAAATTGTGATAGCTGATACATAAACATTCCATCACAGAAATGGCAGCTGTGTTACCATATATGTTTTACACAGGGTTTCCTTCCTCCCCCAAAAACTTAGCTCACGAATAAAGGATTATTTTTACAAGGAGCAGATCACTCACCACGTTCTGGAGCCTGATCTTTAGGTTGTTCTTCCCATTTCTCAGGGGAAGCAGAGTCACCTGGCTGGTCACCAGCAGCCTGCAACTTGTCCTGCAAACACGTTTCAGTTATATCACAGCACCCCCACCTGAGTAGAAGTTATTTTTCAGAATGTCAGCCCATGAAGCAGGTGAATTTAAAAAAGTTAAATCTGCTGACCACCCTCAAGAACCCCCACGTTATTTTATTCTGAAAAGGCAATGAAAATTGTGAACATATGAGCTGCATTTCCAACTAGTGGCAGAGGGTCCCAGGTTGAGAGCCCTGAAGACTCTGATCACATCTGCAGGGATGTAAAAGGAGAAAATACTTCTCAACATTACCATCTCCAAAACCCAGGAGTGAAGAATTCCTACCATATTGTCAGAAATCTTCCCTTCTTGCTGTTTTGGTTCTTCAGAGTCAGTTTTCCCTTCACCTGAAAGATCACTAAAAACACATGCGAGAATTTCATACAAAACATGGGACAACAATTTTAAGTTCTACAGCAATTGAAAGATTTCCAGAAGCTCACAGTAAAATAAACATACTTATTAAATCTTGGCTTTTTTCATTATATCTTAACAGTTTTCTGTGTGATGTTCAGATGTACTCCTTATAATTTAAAATACCTGTGCAACTTTTACTAATTATTTACAAAACAAAATAATTGCCTTTGTCTTGATTAACTTCACTCCTGCTTAACAGGATATTTCCAACAGTCTCTAGCAGTTTACCCAATTCACTAAAAACTTACTGCCAAATTTGTTCTCATCTCCACTTACAGAAAGTCACTGGCTGTGGTACCTGAACATGTTCTACCATGTGCTTGCCTGAAATACGAAGTTATTTTTCTATCATTCTTCATACCTGAATGATAATCTTGGCAAAACAGCTTCATATTCTCTCTGAACATTATCTACATATGCTTAGTATTATCTCTGCTGGCAGTGAAGTCTTTTTGGGCTTTTGTGGTGTGGGATTTTTTGGGGGTTTTCTTGTTGCTTGGTTTTTAAGACAAATGCCATTATAACTGGAGACAAAGATTTTTAGTAGTGAAAGCAGGGAACCAGGAAAATGACCTGTAAACTGAAAACTTACTATAAAGACAGTAAGGACACTCCCTGGTTTGCATACTAGAACACCACAGAGGAAAAATGCCCTTACAGTAAAATCATTGTACCCACAGGGCAATGCTGATTCTCAACTAAACAGCCTGAAACAACAAGATGCATCCTGAAATAAAGAAATTATAGCTTTAACATCCTATAAACTTATTCCTCATTTAACTTACTAAGTACAACAACAAATGGAAACTACTTACTCAGAGTAAAGACCCTTTCTGAGAAACTGTCAAGATAAAAAAAAGAGAAAGATCTGTATCTGTAATTGTCTTAACTAGAAAATAATTCATATCAAAAACATAAAACACTGAAAAAATTACCTTGGAGGGGATGTAGAAGGAAGAGACTGGGGAAAACTTCAGCTCAACTGACAGTGGTGGAAGTTCACTTAAAGGTATGCCCTTGTTTATTTTCATTCTCATATTCCTGTAATTATTGTCCAGCTCATCCAAAACCATCCGGAGAGATGAATACAACTCAGTCTTTTGCTCGCATCTATTAAAATATGGGTAGGAAAGCAACATCAACATAGACATTTCATTGACTTTACAGCTTCTGGACATGCCCAAAGATTTTACAGGGTTGAAAGATTCCTCTACATTATTGCAGAACACGAATTAACAACTGTGTTTTGCATCACTTGGGTTTTATTCCTGGGGAAAAAAAGCAGGATTTTGGGACTGTGAATGCTACCAAAAAAAATAAATATTAAGGCTGGAAATAAGACTTGGGGGTCCTGTGGACACCACCACTAATTATAAACACTCCTAGAAGCTATGGATAGACTCTACCAGTACCATTTAGCAATTTTTGCCTGATAACCAGTTATCAGTTTTATTTCAAGGGTCATTAAAGCACTTGCCTCCCAAAATAGGTGTTTTCCTCCAAAGCCAGCTCAAAAACCTTCAAGCAGTGCTGGTAGCACATCTCATAATGGACAGCCAGGAGCTGCAGCTCTGCTTCAACTGCTCTCTGCAGGACATTGGGACAGCAGCCTGATGCAGAACTCTGCCCAGTTGGCTTGTTGGGATGTTCTGGCCTTGAAAATATTAACAACAATAACAGAATATTTATTCCAGGGCTTCCAGATTTTGTTTACGTTCATGGTGTTTTGTTTTGAAGCAAGGAGCTTGCCAGAAGCTACTTCTGATAGGATTCAAGGAAAATCCTGTTTAGTCCACAATAATGACTGTAGCATTTCAGTGAGTTTTACCTTAGAGGGGGGAACTGCACAAGCACCATCATAATTTCTATCCAAGAAATTCTGATAAAAATTAATTTTTATCCAAAAAGTGAAGTCTTAAGAACAAAAAGAAATTTAGCAACGCTGTGGATCTACAAATGCACTTATTTTGTTTCCACAGCCATGGAACAGTTTAGGTTGGAAGGGATCTCTGGAGGTCTGAGACTGCAGAACAAGGCTGCTCTGGCCTTTGTTCAACTTCAGGAAGTCTTCAGCTCACTCTTCTCACTTGTCCAGCAGAAACTGCTGCCCAGAGAGCTTTTAATAACATCACTTTTGCCAAGCCACAACCAACCTTTCAGTGTTGAAAAAGCCTCTTATCCAGAATCTCAAGTTCCAAAACAAAGAACAACTCCTGACCTACCTGTCGGTGCCTGTCTCCCAGTCACAGAAGATATGCAGATAATCTTCTGATTCCTGCTTTCACAAAAAATAAAAAAGTTACAGATTTAACATCCATACAGACAAGTTAAAATTAAAAAAAAAAAAAAAAAGTTCTGTTGAACTGGTTTGGTGGCCCTTCTTGTTTTGTGTCCATTACCTGCACGTGTGAGCTCTGAGCTCTGAAGGGCCACTCTGCGACGGAAGCAGCATCCATGGAGATCTGAGCCAGCCTGCCCCAGGGATGAGTTTTGTTCATCATGGCTATCTCTGTATTCACTTCCCTGGAGCAGAGACACACCTGAGCAGTGCTGCTTCTGCTGCCTAGGAAGCCAGCTCTGCCATCAGAGCCAGCCTCTCCAGCCTGCACAGCTGCAGAGACACCAGGAACGCTCCTCAGGGCTTCACCACACTGCCACTTCACAGCACTGGGGCTCTCACCAGAGGATTTGGCTGCAGCCCCCCTGCCAGCAAGAGGATTCTTGCTAGAGGGGATTTCAGGGACTGGGAGCTGAGTTTCAGCCTCCTCTGCAGCGCTGCTGGTACCATGTGTGCACACTGCAGGTTCTTCACAGCTGCTGGAACAGGAGGGCTCTGCATGTTTGCAGGGTTGGGCCTTCTCCCTGGGTGGCAGGGAGGGAATGTCTGGCTCTACTGCTACGCTGGGGGTGGGCTTTTCTCTCTGTCCAGACTCTCCTTCCCCTGCTGAGATCTGGGGTGGCACCTTGTCAGCAGCCAGTGGCACGTCCTTCACCTCTCCAACCTCCCCCTGCTCAGACAACTCACTCCAGTTGTTCTTCCCCTCCTCATACTCCTCGTGAGCACTGAGATACTCCAGCTGCGAGTCTTCACCTAAATCTTCACCCAAACAGGAGGTCTGGGTGATGCAGCTCCTTTTACTGCTCTTTTCCACTTCCATGGTGCCAACACACTCTCCTCCTCAGAAGCAATCCACACAACTCACTTCCACTGCAACCTCTCAAAGCCACTGGTTTCACTCTTCCCACCTTAATAAAAATTAAGAGAAGTTCAAGATGTTCTATGGTATACAAAAAGGACAAAAAAACCCCCCAAACAATTAAATTAACCCTCCTATTTCCACCTGCATGCTACTAGAGAAGGTAGGAATTCTACAGCACATTCCTAAAGGAACCCCAGGAGCTCATTTCTGAATTGGTGGAAGCCCCATTGACAAGCAGTGAGCTGTTTACATCACACAGTACACAAAATGTTCAAATAAAGATCACTTGTATTAAGGAAGAGGTGAACTTTGAGCTCTGTGCCTCCCAAAAACTAAAAACCTCTTGGGTGTTATACAAGGGGGAAATTAAAGCATATTTCTCTTAATTCTAGGGAAGGAAACCAAAACTGTTACCAGGGACAAAACCCTAAGAAAACCTGAGAATCTTTACAACCAGAAAGCTGTAAAGGAACACAGGAAGGTCACTTAGCAATAGAGGGAAGCTGGACAATTCACTGGACTAAAGCAATGCGCCTGCTCTGAACTTGCAGCAAACTCAGTTTTGTAACCAACACCAACAAAAAGCTGAGAGAAAGGGCACAGGGATGGAAGATGCTCTTTGAGAAGCTTGTCTCTTAGAAATATTGTCAATTCTTCTCTGCCTTCCCTCAGAAGCTTCTAACAAATAAAGGAATACATAAAAACATTAGCCGTATTTCTCAATTATGTCTGCTTTACAGACTACTTAAATGACATATCCCAATTTTAGTCACTGTCTCTGACAGCCCTTCCCCCGGGGGGAGGCACTAAGAACTCATATTCAAATGTTCAACTATTCAAGCCTTCCACTACCCCAGGTTGCTCCAAGCCCCAGCCAACCTAGTCTTGAACACTTCCATGGCTTAATTCTCCACTTCTACAGCTATTTTTCCCTCAAAAACGCTGTCCTTTTTTACTACGTTAACTTGACCTTCACCCCCTTACTGAAGCTTTGAGCAACTCCGCGGAATTAAAAAGCCACCAAAGCACATCCCAGACGCCTGTACAGAAACCACAGCATTATTATCACAGAGAAGTGACTTCCCCTCCCATTTTTCCCTTGAGAACAAGAACCAAAACACCTCGACGCCCCAGATAAGGTCCAATAACCCTCCTGCCGCTGCTGGTGACANTCTCCCGTCCCGACCCGACCCGCTCCCGCCACCGCCCGCCTTCCCCTCACGGCCCCGCCACACACGCGCCCAAAACCGCTGTTGCTGATTGGCTGCGTCGCGCAGCGCTCCGAAGCCTGATTGGCCGGCGCGGAGCCCGCGCTCGCTGCCTGCCCCTGCTCCCCCCTGCTCTAAGGGGCGGGGCTGCCACGTCCCCTCGGCGTCGGTGCGGCCAAATCCCCCCAGAATCGGTACCGCTGTATGCCCTCAAAGGCGGGGCAGCCCTGTCCCCTCAGAGGCGGTACCACCATTTTCCTCAGAAGCAG
>VXBS01003641.1:35346-91174 GCA_013400255.1 Sitta europaea | reverse complement strand
TCCCTCCCCCCCCCATTTTTCCCTTGAGAACAAGAACCAAAACACCTCGACGCCCCAGATAAGGTCCAATACCCCTCCTGCCGCTGCTGGTGACACAACCGAACGCTGAACCACAGCCGAGCCAGTCCCCACCGCAGCGCGGCCGAGCCCCGAGGGCGGCCCGGCGCTCCCGCTCGCACAGGGAGAGCCCTCAGGCGACAGAACGGCGTCTCACCGCAGCTCCGGGGCACTCAGCTCACGGCCCAACGTTGTCCCGCCGTCCGCACGGAGCCCCCGGGCCCGCTCCCGCCACCGCCCANAGAAGCAGTGCCGCCCTGTCCCCTGAGAGGCGGTACCGCCATTTCCATCAGAAGCCCTACTGCCGTGTCCCCTCACGGCTTTCCCCTCCCCTCCCGGTTCCTTCTCTCCTCTCATGGTCCCTTCGCTGCTCTCACAGCTATCCCCTCACGGTCCCTTCTGCGCCCTCACGGACCCTCCTCTCCCCTCACGCTCCCGTCTCTGCCCTCGCAGCTCTCCCGCCGCCGAGCGCTGACAGAGCCAAGCGCAGCCGGCGGGGCGGGAGCGCAGCAGCCCTTGGACGGCTCCTCCAGAATCACAATCATTATCCTGTGCTGCAAGGGACCCACGAGGATCATGGAGTCCAGTCCCCGGCCCAGCGCAGGATACCCCAACAATCCCACCCAGAGCCTGAGAGCATTGCCCAAACTCTGGCAGCTCCTGGAACTCTGCTCTGGGGCTGTGACCATTCGTTGGGGAGCCTGTTCAGTGCCCAGCCACCCTTTGGGGGAAAACTTTTCCTAATACCCAGCTCAAATCTCCCCTGGCACATGTTAAAACCTACCTGAAAGTTTTCAGCCTGAAGGAGCGTGTTTTGGAGACAAACCTACCTGCAACACAGGAACACGTTATTTGTGCAAGGGGCTCTGCTTCTTCCTTTAAACACATTCATAATGAAGTGTGTAAAACATCACTCAGTCACCTAAAATGAACCTTCAGAGACATACAATAGTTTAGAGCATCTAAAGCCAAGACAAGCACTACCCTCCTGCTTACTCTCTTTCATGTAAGTGACCACTCTGGCAACACATCAGGGCAAGAGGAGATTTAAGACTAAATTAACATCTTTTTGATGAACCAAGCTGCCTTCTGTTGTGAAGGAGTCTTTGTGATGTGAAGGATCCACCATAAATAAAAGTGGACACTGAATCCAATTAGCAATACCATTCAAATTTCTCCTGATGGGGGGCTCTCCCTGTCCTCCCCCTCCCCAAGTGCAGCTGGCCATTAAAATGTCAAAATTTGGAGGGGTATGTGCACCCTGCCACTAAAAATGTTGATATTTGGAGGGACGTCTCACACCAGTGCCCTCAGCCACACAATCCCCTGGATTTGTATTTTTTCCAACCATGTTTTGTGTGATCCTGCAGCAACGTGTTGAAAAGGAAAATGAGCCATTACACCCATATCACCCTGAAAGTGTATTTTCCAAGTGAACTTGTAACATCAGCATGGACAGACCACTCCATAAAAACTACCCAAACAAGTGACATTTTATTGGCGAGTTCTGCTCATAATGAATATCCTTTTCCACGCTCACATCTCCTAACAGAGCGATTGGCAGAAAAAGAAAAAAAAAAATAAAAAACCAACAACAAAACCAAAACAAAACCGAAAACATTTTGGGTAACATTCCATTTGCAAACAATAAAAATTCATGTAACATTTAAAAATAAAATAGAGGATAACAAATTGAAACAGAAGTTCTAGGAAAACCCATCCTGGTTCCCCCAGGAGCTGTTCCTCGCCCGGCTGCCGCCACCTCGACGCCGCTCTCAGGGTACCGAGGTGCTCTCGTTTGGAGCTCAAATAAAAGGACTGGGACATGTGCTATTATCACCATTCAAAGCCCTGTTGTTGTACATTCTTCACAGAAAATACATAGAACAGTTTGCAGTAAACCAACCAGTTATTTTTCTTCCCTTATTCTAACGCTAAGTCATACTGAAAATTAGGGGATGGGGGGGAAAATGTGGCTTCAACATTCACCTACTTTATCACACACAAAGGTTTCTACTAAGAGCATATCCAGGTTGAAATACACATCTGATTTCCATCATGAGGTTAATGCTTATGGGGTGCAAGATGAAATCTACTTGGAAATGATAAAACACATCCCTTTTTGATGAACAAAGTGTTATTTTTTTGCCTTTTGGACCAACGCTTGGTTGCTGGGTTGTTTTTCCTGAGCCTTGCCAGGAGAGGCAGCTTTCACCGCTGCCACAAATGAAATGATGACTGGTGGCAATCACACACCTTACCATTGGTTAGATGTTGTATTTAGCATCTTTGTTTGTGTTCTGAAAATCCCTTAGCTCATTTTTCAGGCCCCCGAGGCTTTGTACACCAGAAATCACACAAGTCAAGCACAGAAAATTGTAAATTGGTATCCACAGCCATTTTGAGGTATTCCACAAGAAACCTGGCTCTGCACCTGAATGTTCCTCTCAAAAACAATTAGAAAAAAAAAAAAAGAACCCAAAGCCCTAACTGGAGTGGAAATTTAATTTAAAAAGATTCCTTCCATCCCCAAGTTTCCCCACATTTCATCAACAAGGACGTACTTAATTCCCCACGGGCATAAAAAGAGCCTTCTCCATTCTTTTCCTGGAATAATAACTTCAGTACTTCATATCTAAATTTCATTGTGCACCTGAAAGAGATGAAGGCGAGGGTGTTGTTTTCTAGCCAAACCAGAGAAACACATTCAGACAGCTGTTTTGGTTTATTTAATTTGTGAAGGTGCTCGAGGAAGGTACCAGCCATCCCCTCGTGTTGAAAATAGCAGCGGTTCCTCCCATCTGCGAGGAGGAGGCTGGGGAAAGACCTGGATCACAGGGCCTGAAGACCAAGTTAGGAAGAAATGTGAATTCCTGGGTCTGGATTTGGCTTGGAAGAACCCCTTGAGGCAGTCACGGTGGCTCCCGTGGGACAGGAGCCGCTGCTTCACCGCGCGAGCACATCCCAGAGGGCCTGGCTTTCCTGTTAGGGCTGAGGTGGGACGGGCAGCTTTATCCCTGGGGTAGCTGCAGCTCTCCTTTGAGTAGTACATTCAGAATGAGTTCCAATGAACCAGGGCTGTAGTGCCAGTCCGTGTGCCATTCTCACACGGCAAGAATCGCCTGCAACATCTCAACTGGTTACGCTGTTCTGCGGGAGAAGTGGGAAACCTCCGCGGTGATCTTAGAAGGAAATAACTCGCCACCTTCTGTAGCTGTAGAAAACCCATAGGCAGTAATATTTTCTAAAGTGCTTCTTTACTTATCAGTTATTCTTTTAAAAACGAGACTTGTATTTTGTAGCGGCATCGTTTCCCAGTAGGTCATGGACCAGTAGATAGTTTCTGATGTAAAAAACCCATTACATAATTGGCTTAAGCAAATGACACTTGCTTTGATAAATGCACCAAAGAGAATGACCTAAGTGCAAACCTCACCATTTCTGAAAACACAGCCTTATGCTGGTTTATTAATGCAACCTTACATCCTTGAAAAGTCATTTACTTCAACTCCAAGAGCAGGGATTAAATAATACAAATAAAAATTGAAAATTCAATGAAGCTATTGCCTATTTACCCTGAAATAAAAGAGTCTCACGATTCTACTGGTGCAAAAATCCCTCCAAACACATTTGTTTTATTGGCAAAGTCATTTAAGGTCACTTTTGCTTCCAAGACCATCTTCTTCCATGGTTTCCACTGAAGGAGTTTTGCTTTGTAATGGCTTGTGGTTCCACAGTGATTTGTAAATGAAAAACCTACTATGAATAACTCTACCATAGTCACTAAATTACAGATACTGTCATGAGAAAAGTCCCAAACTTACAGTGTTTGTTTTTAAAATTTTCAGCAAGACACAAAATTCCAGTCCAAGTGTTTTCTTTGAGTGCCATTTTAAATGGCAATAAATGGCTGCTGTGCCCTCTGGATGGAGAATTCCATGTGCTTCTTATGCGCTGTACTTGGAATGTCCCCAGAGCTGGGCGTGGAAGGGCTCCCGCGGGCACAGCCACTTGGACCGGCTCCTCCTAGGGATGTAGCGCCAAGCAGGCTCGGATCTGCGCGGGGAGAGCCCGGCTGGGAGGCACGGAGCAGGTGTTGGGGTGGCCTGGTCTCAGAAGGCAATGACACGAAGCGTCCCGGGCGGCAGGACGCGCAGAAGCGGCTGCGTTCCGGTTCCCAGTGGTGCTGGGCCCCGTGGGAGGGGGTGGCTATTGCTGGGACAGCAGAGCGCTCCGGTTGGCCTTCATCTTCTCCAGCCGCTTCACCAGGTGGCCATTGCTGACTTCCAGCTCCTCAGTTTTATCCAGGGCTGAACGAAGCTGAGGGAGGGGAGGAAGGAAGCAGAAAAACACAATTTTCATCATGTGAGCCCTTTCCAAGGTTTGTAGTTACCAACACTAACTGAGCATTTTAACTTGGAATATGAAGCGGTTGAAAATTCCTTTAGCAGAGTTAAACTGCTCTGCAGGCCACGCACACAGCTGTTTAAGCAGACTGCCAAGAAGCCAGGCTGTGAGAACCCAGGCTGTCTCTCTGACAGTCCTGGATGATCCCAGCTTCAGCCAGGGGGCTTTAAAGCCCTGGCAGGGGGGGCCAGAGACCCTGGCAGGCAGCCAGGGACTCCTGGGGCTTTGAGTTTGACCCATGGAACAAATTACCACCTTTGAATGAAGAACTAAAGGTCAGAAAAGTTTAGACAGCGTGATAGTAGTAGTTGTACAGAGAAAAGGGAATTTTTGGGGATTTTTACTATGGGGGTTTAGGGGGTAAGATGGAGGAACTTGGGTGTCTTCCTGTCCTCCTTCCTTCTTCTCCCTAACCCCCATCTTCTTGGTGATGGTGGCACTTGGGGATTGGATTGGAGTAGAATGGAACTGTCTAACATAGGTGATAGGCATTGGATCCTAACTGTAAATAACTAACACGTAGTTTGTAGTATAAAAATCAGTGCCTGCCCCTGGGGCAGAGAGTGTGCCTTGGATTGACCTGCTGAACAGACCTGGGCAGCCCAGACAGAAAATATCTTAGATAAGAAACAATAAAACAACCTTGAGAGCATCAGCAGAAGACTTTTGACTCATTCTTCCACAGCTGGGTTAGGAGACAGAGACTTTTTATATATCTCAAGGTCACCTCGACCAAAGCGAACCCCGAGACCAGGGTATTTACAGAATGTTGAACAAAGAAAGCCAAGTTAAGAAATGTGGTCTCCCAAGTCTGGATTTGACTTGATAGAACTGTGTGTCTTGAGGCAGTCAGCATGGACAGAAGGTTACTCCTGTGGAACAGGAGATTCCCAGAGAATCACAGGGTTTCCCTCAATCCAGAGGCACGAGGCTCTGGGTGATGTACACCCGTCTCACTGCTCAGTCTGTATGTTTCTGGTTCCTGGAACTCTATCCACAGCTGTGACTCAGAGCCTCAGTTCCCTGTAAAACCCACCAGGGGATCAGGGTAGGGACAGGGAGTTGGACTGCACAGAACAGTATTTATAGGCAGCAAATCAGAAGGAGTATTTAGAACAAGCAAGGAGCCAAACTGATAAAAAAATCAAAGAAGCACCTCAGGAGGCAGTGAGAGAGAAGCTGATAAAGGTATTCTAAAGAGACAGAGGCATGGTCAGAGTCTGTGGACAGCCACACTACCCCAAAACAGGCCTGAGCAGATTGGCAGAGCAAGGAAAACAGGCTCACAAAGAACAGCTCGCATCCCTTTAGCAACTCAGGTTAGGGAGGAACGGTGAAAAGGCAGTGGGAGCTCACAGCCGTGACTGTTACTCCAATCTGAGTGCTGAAAATATGGTTGTACTTTTAGGAGTAACTAAAGCAATAAAGGAATTAGCTGTTTATCCCTTGCTGTGCCAAGAAGGGTGGTTCCTTCCCTAAAGCACCCCAGGGAGGCAGGTTTCCTCCCCCTGGGGCAGGCTGGCCTGTGACAGCTTGCAGGTGGAGTTACCTCTCTCTGCAGTTTGCGTTTCTCTGCCTTCAGTTCATCTTCTACTCGCTCAGCATTTTCAGCAGCAGTTTTGTATCGGGCCACCTGGCCTTCCAGTCGTATTACCTGAGGGGAAGGCAAAGGTTGGGAATTAGAAGATGTACCAAGAAGTTACACTGAAGCTTTACTCTTCCACTAGTGCTCCAGGAATAACTAGAGAGAGGCTAACTCCTCTTTGATAAAATAAAGGCATATTTTCAGGGAAAAAGACAACATCTAGGAAGCCTGGCAACAGCAACTTACTCCTGACCTTTTAACATATCCATATTGAATATGCTTCCAGCAACAAAAAATACAGTCCATTGACTAAATTTCTTTTAGCAAGAGTACTGCTGATGTACCCTGGACAAGAGCAAACAATCAAAATGGAACAGCTGTGTATAAAATCCATTTCTACCACATCACATGCTGGGAGCCATTTAAAACCTGTTGACAGCTAGGCATAAGGAAGTGTTCAGCTGAGTTCATCGGGTACTTTTGTCTTTGACCATTCTTCCTTCAGTACAGAGGAATATATTCCTTCTTCCCCATCCATAAATGTCATAGGTAGCCCTCATGCGCCAACACTCCTGTTTCTTATTTTAAGGGAAAATCACAGTAAGCATAATTTCATTTATCGTTTATCAAAATACACTTTCTCTCTGTATTCTCACCATGCCTGAACAAACAGAACAAGCCAAAAACTTACATTCTGCTCCAATGCTGTTATCTCTTGCTCAGACTTTGCTAGTTTAAATTTGAGATCACTGATCTGTCTGTTGGCATCTCCTAAAAGAATCGCAGATTTAGCAGAGATGTCAGAACAAGTGTGAACAGTTTCTAAAGCCTGTGATAAAATTTCCATGCATCAGGGATCTCCGTGGGGCAGCACGAGAGTTGTTCTCTCAGGAAGTGCCCACCAGAGAGGCACCATTCCCAGTCCTGCCTGATTCCCTGCCAACCACTCTGAAGGCAGAATTAATCTGAACTCACCCAAGTTCTGCTGAGGAGCAATCATAAATTTCCAACTGCAATCTTAACCAAAAGCTCCCAATTCCCTCACCTCTGTAGAGGTGCATCAAGCTCCCTTGGAACTGAAGGCTCATTCTTACTCAGAGCCAAGTGCTTATTATTGTATTGATACATTTTCTCACTCACATGCAGGGCACAACATTCTCTTAAAATCAAAATACAGCTCACTTTGGAGGTCAATCATGTGCATATCTGTCCCGTTTTCCAGAACTTCATCTTCAGACTGTGTATTTTCCATCTTGCCATTCCTCTGCTTTTCTTCCAGTTGTCCCTTTAATTTTTTAATCTGAAGGACAGAAAATAGTTATTAAAATCACTAAGGGAAATTGTGGCTCAAATTCACTCCAGAATTATAAAACAAATTATGTATTTTTTAAACTTAAATTCCAAAACACCTTTTGTTACAAAATAACATCCTAGAAATTCTTTTGGCAAATGACTCATAGAATTTTACACATCGGTGCTTATGTACAAGCTCAGAACCGAAACAATGAGTGAAAGATGACTGGTTTATTAGAAACCCCATAAATCTTCTGCAGGCACATTCGTGTAAAAAATTCTAAAAATCTCCCAAAGCTGTGTTTGATTGCGTGTGAGTCTCAAGGTCATTGAGCATAAATGAAAACACAGAGTGTCCTGCAGGGCAACAGATCAGCTGAAGTTTTTTGAATAAGCTTTATAGCCACTGTGGAATACCATGGTACCAGCAATAATTCCTTTATCCATCTGCAATTCCTTTCCAACTGGCCCATTCACCCACAGACCCAGCAATGGGGAGGGCTTACTCTTGGAGAAAAAACTTGCTTCTACAAGTTTCTGAGCCATGCCTGTTTTTCCCTGGGGCTTGGCTAATCTGAAGGATTATTATTCAGAAATAAGGGGCCCGCTGGGTCATATCTTCCACATATCCTGAGTTAACACACAGGAGGAACATTTTGGAGGAAGAAGAGAGTGGCCAGCAAGGCAGCAAGGGCAACCAGACCACAGCACTGCTGCTCTGCACCTTGCCTTCGGGCCATTTTCATTTTCTTCATCCTTTACTCTCCTTCCCTCACCCTGTGATTACCTGGTCTAGCAAGGCCTCCCGTTCATCCACGAGCTTTTTCAGCCTGTCTGGAAGAGAAAAGGCAGAGTTCAGCGCTGACTGATGGAGCGGCGCACGGGGGGAGCGCATCTGAGGCACGATTCTGACCCGCAGCTCAGGTTAGTGACTACGGATGGGAGAGTTAGGGCACGTACCACCACAGGACCCAGGGCCCAGGCGGGGCTGGGAGGGGGCTGCAGCCAGGGCACTTAGGGCATTCTCACAGAACATGCTTGTCCCGGCAGGAGCAGCAGCCAGCTGCATGCAAAGAGGCTAATCTTCTACGTTAGGTTAGCATGCAAGATCCCTAGGGTCAAGCACAACTGCAACACAAAATCTCACACATCTTGACAGTTTAACACAATGACAATACTGTAAACACCTATCATCACAGCTAAGCACATTCTCAGCACTTTAACTCTTTCCTTCTTTTACACAGCAGTGACATTTTAGCTCCAATATTATGACCAGAAAAACATTTGACCATCAAATTATTTGCGCAGCAGCAGTCTGGTAAAACTCTTTATTTTCTCTTCAGAGTCAAACGTCAAGAAGACAATCTGCAAAAAATGGACAACCTGCACCCACTGTTGTGCTACATTTGGACTTGGAAGTGCTACAGATCAGCACATGGGTATGTGCAGCCTTCATTAATAAAGTGCACTGTACAGAATGAGACAGCTGGAAAAAAGAACTACAAAGTAAGCAACCAAATCACTTCAGTTTTTTCCTTCCCTGTTAAGGGCTGCAAAATGTGAAAGCACATTTTCTTCCCACCCAAATGACCTCATTAATTAACAAGCTCAGTTTGTTCAGGTACACCTCAGGCAGGAGTACACTGCACCATCATATTCGCATACACTCATTAGGAGAGGATCTGTTGACCTCAGCTGGCCTCCCTTGCCAGCAGTGCTGAGCCCAGGCTGTTCAGAGCTCAACTCCACAGCTGAGGTCTGGCCTGCTGATTAAATGGTTAAAATCCAAAGGCAAAGATCTTTTTGTAAACTTTAGGAAAGCAAGGTAAATTACACATAAGAGCCCGGTGGTGGGTTTTAACCAGGTAAATTCTCTTGATAGACAGACAAATATTTTTGAAGAGCTTTAAAAATATAATTTCTTCTTTGTTGACAGCTCCCAAACAGGCCAGAATCTTCTGGGTCTCTTTTTTCTTTTTAGCACGTGCACTTAAAGGGAATCAAGAGTGTGTTGAATCAAATCATGGTGAAAACTGGTTTCCCAATGGAAGTCCCTCTTTACAGCAGATATGTAGAGTCCATTAATGTGGTATGTCATTCCCCTACTGGGAATACACACCCCCATCCAGTCCCATTCCAGAGCATGGAATAAAACCTTTACCTTGGCTTCTGAGGTAGTACCCAAATACAGATCTTAGCATGACATCCCAGTTCAGCTGATCTATGGATTAATTTTGAAGCTCCTGAAGTCCTATTCTCTTTTTTCATCCATTTGTAACACTCCCAACATTGTTACACCTGAGCACTGATATGAAACAGCAAATAAAACCAAAACCCACTTTTTTTAAAATACCACCCACAACCAAAATTTCCAAGTACAAACCCCTTCAAAATAATAAAACATTTTCCCAGATCGATATAGGGAGGAAAGAAAACTTAAGATAGAAATTCTGCAAAAGATGAAAGATATTGAAGAAAAATAAAAGTCAATGAAGAAAGCAAGAACAGCAAACAGGTTGGAGATACTTTGGTTCAAGAGATCATGTTGGAATTTACAGATTGAGAAATGGAGTTCCAAGGATTGGAAAGAGAATGAGGACTGGTGCAGCAGAAACCTTTAGGCCACTATAAAATTAGCTCAAACTTATTGACTCCAAAAGTGCCAAGTAACACATTTTGATCCTGAAAATAATTTAGTTGTGACTTTTATCAACACAATCACTGCTGTGGGGTGAAAACCTGCCTGCCTGGAGAAAGGACATCTCTTCCAGCTTCCAGTGAGGAAGCACAATGGCTTCCCCAAAGCCCTGTTCCTGCAAAAAGGATGTGTTTTGGGGTGAACCTTCAAGTTTGAGCTCACCCTCAGTTCTCTCTGCCCTCATTAGGGACATCTGTGCACCCCATGGGGACATGCAGACAGCAGGGAAAAAATGAGTTTGCTAAAATTGCCATTCACATAGGAAAGTTTTCTGCCTGTAGAGATGAGGGTCTCTTGGGTTTCACTTATCTTAAACCCCCACATTAACACAGAAAAGCAGGGTCACGTTAATTTTGCATTTAGGAGATATTTTTCCAGCAAATCTGAGGACCTTGAGAACAGGTGAGCAGGAAAGAAGAGTCTATTGAACCAGGACAGGAAGAAGCTAATTAAACTTCTCCTCTGTAACAGTCATTATCCTCATTCCACATCCTACAGCCATTACTGAGAGTGTGACATTCACCTCCCTTCACTTTGGAAAGGTGATTCCCAGGGCACTCACTGCACCAGTGCATGGCCTTCACACACCACAGAGTTTAACTGAGGCCTGAGGAGATGGATGAGGGAGTAGGACACAGAGAGGTGAGCATGGGTCTTCTGCCACAGTTTCTGAGTCCAGTGACTGATCTCACTGCCTCAGCATTGCAGGTGACTCGAGGCATTGCTTATTCAGGTGCTGCTCCAAAGGCATCAAACATTCCCAAGTCAGCCACAGATCCTCCATGTCTCTTTCCACTTGGAGGGGGGAGCATGGGATGGGAAGCAGCTGGTTTTACCTGCAGGATTTACATGATGTGTGGCCCAGGAAGTAACTAACCCTGATGTAAATGGAAGGGGTAAACTGCTCTTGGAGGATGGAAAGACATCCCATGAAA
The DNA here is from genome assembly GCA_013400255.1 of Sitta europaea. Classification (NCBI taxonomy): domain Eukaryota; kingdom Metazoa; phylum Chordata; class Aves; order Passeriformes; family Sittidae; genus Sitta; species Sitta europaea. Next base: position 80,199 of record VXBS01003641.1, on the reverse strand, counting down.
TCCCAGCCCCAAGCAGCTGATCAGAACAGCCTGCAAGAACCCAGCTGTCAGAGCAGCTTGGACAATACTCCTTCAGATGTGTCCATTTATTTTGGAAGATGAGAAAATGCTTTCTTGTCATTCTCAGAAGAGGGGCACTCCAGGGACAGCACAGGATTTGGAAGATACTGATTTTGAGGGGGGCAGGAGAACTGTTCTTTTCTATAATAAAGAGGATATCGACCAAGACCTTTTCACTATTTATCCCCCTTTTTTATCAAGTAAGTTTCTTGAGGTACTCCTCTTGAAAGCATTCCAGGCTAGCTCTGATATGCACAAACCTGGGCATTTATTTAGGTGATGACCAGAGAACCCAGCCAGCATTTGGAGTTATTCTGGAACACAAAAGTTTCATCCTTGGTTCACATATTAATTTTCAACATTCCAGGATGGATTTCTGCCAGCCACTCTGCCCTGCCCCTCCATGCTTTTGTTCCCAGTTACACTGGCAGTGGGATCAAAGCTGATACATGGACAGGTAAGAATGGAGGCACTTCTGCTCCTGTGACTCGGCTTTAAAAAGGAATTATCTTAAAGATGCTGTGTTTTCTGAAGTGGAAAAACTAGTTAGAATCAGAGATGAACTCATAAGAAATACAGGATATGATGGCATGTTACCTAATTTAACTCTGATAGATCCATCCACAGTACAGGTGAAGTCTGGTAAGAACATTTAATGATCTGTTTAAGTCTATTAAACAATTAAAACCCACTTCCAACATTAAAGCATATATTACTGTTGAGAGTACAGCAGAGCCAAATCTTTAAATAAACACTGCTACATGCTCATAAGAAATGCTTATAAGATCTATGACTTTTTGGATTAGCATCTAGTGTAAGCCCTTAGGAACAAGTGCCAGTACTTACAGAAACCACGGTGGATCTGCTGTGAGTTGGAGAGAAGCCACATGAAAGGAGTTACAGGGTTACAGACCTGTTAGAGCTCTACAGTTAAGGTGCCATCACATATTCAAGGTGCTCAAACCCCGAGGCTGCCCAGTCCTAGGGAGATGGCTCTTGTAGCTATGTAGCACAAGGCAATAAATTGAACAAAAGCTGCAGAAAAATGGTGTTGAAATGATACAGGTTTAAATAACTCCTTGTGCAGGTTTAGAAACAGTACTCTGGACAGGTACTTTAAAGTATAAGATATGTTTATTTAAATTAGATACAGCAGTACATTTTGATATACATATTCAAATTTTGCAGTCTGTCTGTGCTCTGACAACTTTTGTAACATCAACACAAATACAGCCTTCCATAGCCCTCTCCCCTCCCATCGATCTGCATTCCCTTGGGACATTCATTGCTTAACACTTTCAATGAATATTTATATATGCAAAACATGCTCTTCCTCCCAAGCACCAGCAGAGATGCAAGAGGAAATACAGCAAGGGAATCCAAAGAGCCTAATTCATGCCAGCAATTCAAAGCAATCCAGCTTTTCCAAAAGGCACAGGGGAGCTAGTACACAAAACAACAGTCTTCTTTGGTCTGATATCCAGCAAGAGTTAAGACATGCAAAGTTATCTTCTTTCCAGAAGGAAAGAGATAAGATTTGTTTCAGAGATAAAAACATTCTTTCAGAATCAGGGTTTGCAAAAAAATATAATGCAGTAAGTAAATGCAATATTAAACACAAATCTTCTTGGAAAAATAGGTATTTTATATATTCATATCTAGACAGTACTTGATAGCAAACCTAAACACACATTAAGAGTGTGTATTGACACTTTCTCTGGAAAAAATAAAAAAACCCATGGGAGACATGGTGCAAAAGGCCTATTGTGGTGCAAAGTGCCTAGATGAAGTAAACATGTATAAATTTATTCCTTTCAGCAAACTAAAACCTGTATGTTGCACTTTCTCCAAACTGTGTATTGCTCTTCCAAAGTGCTCAGAATAAGCAGATTCACAGTGATCTAACTGTATTTTTGAATAGAATATAATATTTGGACCATATAAGAAACACACACAAAGTGGAATGCAAAGATCTTTTTTTCTTCGTATTAAAAAAAGAGAACAGATTGGTTCATAGGCTTTACTCATTCTGAAAGAAGTTTCCCCATCAGTGTGGCTGATCTGTTGAGTTCCTTACAAAGAGTTAATGTACTTGCTGTATGTCTAAGTACAAGTACAAGTAAGCATAATTGTGCATAAGTTCACAAAGGCCCAGTGTACATTCATGATACTGAACAGCTAGGCTAGAATAATAAAAAAAAAAATCCAATAGAAATTCCCCAGGAGCAGCTATCCACACTAGAGGTACTTTAATTGCATAATAGTTTGAATAGTCAAGTTGTGAAGCTTCCTCATTAGGTGATAAGCTTTCAACCTGAGACACAGCAAAACCAAACCTACTCACAATTTCTTGTGGGTGGGTACAACAGAGAATAACTTAATACCTGCATCATTACCACATCCATGCTTCATGCTGAGTTACCTACAAAGACAAAGCTCTAAGAGTATTCCAAGGTCTGATGTCTCATGCAAAGTGCATGTTTGTGTCCTGGGACTGGTCACAGGGCATGGAACTCATGTAGGTTTGAGATTCTGAACTCAGGAGACTGTACACTCATCTCTGGATCTACCCTTACTCCTTCTACCAACCTGCAAATCCTCCCTGCTTTCAGCCCTCTTAATGAAAGCACTTTCCAAATCCTGTTCCAAAACATCTTGATCCAGTAATTTTCCCACTTTACTAGAATCTGATACTTTGATTTCATCTTCCTCCACATCAGCCTCCTCATCAGTTTTCCCTGATGCTTCCTCTTGCAAGCACCCTGTTTCTTCAGGCTCATCTTCTTTATGCTGCAGGACTTCATCTTTAGTCAAGGCATCTTTGGTTTCCATTTTGTCTGTTCCCTCTCCAGCTTTGTCCACGTGGGCAGTTTTTCCAACAGCACCATTTGCTCCATCACTCTCTTCTCCCTGTGTATCAGCTTTCTCTCCATCACATTTTTCATCAGATTCTAGTTTTGACTCTTCATCAAAATCAAATGCATCACCATCATCTTCCAGGCTGTCCTCTGCTTGGTCCTCCAGTTTCACTTGTTCACTAATGTCTTCATCCTGCACAGGCTTCTGTGCCAGGGAATTATTTTCACCTTCCTCCAGTTTCACTTGTTCACTAATGTTGTCACTCTGCACAGGCTTCTGTGCCAGGGAATTATTTGCACTTTCCTCAGAAGCAGATTCCCCACGAGGATGCTCTGCAAGCTCTACCTCTTGCTCATTTTCTTTCAGTGTTTCTTTACTGGCTTTGTTTTCAGTAGTTACAGTAACACCTACACCTGACTCCTCTTTAGAGTCTCCTTCTACTTGTTCGACCACCTTCTGCACCTCAGCCTCTAAAGGAATATTTTTCTCTCCTTCTGTACCACCTACTGTTTTTTCACTTGTTTGAACCTCTACCTTTGGATTCAAATCTTCTACCCATTCTGCCCTACTTTGCTGTTCATCCCCAGCCTCATCCCCCATTTCTAATTCTGACTCCTTAATTTCATCATCTAAAAGACTCGGGTCTAAATGGGTTTCCTGAGTGGTCACCTCTCTCACAACCTCTGTTCCTGGCTGTGCCTGCTGCCCCTCATTTCCCTTTCCCTTGGGAATGCAGACTCCTGCCTCCACACAAACCACACCTTGCTCGCCTGTTTCAGCAGAACCTGAACTCTTCTCCAGCTCTTCCATCAATTCTTCCTTCTGTCCATCCTTCTCAGCTGTAGCAGTTTCCTCTTCAGTTTTACCTTGTGTACTTGGCTCCTCTGGGGAAGTGGCCTCTGAACTTGGTTCCTCTGCTGAAGAAGTGTCCTCTGAAGGAGCTAGTTGGATGACTGCCTCATGTTCTCCACCTTCCTTTCCAGGTGACTCTGCTGGGACATCCCTTTCATGTGGCTCTCTCCCCTTCAAACTCACAGACTCAGTTTCCCGGGCCTGACACTGAACTGTGTTCCCAACCTCATCTTCTTCAGCTCTGTCACCTGCTGTTTTATCATTTCTTCCATCAGTGCAGTCAACAAACTTTTCCTCCAAGACATTTGCAACCTTGTTTTCAGCACTTTCTTCTGAGTGCTGCAGTTCCTCTGGAGTGGAACTCCCCACATTTCCCTCTTCCCTAAGCAAGCCTGCCACTGCTCCCCCAGGTGGCCCTGCCTGGTTAGAAACCAGCTCACTGCTCTCACTTGGACTGTTACATCCTTCATCCAGCTCATTATCACTCAGGGCTTGGCTGGTTTCAAGATCCTCTTGTTCATCCTGGCTGGGTGCAGCTTCTCCCAGTTCTGTACCTGAGTCACAAAACATTTCCTGAGGAGTCTCAAAACCCTGGTGGCCTTGCAGAGAGCCCAGCTCCAAGTTCCCATTTGACCTCGCACTCAAGTCATGGTGTTCAGCCTCTGTGCTCCCAGGCTGCTGGACTGCTGTGCCCCTGGACTCTGTGACCTTTCTCAAGCCATCTGTGTCACTGTCACTGTTTGAAGAAGGGCTCCCTGACACAGGTTCTGTGAGGCTTTGGGCTTGCTCTGCAAACCTACTCTCTGGTAACATCACTGTTGGCAGGGCATCCCGTTCTTCAACCATTTGTTCTGCCTTTGCATTTTCAGCAGCATGCAATGTCTGTACTTCCTCCTCAGACTCCTCTTTGTGTTCCTCACGCTCAGTATTCTGCAAGATTTCTCTTTTCCCCACATCCTCCAAAATCTCATTTTTCATCTCCACTTCATTGGCTTTGCCTAAAAGACCATTGAGAAAGTTGAGGGGGCCACACCACAGCATTTACCTCCCCACTTAAAATCCAAAAGAGAGAATGAGAAGAACGGGTTAATAAAAGATCAGCTTTTGCCAATTTCGTGAGGCAAAGCAGCCATTGAATTAGTAAGGATCCAGAGGGTTTGATCAGTGAAACTCACCACCACCCTCTCAAAGCAAGAAGTCTCTGATGCTGGCTGGTGTTTTTGTAAAAGGAGAAGATTTATGCTCTTGGCTGGGGGAATGACAGCTCTCATAGAGGACAACAACAGGCTGAAGCAGTGCAATTTAACAGCAAGACTTGCAGATGTACCTCTAAGGACTGCTTTTCCTCAGCAGTTTTCTCTACAACTTTAACCCTGACACCCCTTTATCCATGCAGCAGTCTGATGGCTTTACAATGGAATCACGAAGGATTTTTCAGTAATATTTTGCTTTTAAAATCTCAGACAGGCATCATCAGTGCACATGACAGACACTGAATGTAAAATCTGATTGGCAAGCAAATGGTTTGGCTGTTCAGACCTCCCAGCACAGATCAAAGCTCAGGGAATCTGTGCCCCTTATTTCAGCCACCCAAAGGGATGGGGACTTCTGTGTTTTTTTGAAGGTTATTTTTGTTGTAACAGTTTTCCTTCAATTTGTATTTAAAAGCCACATATTTTACACAATAGTCTTTGTTGTTAGTTTTTGGGTCTATGCTGTACCTATTCTGAAAAAAAAACCACCCCAGGATTAGGAGATGTAGAAAACATATTAAATTTAAAAATACACCCTTACCTTGGTTTTTGGTGTTCCACATTGTTTCCACACAGAAAACTGAGTGAGGAAAAACCAGCCAAAAGCTCAAAGCAAGAAAACCTGCACTTGCACAACTGGCTGCCTGCAGCTATTTATTAGTATGTTCATTTAGAACAAAAAAATCTCCAACAAACCAAAAATATTATTTTCTTTCTTTACACTAGTACAATAGTTCTCAAATGATCTCTGATTCACCACATAAAAGCATAAAGAGGTTTTGCCAACCAGATTTCTGCTTCCTAAAGCTGTCCAGGCCAACTATATCCTTTGAATTTCAGGGTCAATGTAACAAGCAAAAACACAGAAGTGTTAATTTTAAGTGTTCAATAGCACAGGAACAAAGAATTTATCCTTTGGGATGCTTTGGCAGAGCTTGGCACTGTTGCTCAAGCAGACACGGTTCTCAGGGATATCAATAAACCAACACACAAGCTCTTGATAGAAAACTAAAATGCCTTTTCTTTTTTCCTGGTTATTTAAGGCATGTGCTGAAAAATACTGAGAAACTGAAAAATACTGAGCAACAGTAGGATTATCCTGTGACAATTTCCCAGTTCAGGGTTTAAATGGTGATGTGAATGACTGCTACTTATCTGTAATGTGCTATTTGTATTCCCATGCCTTGTCACCTTGCAGGACACACTGGGAGTGCTAATCACCAGGAAGCAGGGAAGTGCACAGGGAGTGACTGGACAAGGAGCATGCTGCGTGGTGTTAACTGTCCCACTAACAGCTGCCCCAACCAAGCAAAGGGGGGTGAAGGAAGGACAGACAGGCAGGAGGGGCTGAGAGGACACCCAGCACTTACCTAGCATCCCCTCCCCTCCTGTCTTTAATGCCCGAGGGGTGCCTGGAACAGTTCGGGAAGAATCCAAGTGTCCTTCGTTATCCAGAATGTCTGATGTCTCCCCGTTGGTGGCTACATCAGAGTCTGGGATTATTCCGTGTTTCTGTGGGAAGCAAAAGCAATGCTTTAGAGCCTGCTGCTCAGAAAGGGAAGGACTGTCAAGTGCTCTTGTCAGAGATACTCTGAATAAACAATTGCTTCAATCATTCCATTAAACATGGCTGGGAGTCAGGAAGGAGAACAGATATTGCAGTTCTCAGTTCAGCCATTCTGACACAAAGCATGTGATCCCAGCTCTTTTGGTTCGTTTGGTTTTTTTAACATAAATCTGCTGCATAAGATGTTCCTCAGAGAAGTGTCTCCTACAAAAACAACTTTATACTCCAATCTACACTAAGAACTCACAATCAATAGTAGGGGAAAGGACTTCATCTAGAAAATCCCTGAAATGGCGATTTATAGACAACATGAAAATTGAGTTACTGCTACTGAGCTAGACTTATTTTTTCTGCCCAAATGTACAGGGGAAAAGGTCAGCAGATGAATATAAATGTATTTTATTCCTCTTGCATACCTTCAGTTGCTCCTTCAGCACAACCACTTCGTCTCTAAGGTCATCCCGCTCACTCCTTACGGAATCAAAGAAATCTTTCTGCCTCTCTAGTGCCTGAGTTCCCAACACAGACAGAGGGTGAGGAGATGTGAAGAAAGGAAGGGAGACAAGTAAAGGCCGTGAAAAGCAAATGTAGACAAGAATGAGCAGATTTCAGATTGTCAGGGGATGGAGGGGGCACAGATGAAAAAGGTCCAGTTTACAGATTAAAGGACTGTGTTTGCATACAGAGAGAGAGAGACTTCAAATCCAAGAAAGGCACAGCTTCTTCAATAAGCAAAAATTCCTGCCAAAGACATCCAGAGCCCAACTCTGCCCTGGGGATCCTTCAAATGAGGGTCCACTTTTTATTCTTATCTGCTAGACAAGTCAATCCATACCCTGCACACTGAAGACATCATGCCATTCCCACGTGTTAAGGGAAGGACATGCAAGTAGGCCTGCTGGATGTCAGGAGTCTTTTTATTTTACATTTTAATTAATTTGAAAGCTGCCATTAAGTCATCCTTAGTCTGGGATGCACCATGTGCAAACGCATATTTTGCTACTGAACTCTCCCCTCCCAGTATTTCTAAATAAGTACAAATAGAAGAATTTTTTAAAAAATTAGACAATTTTCAGTTTCAAGCTGCTACACATTATTGGACGTCACAAACACGGGTGAGCTGCCAGATTTCTTTCTCCATTCAGGAAGCCTTTTCAGTGTTCAGCTGGAAAAGAAAACCAGAGTGGGCTTCCATGTGGCTCTGATAAGAGGTGGTGGGAAGGGGATGAGAAGCAAGGGAGACTTTCATCCCAACAGCCTATAAATAGCTCCATTACCTCTTTATCCCACTCCAGTTTCTGCTCAGTCCACAGATTAAATCTGAACAAGCAAAAACTCAGTGCTGATGGAATTGCATTATAAATAGCACTTCCTTTCCCCACATGGCAAATGCAAATGGTGCAGCACAGCAAATCAATTCCCCTTGGTCTGCAAGCAGAGCAGCTGCTAGGTTTTCCTTGGATTTTAAGGTACTGGCCAAAGACAGCACTTGCTATTTGCTACTTCACTGGCGACATCACAGGACAGCCACACCAAGCAAAGGCACTACAGAGGGGTTTAGCCATGGGGTTTTACAAAAGCAGGATCAGGTGCAGAATGACAGTATCACTTGGAACACATTGCAGGAGCTGACAAGTCCTACCCCTATTTTTTTGTCTTTCCACTCTATTGTCTCCTGAAGATCAGAAATTTCCCTGACATAGCTCTGCTGTTTCTGTTGCAGCTGTTGGATTTCCTGAGGGGCAGGAGCAAAACAAGAAGACAGAAAGCAGGTAACAGGTTAACAAGGAAAGCCAAGATTGCAGTGATGCCAAAGAATGAAAAAAGTCAGGTGCTAAAGTGAATGAGTATTTACAATGCACAGTTTCTGACATCCCAACTGAACCTGTGCTCCTGAAGACACTCTTATTATCCACAACATGACTTAAAACATGTTACACAGTTCTGTCACTTTTTCCTCTGCATCTCCACAAACAGCTGTCCAAAATGCAATACTTAGGAAGAATAAGATAATACTTAGGAAAGTACTGTTTGCATTAGTCAGCTCTGAACCTGTTTGGCATGAAACACTAACATTTCTTCTGGTGAGGAACTTGAACAGGGAATAAAATTCTCCATGCCTCACATTCTCCACTCTACTGCTACTTGGGAATGTACCAATCAAAGAAGCCACTAAAAGAAAAAAAAAAAGTTACTTACTGCGAGCATTTCTTCTCTCTGCTTCAAAGCCTCTTTGATTTCCATGAACTGAAATTGCAATATGCTATGAGCATGCTTCTCCCTCTCAAATTCCTGTGAATAATGAAATATTCACAAGATTATTATTAGTCAAAAATAGAATCCCATTAAAGAGGAAAATAAGCCTAAACACAAAGAAAATGCTTACTGCAATGTAATTCTTGAATATCCCTCTAATCACAATCCCACGAGAGTGCAATTTTTATCGAGTTTGTCCTTTTTCCAAGATGCTATTATTGCACCAAATATAGAAGTGACAGATATCATTTAGCCCATTTCCTAAGCTGAGAAGCAGGCTGTAGAGCTTTTAAAAAGGAATTATCCTTCCTTCAGACTGCCCAGATGAATGGATAGGAATTTAACCCACTCTTCCCACACGGCCATGTACTGAAAGTCAGCTGGACTTTTAAATAAAAAGAAAAAAACACATTTTATCTTTCAGGATATCTTTCATGAAGTGGGATGTAGTCAAATGCTCCAAGCTACAAGAAGGCAGTTGCGAAAACATAAGCCCCAGTTTTATTATTTAACACCAAATCACTGTCAGCTGCTGAATTAATGTCAAACCTAATTCAACATTTTACCATGGAGCTTGCCTGGCTTGCACAACCCTCCCACAGGCTGCCTGGAGACACCTTTGTGTGTGTAAAACTGCTCCAGAAGTCCCTATGGACAAACCCTATGAATTTACTTCAGAGATGGAATATAAAAAGAGATGAGGTAACATCAATATATCCTTTATCAGCTAGAACATTTCTCCCCTTCTTCAGAAATGGCTTAGGGAAAATTCTCATTTGTATGATGGCAAGCACACAATAAATTGATATGTCACTTAACAGTAATTAAACTCGTCCAAAATCTTGACTAATAATAATTTAGCTGCCTCCTCCCCACCTCCAAACCTCTCCCTGTCATTTCCCATGCCAGAGCTATTTACATACTTTACTTTTCTCTTCATATTGCCTCTGGGATTCTGCCAGCTGTTCCTCTAACTCTAAGAGTGCATCCTTCAGGGTGTCCACTTGGTACATTAAATTGGTTTTCTCATTGTCCAGCTGAGCATTTGACACCATAGCCTTCTTGTACTTCTCCTCGACTTCAGCTAGAGAGTCCTGCCGAGGATAAGTCAGAGTCAGAAATAAAGGAGGACGCTTTGCCAACCAAGACCTTCGGTGAGAAAAATAAAGCCCCAAACCACAAGCTCCCTAAGTGTGCCTCTGGAAAGCTCCAGGAACCCTGTGCTGGAGTTTTCCCAAGGTGAGGAAAACCTCCCATGTCCCCAGCACGCTTGTGCTTCCCAGCAAGCAGCCTTACCTCAGCAGGGATAAAACGCTTCCTGGCCTCTGCTGCTTCAGCTTCTGCCTCCCCGGTTTGCTGCCTTCTCCCTCCTCCCCCTGCCCCTGCACATTGGCAGCTCAAAGCAGCTGCTGAAGATGACAAGTTGGGATTTTTTTTTTTTTTTTAAAGGTAAACTGGCCTTGATTTAAGATCGATGCTCTGAGGCCTGAAATTAAGGCAGTTTGGTAGCCACTTCACACTCATTTCAGAGATCCTTGCTGGTGTGGGAACCCAAAAATACTGACTCAGGAATTAGAATTCACTGTGGAAGAGAAAGCTGCAGCTTTTGTCACCTGATGTGTGATTTCCAATATCACATCCCCTCTTTACAGATTTACTCCACAAGACATGATTCCCAGTATCTTAAAAACCCCTTCTGTCAGCAAGACCTGAATATAAGATACTGAGATATTTAGAACCACAAATGATGGTAAAATAAAGATTAGCATAATTTTTCATTTATGCAGACAAACTTTGCACTACTTGATTTTAATAAAGAAATAAAAGAGTTGTATAAACAAAGAGTTATATAAACAAAGCAGTGTAAATGTGCAAACAAGGAGGACACACATGTTAACATTTTAGTTTACAGATCAAACAATTTCTCTTGGAACTTGTGCAATTTTAATTATTTCATCTGAAGCATGGGTGAGTTTCATATACTTCCTTTTTCAGCTGTTAAGAGAATTAAGGATGACAGTGGCAAAGTCTAAATCAGTTTAACTGACATTTCTATTAACAAATGAGATAATTTCTTTCAGGACATGAATTTGCCCACTTCCAAATGCTTAACTGTGTTTTGGAGCACTTTCTAGCTCTAGATGAGAAATACCAAGCACAGGAAAGCCACCAGGATTTGGAAAGCTCAGCAAGGAGCTGGAAAGGAAGTACATGCAAGGAAGAAGGTTAAGGAAGTTCTGCTCCACTCCTTCAGCATGCCACCTTTTGGTTTCTTAGCATCAAATAGTGCAGCTTAGGTCCAAGTCGCCCCAAAAGGCAGTCTAAGGGATATGGATTGAAAAGTTTTTTTATGTAGTGTGGTTATTTTGCTGTATCTGCTACTCAGTGACTAGGAAAAATACCCAAAATTTTACCAAAAAAAGGGTCTAACCCCTCTGTTTCCATTGAAAACTCCCTTAAGATGGCAACACCTTCATTTGTCAGCACAGAGCTGATGACACAATCAACAATTAATGCTGGCAAATGTTAAATTTATCTGTTTGCCTTTTCCAAAAAGCCACACCTCATGTCACTGCTCACTTAGGAGGTGGGTGGTACATGGATGTAGAAGTTGGTTGTTGCACCAAAATGTATTTATGGCTTCAGGGAAAGCCATAAGAGCTTCAGCATTCCTTCTTCATGTACCAGGCTTTCATACATGGAGTTTTGCTGTTTAAGGGTGTCTTCTGTCATCTAAAGATGAAACCAAAATGACACCTCACAGGGCCTTATAAAAATAAAACCAGACAAGGCTCTAAACTCCTATTTTTTAGTACTGTAGGAGATGAGTTCTAGAAGTGGAGCTCATCTCCTGGATTAGGAAACGATACAAAAAAACCCCAAATAATTTTAATTTGCTAGCAAAACAATGAGTTTTGCTCCATAAACCAGCAAAGACAATGTGCAGTAGCACCCAGCAGCCTTTCAGTGAACATTGGCAGCATTTCACACCACAGCCCACCCAGCCAGTTAAGGAGACACTCTGCACATGGCTCCCAGCCTCTCTAGGAGAACAGCATGCAAGGGCAGCTCTGGGGCTCACACTGGGGCCAGGGTTAATGCTCACACACCAGTACCTTCAGTTCTTTCAGGCCCTGCATGTATTTGCCTTCTACATCCTGAATCTGGTCCTTTAACTCATAGATGTCCTGAGGGAGAGGGCGAGAGAGGTCAGTGACACCACGGACACTGAGGGGCAGGAGGCAGCAGGGAGTGCTCAAAGGCTCCTTCCAACAGCTCTCCCTCATACCTTAAGGGCTCTCACCCTAAGCTCAGGCCTTGCCACATAACCAGATTGCTTGGTCAGGAGTCTGTGCTCCTGGAATTCTGCTTTTCTTGGCTGGAAGAAATGGAATCTCCATGGTTAAGGACGAGGGGCAGAGCCAGGTTCAAAGGCTCTGCCAATCCCAGCCCTTCTCCGTGCCTTTCACTGATATCTGTCCCAGGCTCTCTCCTTTACTCCCCAGGAGTGCAGTGTGCTATCTCCACCCTCCTCCCATCCCCTGGTTCAGGATGGGATGTGCCATTTCCAACCAGTCCCACCTGAGAGACATCTCCAGCAAATCCTCTCCTTCGCAGTCCCCGGTTCACTGCCACGACTGCCAGCTCCTCCCTGGCCAAGGAGCCTGAAGGATTGTCCCTGACTAATTCTGCCTTTCAGCTCTGCTCACCTTGATTTCCCTGATGGATGCCTCTGTGTCAGCTGAGATGGATGTGTCCCCACTGCCTCTCCGGGAAGAAGTCCCACCCAGAGAAGCCAAGGTGGCTGCTGATAAACTCGAGACAGTTCGTGCTCCCTGCAATCACACACAGATAAACTCCTTAGAACTTTCTTTTCCAGATGAATTATGGGTTTGTAGCTTTCCCCTTTTCCTTTTTTTTTTTTTTAATACACACATTACACCAATCCTTGCACTTCTAATTATGTGCTTTTGATTAAAATCAAACTTTCTAAGACGTAAAAAAAATCAAAATCAAGATTTAACAAGGGAAACTAATGAGAAAAGGCAGATCAGAAGTATTTAAATAACACTGCAATAGGAGTTTGCATAATTTAGCTTCTAACTATTAATTCTTAATTGGAGAAAGTCTTTAGGGGCTGGTATCAGCCTGCCAGATATTTTCAGAACTTGTAATAATACATTCCGTGGAAGCTTTGGAAGCTCCTCTCCTTTGTGGATATTTATTTACTCTGCAGCAGTGGCCACATGAACTGTTCAACTGTACTCAGGGTTAATGTAGCAGCCTCCCCTTTTATGGTGATGATTTATTTATTTTTACATAAATAACTTAGGTCTTATAACTAAGATCTAATAAACACACACAGGGTTTGTGTGGCTTAGCCTAAAGCAGTTTCAGCCAACTGCTGTTGAAGGTCAGCTGCTTAACATCAAGTAAGCAGGGGCTGAAAAGTTCATCTTTAAAAATGCTGCAGGAGAAGGCTCCAGAAATCCAAATTTTGGCCTCACAATGGATTTTATAGGAGATTTCTATACACTCATGGCAAGCTCTACCCACCAAAAAGGAATGAACAAAGCACTATTGTGAGAATAATTGATAAGACCCTTCTTACCTTCTCAAAGTCTTTTTCTGGCCTTTCCTCAATCTGTAAAAGAGAGATTGAGAAGGAATCATTAGCAGAATCAATAAAGGATAAGAGAAAGCAGCAATATACCAGAAATGCCACCACATGCTCCCCATCCCAAAAAGCAAGGTTCCAAGTTAGACTTGAAATCTAAAGCTTCAAACCTGTGGTTAATATTCCCCTCTCAAGACAAACAGGGGCTGCAACTTCAGGCAAAGATCCTACACTACAAAACTGACCCTCAAATCAGGGATCAGCCCAAAGTCCAAATAAATGGCTCTTTTAGGGTTTCAGTGCAATTTACTAATTTACAAGAGAGATCCTGTACTAAAACTAGTCTGGAAGAACCCAAACAGTGAAAAAGTAGCATTTAGGAGGACAGAAAATTACCATGGATGCAGACAGCTGAAGGGCCTAAGTTACAGAACTTAAAATGGCACTAAGTGCAAAAAGGGCTGAATGAAATTAAAAACTCAGCAGAACTCAACGAAACCTGAGTTCTTCTTGGAACATTCAGCACAGTCAAGGTGGTTTCCCAAAAGACTCCTAGAAAATTAATGTCTTCCCAAGAGCAAGAAGAACCTAATTGCCAAAGGGAATAGTATTTTTGAAAATACTGGAAAAACAATCAGGAGAGACCCAATTCAGGGGAAGGCAGGGCATAATTGAGGTTAAATTGATAGTTTCCACTGAAAACACACTCAAAACCTACATCTCTTTCTAATCAGTACACATTTGGCTCAGTTGTTTGCAGGGTTTGTTTTTTTTTCTTTTATTATATAGAACAATATGGGGATAATCTCACTAATTGTTCTTCATATTACCTATGCTACCCTATCAAAAAAAAAAAATGTCAGAACTGTGAGGTACCTGTTACCAATCAGCTTTTTACACTGACATCTCACAGCTAAAATCCCCTATGAATTAGCATTAAGAAAACTTAAGTCAAAGTAAAATAAGCCAGACTTAAATCACTAGATCAAAACTTGCAAAGACACTGAATACCTAAAATATTCAGGGAAAACCCCTTCAAATCTCTGAATTTGGAGGCAATAAGAGAGGTTCATTAATGAAGGCAGACAATTTAGCTCAGACCTAATGAACAAGATGGACTGAATTGTGCAAACAGCTTTTTATTTTCATGCCAGACAGCTCCCAGTGCTGGATTTGGCAGCCTTCTAGCCTGGCCAAACACTGAGTTGTTGTTTATCAAGACAGCTGTGGCAGTGTCAATAATGGTATGTGACTGTGTCCACACACATCTACCTCTGGAAATCTGTGCACAGCCTCTGCAAAATCTGTCTTACAGGGCACAACTCAAAATATTTATTTTCCTTCAGCCATTTGCACAATGGCCTCTATTTTCTGGAACGAAGTGCAACCTCAGTTTTTAGCAAAATAAAGAAGGGAGCAAATATTGATGTTGTTTTAATGAGTCAAATAAAAGCTTCCATTTACAAAGGGGAATGTTGAAGACAATGTGGTGAGAGACATGACTACAGTGAGTGTTTCTACTCAGAGCACTCATAACCACACCCGTGAAGCCTGCTGCACCTTTACTGCAAAACTATCTTAAATAATAACTCTGATGGGGCATAATCTCTAATAAAGCAAGCTCTTAAGTAACACCTAAAATTGAGCTGGTTGAGAAAACAAACCAGATTTCATCTTCCTTGGTGATGCCCTTGCACACATCCACTTGGTGCCATGAATGCCATTCTCAGAGCAGTTTCTCCTCAAAGCCAGTAACTATCCTTAACAATTTATTTAAATATTAACACTTAAAAACTCCAGTGATTTCGAGAAAAGTCAGTTCCTCATACCAAAATAACATCCTTACATTACAGAGATGCCTCCTGCTACACTTTTCCAAGCAAAAAGCCAGTCTGAAACAAGCAGCGTTGAATTTTATAGTTACACGGCAGTGATACACCAAAATCTGTCTTGCAGAAAGAGAGAAACCTATTTTAGATTAATATTTTATACAGGTTTTCTCCTGCTCATGTGTAGATTAATGTATTCTCAGTATCCTTGAAAAAGATAAATTTTTCCTAAAGGAATCAGCCACCAGAGGGACCTCCAGGTTTCCAGGCTTCCCCCAGCTCCCTCCAAGCCCTCTGGCAGTTGATTCAGCAATAAATGAAATACAGAAAGGTCAGGAGAGAAATGTTTCTCTTTATTCGAAGTTGTAAAGAATTCTTGCCCAAAACACTTAGCTTCTGTATTAGCATTCAACCAAGAACACTGCAATTATTAAACAGGCTGAAAAGAACTTCTCCACCTTCACAAGCACTCAGCACAGCCCTTCATAAAAATATCCTGGCTTTGGGACTGTTCCTCACACAGACATAAAGGATTGACTGAATACTTGCCAGAAAAGGAGATTTAAAGGGGGATTCACCTAATGGTACCTTTAATTTACACAACACTACCATTTTTCCTTTGCACAAGGGGATGGGTCTGTCTCTAACCACAGATTATCTTCCTCTTCACCAACAGCTGAGGCAATTTGTACTTTAGTGCATAAAAAAGCAGGAAAAGGAAGTAATTTTCCGAGGAACTCAGGCATGCACATCTTTGTTTTGGCTGCTCTCTGCAAAATAAGTGCAGAGGGATCGGAGTTCAGCCTCATCTGACAGCAATTTCGGAATAAATCCAGAGCCACATTACAAAAATGTCAGCAATATCACAGCTGGCCAGAGCTGGAAACATAACACGAGCAATACCAGCCCACAAGCCTTTATATGGGTAAAGTGCCTGTTTTCCATCCATTCAAAGGGTTAACCCTTTTAGGGTGAAGCTCTTTGCCACCAGTGGAGTGTCCAGGCCAAAATGAGTCCCTGCAGACTCCACAGAGTATCCAACTAAACCAACACCTCCTGCAAGTACAGGGCTCTGAAAATCAATGACAGTCCAGGCACAGTTTCCAGCTTCCAGCTTCCTGAGCAAAGCCAGGAGAGGGAAGGCTGGAACTCTTCTGTCTGAGCCATGTCCCATGCTCGGGCATGAGAACAGCTTCAGTGTTCAGTACGTGGCTGTCACTGCTCAGATCTTGCACTTAGCTCAACTTCCTCACGAAAGCAAGGGGGTTTTTTGGTGACAAATCAAATTAAGATCATTTCCTGCCCTTAAAGTAGCACGGCGCCGCTTGAAGTGGAAATACGGCCCACAGCAGAGAAGAATTGTTAGGCTAGAGCTTAGCACAGGATGGGAACTACAAAATCTGGAATTAAAAAGAAGAAAAGAGGTATTGCAGTCAGTACAATCCCTCCTAAAACCCCCATCTTACCAGTCTGATGAGCTGGGCTGGGGCAGGCAGTAACAAGAGCTCCTGCTGCTTCTCCAAGGAGAGCCACCTTAACTGCAGCAATTAGCAACAAGCCTTTCAAAGTCAGCAGGGGAAAACCACTGCTGAAATTTGTCAGGTCTGCAGAGAGTTTGTGAGAAGAATCCTCTCTCAGGAATGAGTGCTATGTCAAACGTCACTGCCTAAACAAACTTATCAGTCCCAGAAAATGCAAGTTAGCACTGCAGCAAATCCTCACTCCAGAGGGGCCCAAAGCACATCCAGACTGTCAGAGGCAGGGCTAGGATCCACCCTACCCTAAACCTGCAGAGAGAGAGAAGGCAGAGCCTCACATGTGCCTCCACCAAAATTAAGGCTTCATTTTATTCCTGGTGAGAACAGCTTCTGCCAGTGACCAAAGGTGACATCACCTGGGCACTGATGTATGACCTGGATGCACTGACACACTGAGAGGCTGGAGAGCAGCAGGGCTGTGGGGATCCTGGTCCATGGCCAGTGGGATCTGAGTCTGCAGTGCCCTGGAGCCATCCCTGTCCTGGGGGATCAGGCCCAGCATGGCTGGGGAGGGGATTGTCCTGCTCTGCTCTGTTTTAGATAAGGAAGACCTAAAGCTGTTAGAGAGCCTCCAAAGGAGGGACAGAAGATGGGGAAGGGGCTGGAGGGGCCACATGAGGAGCAGCTGAGGGCACTTGGTCTGTTCAGCTGGAGCAGAGGAGAGACTGAGGACAGAGCTCAGCATGGCCTGCATCTTCCTCCCCAGGGACAGCTCCAGTCTCTGCTCTCTGTGACAGGGACAGGACCCAGGGAATGGCTGGAGCTGTGTCAGCACAGGCTCAGGCTGGAGATGAGGAAAAGGTTCTCCCAGAGGGTGCTGGGGCACTGAGCAGGCTCCCCAGGGAATGGCCAGGGCCCCAGGCTGACAGAGCCCAAGGAGCTCTCTGGGTTGCCCAGGGTGGCATTGCTGGCGTGTCTGTGCAGGGCCAGGGCTTGGATTCAATAATCCCTGTGGGTCCCTTCCAGCTCAGGATATTCTGTCAGGCTGAACTCTAACTGCTTGTGTTGCTGCCTGAGCCTCCACAGGGGAGAGGGCCAGGATGATCCATCATCATCTCAGCATAACAAAACCTGCCCTCTCCTCTGGTTTTGCCTGCCTCGCCTCAGAGAGCCTTCAGACAAATACTACTGCATCCTGAGTCTGTTTCAGGTTTAGAAATAATTGTTTTTCACTTCTTGATTTAGAAAAGAAAAATAACAAAACTCCTGCAATTCGTATTAAAAGTCCAGCTCTGCCAAAACATGCTGAGAGCTCAGGCCCATCTGTACAGAAATATCTGATGTTTGCTCTCAGTAGTCTTAAGATCTGTACTGTATGTGAGGATGGTTTAATATTAAACAACATATTTGCATATCTTCAGTAACTGCAGGGACAGCAGATAATTACCAGTGGAGATAGTATGGAAAATGTTAAAGAAAAATAAACAATTGCCAAACTTAATTCAGATATAGTGAATTCTTAAAATAGCTACAAAGACAAATATTTGCATATTGTATTTAAGTATCTTCCTGCCTTCGACTGCATTACCAACAGGGTAACACAAAAGAGAACATGAGCTAGCTAAGCTGTGCACAGCAGGAAAAGCACTGCAGGAAAACTACTGCTGCTTTTTGCTCACTGTTCAGTGAACAGTGCTAGAAGGGGAAAACAAAACTCTGAGAGAACGTTTCAGAGCTGCAGTGGCAAGCTGTTGTATGCTTTAATTTAGAAAGTTCCATGGAATCATGCTCCATCTCAAGTACCCAACTGAAAACGCTACAAGAACAATTTGAAGACTGTCACTAAAAGTGATACCCTACTCTGAGCTGCAGGAAAAGCAATGTCTGTTTAACACAGGAAAACACATGATAATCACAAGGTGCTGCTGGATTGACCCTGTGTAGTGATAAGACCTTTTAGCATCAGCTGGACTCACTATGACATTAGCTCTCTGTTCTTCAAGGTGACAGAGGTAAGGGAAGCTCTTCACACTGGGCAATGAACCACTAATTAAAACAGAAAAAGGTAATTTAAGGAGTGCCTGCTGTCTCCCTGCAGAGCAGATGCAGCTTGGTGCTGACACAGCAAACCATCTCCAGCCACTTGCATACCAAGAGGCCAAAGTGTAAGCAGGGAATTTATAATCAAAAACCACCCTTGCACCTCCCAGCATCCCATGATTGCTTCCCATAAGCAACTTGCAGGAATGACTCAGTTGGCATCCAGAAAACACCTGATGGAAACCAACTGCAGTGTGTGAGTACCCAGTTCTTATTACCCTTACAGAATTGTAATGGAATCCCTGTTTATTCTGATTAATTTTTGCTTTGGGGGTAATTGAAATTCAGTTTGCAAAGCCACTTAAGATGAATTACTAATATAAGTTATATTCTGCAAGAACTCATAGCTCAGGGACTCAGGTTCAGGGGCTAATTAAAACAATGATTTATTTATAGCTCACCGGCTGCCATACATTAACTAATGAAAATCCCTCTGTTTTTTAATAATTTTAAAAAATGAATGTACCCTTGGAACACCAAAACTTCAGAGAGCACATCTCTGTTGTATCAGTTTTCAAATGGCAGACTACCAAACTCCCTCTCTGTGGCAAATTAATGTTGTTAGATTTTGGTTTATTGTAAGCTGCACTTTTCCTCTATGGGACATCCTGCTGCACTCAGCAGCTGTCCCCATGCTTGGAAATAAATCAGAAAGATACCCAAGCTGTAAACAGGTATAGAGAGCGACAGCCAGAGAGAGAAAGCACAGTGTGCCATTAAAAAAATTAAAGACAGAACCCCCCTGAAAGCAGGGGAATGGACTTTCAAGCCTTCAGCACTTGAGTGTTGTGCAGCCACAGCTTGTGCTGGGTGCTCCTTCTCCTTCTAGCACTTCACCATGCTAAAGACTGCAGTGCCTGGCACTCTACAGTCCCACAGAGATGCTCAAATCCATCCCCTGGAGAGCCCTGCAGCTTTGCAGGGAATACTGCTCACTGGAGAGAAACTTACCTGCTGGAATGCTGCTGTAAGATTTAGGGTTTCCTGCTCCCCCAAAGGAGACAGAGCACTTCCATCACCAACCCAGTCTCTTCCACGATAACCCTGCTGTGCTTTATTCTCTATTTAAAGCAAACACAGCACTGTCATGAGAGTCCCAAGTGTACTTTCTGTTGTAAAAACCTGCATCTGCACAGGAATCGCTTCAGTTTTGCAACTTCTCCTCTGGTTTCTTTGTCTTAAGCACTGCCCAGAAGGTGCAGTTAACACCCTAAGAAACTGCCTGATGAGGGACAGTGACCTCTCTGTATGAAGAGAAAAGAAACAGCTGAGGGGCAAAGAGAAAGAGAGGAGCTCACCACTGGACTGGCCCGAGCAGAGCTGGCTCTGGAGGATGCCCGAGATCCCGAACCAAGGTAGCAGCTGTACTCGGAAGGCTGCAGCAGGAAAACCGGGAACAGCAGGCAGAGAAAAGAGAAAGCCGTTAGAACTGGGCAGGGAAGCAGGAGAGGATGTAGAGCATCACATCTGAAATTAGTTAAAGAGGTGGTTACGTGCAGCTGGACAAAGGAACGACAGAGAAAGGCAGAGAATTGTCAATTTGAAAATTAAGGCAAGCAGTAATTCCACTGGCAGTTTAAGTAGAGCTTTGATTCAATTCTTAGAATACTAATCATTTATTTATATCTCTTCAGGTACCAGTGACAAGCAAACAATTCAGTTTCTCTACAAAAGACTCCATCCTACTGCTCTCCAAGAGCTCTGAGGCTCTCTGGTGAATCATTTTCCCATGTTCCCAACGTTGTGCACGTATAGAATGAATTCATGCTCCACAGGCCAAAAGGAAGAAACGTCCATCTCTGTGGGGATTAAAGTAAAAACTGAGCCCAGCTCAAAGACTGAGCCTCTCTCCTGGTTTTCCAGCACCTGCAGTCCTCATCTCCTGCCAAAGAAAGTCTTTCACCTTTTTTTAAAAGGAAACATCTAGGCAGAGATGCAGGACAGGGCTGGCTGGTTGCTGACAAGGACAAAGAATGTGTCTATGCTGTTTTATTTCTGGAGGTTTTAATGCAGTGGAAATGGAGCAGGGAAATGAAAGTTTAAAGCATCAGGGAAACAACTAGAACTTACTCTGGAAATAATGAGTTTATTTCAGAGATGATTAGCACTGTTTCTCAGATACAAACACACAGAAATCTGAAAAATTATCATACTTTGGAGATGCTGTGGGGTTTTTTTCTTTTGTTTTTTTTTTTTTAATTAAGTCACCTGGTGGGAATTCCTGGACTCTATAGCTTTACAGGAACAACCAGGCCTTCACCAAGCCCTGCAGGGCTGCTCCATCATCATTAGTCACAGTCACAAAGCAGCACAGCATCACCTGTAAATTGCAGCACTAATAAATGGTGAGAGGGTAAGCTGGAAATAACCCCAGCTGGAGCACAAGCCCAGGGTCAGCCAGTGAGCACAAAACATTCTGTGAAGGTGCCCAGGGGCAGGGCAGTGTCCTTGGATGCATCCAGAGGGAGGCCCTGGCATGGGGTGTCCAGAGGAGCTGAGCCTGCCCCAGCCCTGCAATGCTCAGTGTTGGACAGGGCTTGGAGCAACCTGGGAGTGTGGAAGGTGACCTTTAATGCTCCTTCCAACCCCAGCCATCCTGGGATTCTGTCTTACAGTGGCTCTGTGCACCTGATCTTCGTTGCAGAGGTGAGAATGTGCACAGTATAAAACTCTGCTGCACACTGACCACAACTATTGCCACAGTCATTCCCAAATCAAAGACAGAAAGCACTGAAGTGAACACACAGATTTTGTTTGGTCACAGGGCAGGGGGTGGCAACAAACACACAGATTTTGTTTGGTCACCGCAGCGTTTCATGTTTGACAAAAGAAGGGTTTAGAATAAATTTGAAACACGTGACAGGGAAAAGGTTTTGACTACTGATGAGTCCCACATGAATGTTTCCAGGCCCTACTTATTCCACATTTGCTCCCTGTGCATTGCAGGGCTGACTGTGGAAGCAGGTGCCTGTGACCAAGCAAGGCCACTTTCAGCCTCACCCCCGGCATTCACCTGCTCTTCCAAACACATTTTTTAGGAACAGCCACCCAAGGTGACACTCCCTCTCCACTTTCAAAGTGCTGCAAGGTTCAGAGGCATTAAAACGACCACAGTTATTGTGACAAGGCTGCTGCCTCTGAGGCAAACCCCTCCTGTTGCAGCCCTCTCATTACTCCAGGCAGCAGGAACTGGAAAGGTTGGGTTACACACAAATACCTGTGGCTCAGGGTGGGATGGGGATGGAGGGAGGGGAAAGCATCGGTGTTTTTAGTCAGTGTTCCTTGCTCATGCCACTGACAGCCCGTGAAAAATGTCCAAACAGGTTTTGGGCTGAGAGGTTTGCTGTAAATGATTTCTCACAGCTGGGAAGCAGTGGGATGGCAAGAGGATGGCTCAGCCCTTGAAGGACTAACTGGTGCTTAGGAAGCATTCCTGAAAGTGTTTCCTCCTCCAAGCTAATAAAAATGTGATGTTTAAAGTGAATGTAACATCTGTGCTCTGTCTTGAGGCTTTTCCCTCTTATGGCCTTAGATGGTGGCTGTGTGTTTGCTGGGGGTTTTTTGGTTGGCTGCATTTTGCTGTCATCAGTGAAGGGGATGAGAGGCACAATAAGCAGTGAGCCCACAGAGGAGGACTTAAAAATCTAAAGACATTGCTTTTCTTTTTTTCTTTTTTTTTACCCAGGTGGACTCAACAGCAGCAGATGGCCTGCCTGGCCCAAACACCCACAAAGGAGAAGAGGTGAAGACATTTTCTGCCTTTTAATTTGTAAACCAACTCCTGGAGTATCTCTTTTTTGAAAGGAAAAAATTGATATGGTCGTTCCTTATACTGTTGCTCCCCACCCATGACAGAGCCCTCCAATCTCAGGAGCACACATTTTGGAAGCACTGTCACATATTTGAATATAAATCCAAGAAACAAAACCAAGCAAGCCGTATATTCACAAAAATCATTTACTTCACGCTGCTTATGTGGAAATGATTTTTAAATTTTTGCCTGATTATGTTTTAAACTTGTATTTTTCTCAGTTTGCCCAAGAAGAATTAAGTCTCAGGGGAGGGGAAGGACTTCATGTCTGGCCCTTCCAAGGTGTTTTATCTGCAAGCCAAGCGCGAGGATTCCCTGGGGTGAGTTCCCACTGACCACTGCTGGTTATTTCACAGCAGCTCAGGGGAATGGTGCTCCCTGGATGCCCCAGAGCCCAGGTGAAATGTTTCCCAGCCCAGCCAAGGACAGACAGGGAGCGGGGAAATGCAGAAAACCTCTTACAGCACGGGAACTGGGGGCACTATAGCGCCGGCTCCCGNACAACTATTGCCACAGTCATTCCCAAATCAAAGACAGAAAGCACTGAAGTGAACACACAGATTTTGTTTGGTCACAGGGCAGGGGGTGGCAACAAGGTGGCCTTTAATGCCCCTTCCAACCCCAGCCTTTCTGGGGCTCTGTCTTACACTGGCTCTGTGCACCTGTTGAAGATCACCTCTGATCTTCATTGCAGAGGTGAGAATGTGCACAGGATAAAACTCTGCTGCACACTGATTACAACTATTGCCACAGTCATTCCCAAATCAAAGACAGAAAGCACTGAAGTGAACACACAGATTTTGTTTGGTCACAGGGCAGGGGGTGGCAACAAGGTGGCCTTTAATGCCCCTTCCAACCCCAGCCTTTCTGGGGCTCTGTCTTACACTGGCTCTGTGCACCTGTTGAAGATCACCTCTGATCTTCATTGCAGAGGTGAGAATGTGCACAGTATAAAACTCTGCTGCACACTGACCACAACTATTGCCACAGTCATTCCCAAATCAAAGACAGAAAGCACTGAAGTGAACACACAGATTTTGTTTGGTCACCGCAGCGTTTCATGTTTGACAAAAGAAGGGTTTAGAATAAATTTGAAACACGTGACAGGGAAAAGGTTTTGACTACTGATGAGTCCCACATGAATGTTTCCAGGCCCTACTTATTCCACATTTGCTCCCTGTGCATTGCAGGGCTGACTGTGGAAGCAGGTGCCTGTGACCAAGCAAGGCCACTTTCAGCCTCACCCCCGGCATTCACCTGCTCTTCCAAACACATTTTTTAGGAACAGCCACCCAAGGTGACACTCCCTCTCCACTTTCAAAGTGCTGCAAGGTTCAGAGGCATTAAAACGACCACAGTTATTGTGACAAGGCTGCTGCCTCTGAGGCAAACCCCTCCTGTTGCAGCCCTCTCATTACTCCAGGCAGCAGGAACTGGAAAGGTTGGGTTACACACAAATACCTGTGGCTCAGGGTGGGATGGGGATGGAGGGAGGGGAAAGCATCGGTGTTTTTAGTCAGTGTTCCTTGCTCATGCCACTGACAGCCCGTGAAAAATGTCCAAACAGGTTTTGGGCTGAGAGGTTTGCTGTAAATGATTTCTCACAGCTGGGAAGCAGTGGGATGGCAAGAGGATGGCTCAGCCCTTGAAGGACTAACTGGTGCTTAGGAAGCATTCCTGAAAGTGTTTCCTCCTCCAAGCTAATAAAAATGTGATGTTTAAAGTGAATGTAACATCTGTGCTCTGTCTTGAGGCTTTTCCCTCTTATGGCCTTAGATGGTGGCTGTGTGTTTGCTGGGGGTTTTTTGGTTGGCTGCATTTTGCTGTCATCAGTGAAGGGGATGAGAGGCACAATAAGCAGTGAGCCCACAGAGGAGGACTTAAAAATCTAAAGACATTGCTTTTCTTTTTTTCTTTTTTTTTACCCAGGTGGACTCAACAGCAGCAGATGGCCTGCCTGGCCCAAACACCCACAAAGGAGAAGAGGTGAAGACATTTTCTGCCTTTTAATTTGTAAACCAACTCCTGGAGTATCTCTTTTTTGAAAGGAAAAAATTGATATGGTCGTTCCTTATACTGTTGCTCCCCACCCATGACAGAGCCCTCCAATCTCAGGAGCACACATTTTGGAAGCACTGTCACATATTTGAATATAAATCCAAGAAACAAAACCAAGCAAGCCGTATATTCACAAAAATCATTTACTTCACGCTGCTTATGTGGAAATGATTTTTAAATTTTTGCCTGATTATTTTTTAAACTTGTATTTTTCTCAGTTTGCCCAAGAAGAATTAAGTCTCAGGGGAGGGGAAGGACTTCATGTCTGGCCCTTCCAAGGTGTTTTATCTGCAAGCCAAGCGCGAGGATTCCCTGGGGTGAGTTCCCACTGACCACTGCTGGTTATTTCACAGCAGCTCAGGGGAATGGTGCTCCCTGGATGCCCCAGAGCCCAGGTGAAATGTTTCCCAGCCCAGCCAAGGACAGACAGGGAGCGGGGAAATGCAGAAAACCTCTTACAGCACGGGAACTGGGGGCACTATAGCGCCGGCTCCCGCTGTACACGCTCTCCTCGTACACAGATGCCTAAAATCGAAACACAGAGTCAGCACGGGGGGCAGTGGCAGCTCGGGCTGCACAGCCACCCCCTCCCCGAGGACAGGGCAGCCACAAGCAGCATGCAGGGGAAGATGCCAGGCGAGCTGGGGAGCAGTGCGAGCTCTGACACACCCCCCAGGCCCTCGCACCCCATGCATTCTACTCTATGCCATTCTAACCCTTCTGCCAGGGCTTCAATTCGACTTGAATTCAGCACCTGGACTGCCTAGCCACATCAAATGGCTACATCAATTCTTGAAGGGTTGCCATCTGTTTCACCTTCATTGCTGGTGCTGGCAGTGAGAGGAAAAATGCTCGCCCGATGAGCTTTGCTTAGCAGCCAGTTTAGTAAATTAATAAAATAGGAGGAAAATTCACTGACTCCAGATAGATGGCTCAGGAAACACAGGGAGTAGGAAACTCCACCTTTAAGCTTTTGAGAAAAAGCTTGTTTTAAACACGAAGGCAGGAATTTGTCTAAAAAAAAAATTGTGAACAGATTTTTTTGTTAGTTGTTAGGGCAACCAGCAAGAATTGATGTTGCCTCTCTGTCCTGCTCCTGGAAATACACCGAGGAAAAGACAACTCTCTCCACATGGACAAGACACTCGTGGCAGCATCACAACTCCATGAGCACAGTCCCAACAGGAATGAAAGGAAGGATCAGCAAATCCAGGTCTGCACAAACAGCATTCAGATGGATGTGAGACAAAGGCACCCAAGAAGAATCACAGACAGAGGCAGGAGACAACATGTGCATGGCTGGGGGGGAGTGGCTCTGGTGTTGGTGCTCAGAGCATCAGCACAACAAACCCTGTAACTCCTGGCTGGCAGGGCATCGCTGTACAGCAGGGAGGGCTGAGGGAGACAAGCACAACACTTGTTGTTTTGGCAGAGTAAATTAAACAGAAAAAGGTGCCTACAGCAGCATTAACCCCCTTGGTGAGAGATTAGGATCGCAACATGACAACAGCAGAGAAGGAAACCCAGCACAGAGAGTGTTAGTCACCATGAAAGCATTAAATCTCAGCTCCCAAAGACTAAGAATACCAAAGCAGACACGTGCGTTTCCTACAGGAAGGGAGGACACGACAGTATGCAAAAGCAAAACAGCATAATTTAATTTTAGGTTGTTAGGCTGTTATTGTCTCCCACACGTTTGTGTACAGGAGCCAGAAAGGAGGCTTCTCCTCACTTCAGCCAAAGCCAGAAAAAGAGCTACACAGAAGAACATCAGCATACACACTGCTGTAAGATCATCCCCCGTGTGTTTTATTATTCACAGAGAAAACCCAACTAATTCAGGTTAAAACAAATGACAAGCAAGTGTTAGTAGGCACCCCCTCCGAGATGCAGCAGTTAAACAAACCCCGCTGTGACTGGCACAACTGGGTGCAGGAGAGGCTCCAGCAGCGATCCCAGCCCAGGGCTCGGGGCCAGCTCCCCATCCTCAGCCCTGTGCTGTGTGCCCAGGCAGCACCTGGAGCAGTGCTGGAGCTCTGCCACACCCAGGGGACAATCCAACCTCCCAGAGGGGTTACAGCTTCACTGATGTCCTTCCAGCACTCTGGGAACTGCTTCCCTGTAATTTCTTGATTGTCTCAAGCTCACCAGGCTGACACGCTAAGCAGAGGAGCTGCCTCGAACAGAGAACTTCAGGGTAATTAAGATTTCCCTTATCTTTCCAGACCAATTGAGGCCAATGGCAGACAAGGAAAGGGAGGAGCAGCAAAGGAAAACTGACTGTGCTCATTTGAAAGCAGTTTTCCATTACTCATTCCTATCTTAAAAGGTCGGATTTGTTTGGGGCTTTTTTAAGTTTCACTAAAAAGAGCTACAGAGACTCTTGACAATTGGTCCAAATTGATTCCTAAGGACAAGAGGTTGTATTATCCAAACAAAGGCCAGGCCAGGTGAAGCCAGAGGGCAACAGACCCAATTTCCATTTTGTGAAGAAAGCTGAGATGTGGAAGCATAGCTGCTGTTGGGGAGACCCAGGTCAGAGTAGTACGAAGCCTGCATTAACAAACAAGAAAAAAAAACCCTCCTTGAGAACTCAGCTTCATTCTTTATTCCTTTAAATGGGAAGTAAAAGGTAAATTAGGTGATTACAAAACTGCAAAGCAGTCAAAGCAGTCACAGATGCAAAAAAGAAGAGTGAACTGCATTAAAGCTGTGAGGTTGTGTGAAAATTGTGGGACCTTTCAAGCACTGGAAAAATGCACTGGGCAGAGAGCTGGTCAGCTTCCTCCTGAGATCCTGAGGAGTCTATGTCCTGTAAGCTACACCCCCAGGAGAAGGTGAGATCCTGGGAGATGGAGAGCAAAGCCAGGGACCAAAACTGCTGCCTGTGCCCAGCAGGAGATGTAAGCTGTCAGATATGGCAAGACTGAGGGGGGAAAAACTCTTCTCTTAGAAGTGAGACCGTGTCCATTAAACACTTTCTTTAAATTAAACACCTTCTTCCCCTGCTTCCTGCCTTGCATCCAATCCTCCCTGCACTTTTGGTCCACTCAGGGGATCTGAATGAGGAATGGTTGCCCTGAAAGATCTCACACCTTCTAACCTCCTTTGCTGCTCTCCAGAGCTCTCCTTTTACACCTATTCCCTGACACCTTTCCTCCCCAAACATTTCTCCTGGGGCTCTAGAGAGCCAAGGTTCTCTGCTTCCAGCAGTCAGCTCCTCACAAACCCTAACTCATCCTTGCTTCACCACTGTGATCCACAGAGGTGATCATTTCCTCACAAAGGAGGGAGATCTGTAGCAAATTAAAGAAATTAAAGACGTCCAGATATGACACAATACCCACAGGTACAGGCTGAGGGCAAATCATTGTCCAACCTCGAAGAAAACCTAACCCAAGAACCAACCAACCACAAACCAAAACCCCCCAAACAAGGCCTGTAAAAAATAAGACTTTCACTGCAAGGAAACCTGAACTGAACTTTTAGAAATTACTTTCATTCCTGCTGAGAGTTTGCAATCTGCACGTGGACTGTTTAAGCATGTGGCATTAATCATATTTAAGGGATTAACCCATGACACTGCAAGTGCAGTGTCCACATGGAGATCAGTCCATTCTGTGCCTTAAAACTGGACATTATTTTGGAAACAGCCATTGCCAGCAGGCTCTTTCATCATTGCCCCTGCTCTCCTGAAGAATTTTCCCCTTTTTCATTTTTCCTTGTCGCTTTGACAATCTTTATGATTCAGCTTGGGCTTTTTTGGAGAGAATATTCCTCAAAAAGTGGGTGCCAGCCAGGCTGGCATCAGTTTGGGGTTTATTCCACAAACTTTCCTCCCCCTCCTAATTAATGATTAATCCAAATAGCAATGAAACTACGAGGAACTAACGATGTTGCTGTAATTAAGCCCTACTCAGACTAAACCCCCACACTGCAAACACTAATTCCAGAATGATTTTAAATTATTTAAATGGAAACCAAACAACCTCTTCTCCCTGAATGACTTTCTTGCAGATTTTTTTGCTCTCCCTGAGGTCCTTGGAGCACTGGAGTATGTCAGTAAAGAATAAGAACATCATTTGTCACCAGTGCTACGGAATAAAGCTCCTTGAACTCATCACATGGGCCAGCAAGAGTGCCAGCAACAGGACAGGCTGTTTTCTCAGCAGTCCAAGCATTTCATTGTCTCTTATCCACATAATGCCAGCTAAATTTTAGGGCAGCAACAATTTTAAATGGACCTGAAATATCAGTGTTTATCCAGGCGTCTGCTTAACTTGGTGCCTCCAAAGTAACCCCCTGAACTCTCTCTCATGTTCAGCGCCTTGTTGCTCAAACACTTGGCTAAATGGAGGCTTAAGAGGAGTTTATTTTTGGCCTAAACACTGAGCTTTAGGCTACATTTCTTTCAAAGCCTTGATAGCACAAAGATCAACAGGCTCTGAGCTTTTGTCTGGCTTTGTTAAAATAAAGGGGGAGGGAAAAAAAATCCAAACAGTTCCCCCTCTGCCCCCCAGCTGTGCTTGGACAACCCTTTTGAATCATCTGCACAATCCCCAATATTCAACAAAGCAGGGTCAGGGGTTGCTACAATCGACACACAACACTTTGTTGTGCCGGAACAGGAGGGAACACTGAGCCCTACATCCTCACAAGGGAGTTAATAATTGAACTTTCTGTTCTGGGAAGAAAACTCCATCAATGTTAAGTAGCTAAGTGGGAACACTTGCACTGGCTCTTCACCTCTGTGGGCATTTCCAGAAACCCTAGGATATGGTTTATATAGGGAAAAAAACCCCAAACCCCTCAAACGGAAGGCATTTAGTTAAGCAAATTTCAAATAAACAACGTGCATTTGGGGAAAATTCAAAATCCAAAGTCCATTTTAACTATGCAAATCTCGAGGCATGGACTAAATTAGGAGATTCAGAACTAGAGCAGGGCATTTCAAACCTTGCAGAGGTTTGAAAAGCACTTACTCTGTTTCCAGCACATGGAAATCTTCCCTGCAAGTGCTGTCACAATGTAATTTTTACGTTTGTTTTTTTTTTTTTTTTTCCAACAAGTTAAAGCAGTTCTAGCTTCCCAGATCTTTCTGTACCAATTTCTGAGACTCCCCACTCACGGCCTGATTTTTGATATTTTTTATTTCCCAGACAGCTTCTTGCTGCACCTCCAGTGTCTGACAAACTCCAAACCCGCAACAGGCAAGACAGGAAAAACCTGCTTCACCACTGAAAAGAATTTGCTAATTAGCTTTAATCCCCTTAAACAGAGTAATAGAATTTTATAGCAATAGAAATCATCTACTAACCCTGCTAGATTTTCTACTCTGGGATGATCCATACACGTCTTCCTCATAACCATTGGTCTGTTATGGAAGGAAAGGAAAAAAAAAAAGGAAAGACAAGAAAGGAGAGAAGAAAAATTGACGTAGACCCCAAAGGGAATTTTTAAGCAAATGTCATCACCTATGAAAAGCAAAGGCAGAGACAGAACTTTTCAAAGATACACCAGGAACAGGAGCAGTGGGGGATTAGGTCATGATTTCAAACACGAGGACATGAACATTTGTGTCACTACCTCTATAACAGCCAAAAATGTAAAGAATACTCCTACTTGCCCTTTTAGATCTCCCTTTTCTTTTTTTTTCTTTTTTCCCTCCCCTATTATTACTGGTTTATATTCAAACACTCTACGAAGGGAATAGGGGATAAAAAAGAGATCAGAGACTACAATAAAGCAGCTGAACACCTAAAAAGCAGCAAATTGCAGTAGAAGAATTAATTCTATTTGAGAAATCCAGCTTAGTAAACACGCAGCCCTCCATAAATTCCCTTCTTTTGGATTTTGAGCATCACAATTAAACCCAGCCAGCGGCCATCTGCCACACCCCAGGATTCTGCAGCAGAGTAAGAGACAGGGGTGGGCTCAGCTGTCCTCCCTGGGGTCAGGGAGATGTTTTGCCTCAAAGAAGGAAAAACAAACAAGCCCAGAAGGACTGCTCCATAAACAAGGTGAGGTGCTTCAAATCCCTACGGCAGCAGTGCTGGGAATAAAACAAAACAATCATAGTGACTCTGTCCTGAGGCTGGGAATGCAGGGGTGAAGAAGAGAGGACAGACCTAAAAGTCTCCTCAATTGATAGCATTAAAAGCTCAGGTTTCCCCAGCAATTCACTGTTCTGGTGTCACCTCACAACCAGCCCTGGTTTAACAGTGAAAACAAGGAAGCGTTCTGTGTATTCAGGGGGGGAGTTTAGTGGAAATTTAATTAAAATTACGTTTTGAAGTCCATGTTTTAACACGTTCCTGAAATGAAAATCTGCTAGAATAAATCTGAATCAATTTCTAAGAGAAATATTTATCATCTACTATACAGCAGCTTCCATGAAAAATTAAACAAATTAACTTAGAAATCAGCTCAGAGCCAAGCTGGGAAAGCTACTTCTGGGAAAAGCTTAGATTCTCTATTGAAATGCAATATTATCACCCCAAATGGAAGGCAAACATCCAAGTCTCTTTTATTCAAGAACTGATTTGAAATACTGCTGTAGCCTTCTCACACAGCTTGGCTTCTTTCAAGTTTTCACCAGGTTGGTTTGTTAGGTTGTTTTTTTTTTTTTCCCAAGGCTCTTTGAATTTCTTGTACACTTCCCTGAAGAATGGTTAAAATGAATCTCCAGCAGCTGAAGGCAATGCTCCAGCTCAGCCCCAGCGCTCTGTGCAGACCAATTACCTCCACCACCCCTTTTATTGCTACACTGAGGGCTTGTTTGCCTTTTTCAGCTGTGTAATACTGACTAAATGCAACCTCAGATCACTATCTGAACCACCCTATTACTTTGTAATGGTACCTTCATTTTTCCCAGATGTGGTATTCCTCATTTGTTTTTACTGTTATTCCGTTCTGACAAGTTGTCTCCTGTTTATCACCAGTATTTTCACTCCAGCCTCCTATGAAACTGCTTTCACTCCCTGCACTTAGCCAGCCAGGCAATACAGACTCTTGGGGAACAGCTTTTCCCTCCTTAAAAAACCCAGCTGATGCTGTCTTAGATGGGAACAGACCAGCTGAGTTCCTTCCCAGCTGTCCTCTGTTTTCTAACAAAGTTGTTTTCCAACTGTACATTGCTTTGACAAGAAGGAGATCTGGCCCAAGGTTCCGCTTCGTGTCACGCAGAGACACGCCAAGAGCCTGACAGTCAATTTACAGTAACATCCTTTATGCCCCTAAATAATTACCCTGCTTAGGAACTCCAGCTGAATTGGCATGATGAATTTCCCACAAGGCCAGGCTAATTGGTTATCACTTTACAGGTCAGGCCCTTCTAAAGGAATCTGCCTCGTTTGCCCTGTGTCTTTCACATTTCAGCCTGAAGCCCCAGAGCTGAGGCCGTTTTCCCCTGCCCCTCTGACCCATCCTCTCCAGAAACCTCTCCAGTGCACATTTTTGAAGGCAAATGCTCAGGGCAGCTCTTGGAGAGCAGGGTCAGTTTTATCAGACCTCGCTGACCTTTGTTCTAGGCTATGTTTGCATCCAAAGCATCTGACCCTCCTGAAAACTGGAACAAATAAAACTGCATACTCGAGAGGCTAAAATTACTCAATTTTATTTTTTCTCCCTTCAGTGACCCTATTTCTCTCTGTGTTTTCTTCTTGCTTTTGTCAAAGGAAACCGTTTCACTGCCACAGTGTCCATTTCTGCCTGTAATGTTTTTTACCTCAGGCTGTGGCTCATGCTGCTCCCTCAGGCTTTCTTAATCCCACATCCAACTTCCAGCCCTCAGAAAAAGTCTCTGCTCCTTTCCAGCATAGCAAAGAACCCCAACCCAGCCTCCACCTGCAATGTGGAGCCTTCCCTCCATAGAAATACTCCCAACTTTCCCCTCTCTTGTGTCCTCTTTGCCTGTCTGGAATTGCTGCCCATGAGATTCACCTATGACAGGGGGTAGAACAAGATGGGCTTTAAGGGGCCCTTCTAACCCAGCCCATTTGGGATTCTATGATATTCTCTCGATATTTTGATCTAATATCTCAATCTCTGAATATCTCACTCTATTTCTGTGTCATGTCACAGCCCAAGTCAGGCAGCTCCAGTAAGGTTTTGAGTTTTCCCACGTGCTCTTTACGTACAGCACTGAAATAAGAGTCTGGATTATCCCACATTTTGGAGATGAGCTGATGCCCATTATTCCCTGGCAAGTGCTGATAGTTAGGGTGCATCCTTGACACTGGGCTGGCAGCTCTCCCACTTGATCACACTCCTGCCACACCAGGTTTGTAGGCAGAACCTTCTCTGACACAGAGAAAAATACATACTGCTTTGGAGTAGTTCTTCTTTTTGGTCCTCTCACTCTCTAATCCAGCCTGCAGTGGGATTAAGAAGGCGGGGTGAGAAGATCAGTGAGTGTGTGCACACCCAGCAGCAGCAGGCATGCACACCCCCATGCAGGAACACGAGCAGAGCAGGGCTCAGCCAGCGCCCAGCAGCGAATCCACCCCGTGAGTCAAACGCCCGCTTATTAGGGAATATTGTTCAAATGCTGAGAG
This sequence comes from Sitta europaea, assembly GCA_013400255.1. Lineage (NCBI taxonomy): Eukaryota > Metazoa > Chordata > Aves > Passeriformes > Sittidae > Sitta > Sitta europaea. The sequence continues at coordinate 46,903 of VXBS01003641.1, read as the reverse complement.
CGCTGGTAAATTTAGCAGCCCAGCTTCCAATCAGTCACACTGGCTGGGTTCAATTAACAGAGCTCCCAGCTGTCCATCCTGACTGTGTCAATACAGCCCTGCAAAACCCCAATGGGTTGGAACTATTCCGGGATGTAGGTCACGCACAAAGAGATGCGCGGCGTTCCTGACTGGAAATAGGGCTGGCAGCGAAGGAGAAGGGAAAAGCAGAGGAATCTATAGAACTGCACTCCCCAGTTTGCTTCCTGCAGACACCAGGACACCTCCAGATCAACACAAGACAGCAGGCAATGTTTTAAACTGAGCTTTGATCCTCATTGCCCTTTTCTGTTCTCAGGGTTCGCCAGAGCAAGTGCTCGCTATCAAAGCATGGTTACTAATCTGATTTTGTCCTCTAAAGTGAAGGTAACACAAGCTGCTGCTTTGGTAGGTGGTGAGTGTTTGTCCTTACAGTGAGTTTTATGAGAGTTTTATTCCTTTCCAGATCTGTGCTGAAATAAATCCAGACGCATCTGGTCCAACAATGGCCAGGCTTTACCAGAGACAGTGTTTGAGGGGAAATCCAAGCCACTCTGCTCTGGCTGTGATAACTACTGAGCTAAACCTAGCTCAGATCTCTCTGATCATTTGTCACTTCTCATCTGAACTGTGTCAGAGCAGGAGGAGAGGGAAGTGGCACCCTGACATCACAGACCACAAACTGCCTCAGGGTCCTTCCAGATCACCCTGATCTCAGAGCAGTTATCACAACCTGGTGTTAGTTTCTTGTTCATGATTAGTTTTTGAACACACATACACACACACTGTGCAACTTGCAGACTATTCTCACCACTGGGTAGGTGCTGGCATATTCCAAATGAGACTGTAAAGGCATGAGAGGAGAGGAAAATCAGAATACAAAGGAAAATGCAAGTTATGTCAATCAAAGGAACACCCCCCCCAAAAACAAAACAAATCACAAACAAACACAAAAATAGGCAGGGAGATGTAAATCCCAACTAAAGAACTTGGATAATGCAGGATTTCTTGCACAAAGGCACAAGTTTGGAAGTTGGGAGTATACAAAACATGGATGCACAAATTAATCACGAGTGATTGACAACACAACAATGTTTCATGCTGATGGTGTTGGATTAGAGACAGCCAGCTGGGAAGTGGGAGAGCCAGGACAAATGAAATAGAAAAGGGACTGAAGAGAGGCTCAAGAGCCTCAGCAAACACAGGCTGATGTTCCTGAGCTTCCCTAGGAAAATCTGCACAATACAGAACTGAGCTTGCAGAACTCCTGAAACAGGAGCTGTTGATGGGTTCAGAATCATCAGAGAAGCTGCTGAAGAAGCCTCTCCATGGCAGCTGAGGAGCCACAGATGCAGCCAAGCCAGGACTCCCTGGACCCTGTTTGCAGCACAGACACTGCTGTGGAGCTTCAGACATTTTGCTGGCCTGGTCTAATGAATATCTCTGGAGGTTCTGCAGGGTGTAGTGCTGCCTGCTCTGCCAGAAGCATCCAGAAGCTCCCCAAAAGCGACCTCAGCACATCTCTGGTGCTTGTAGTCCAGGCATCCACTTCACAAATATTTCGGGAGAAAAGTCCAGAGTGAAACGCACACAGATCGGTGGGGTGGGGAAGGAGAAGTGAAATGTCTGATATTGGCTCATTTCAGTGAAAACTTCCTGTACTGAAGAGAAGCACAGCTACAAAAAGGAACCCCTTGCACCACCAGTCCCTCACAGGGCAAAGAGCCTGAGTGCCAAAGATGGAAGATGAATTTTCCAAAAATCCTGCAACGATGGAAGGAGAGCCTTCAAATATCCGAAAAGACAGCATCATTTAGAACTCTCCAAGTCATTTTATAAACCCTTTGTGGACACAAGGCAACTGTTTCTGAGGCTGTCTTCAGGCTAAAATAGCTCCAAAGTCAAACTAGAACACTAGAACTCGGGTAATCTGAAGGTTGGTCAAAAATTATGGGGCTTTCAGCTTTGTTATTTTGAAGACAGATGCAGCAAGAACCAAACTGTCACAGATTAGCCAGAGATGTGGTCAAATTACTGAAAGCATCTCCTGTAAATCCACCCTGGGAAAGTGATCAGAGAGGCTGTTTACAAGGGCCTGGAGTGACAGGAAAGGAAAGAATGGCTTCAAACAGACAGAAAATGGGTTTAAGTTGGATATTAGGAAGAAATCCTTCCCTGTGATGGAGGCAATGCCCTGGCACAGGTTGCCCACAGAAGCTGTGGCTGCTCCCTGGAAATGTTCCAGGCCAGGCTTGGAGCACCTTGGGATAGTGGAAGGTGTCCCTGCCCATGGCAGGGGGTGGAACATGAGCTGACTTTTAAGGTCTCTTCCAACTTGAGCCATTCTGTGATTCTATCAATTAATTGTGACTAAAACAACTGGAAGACGTAGAAGGGGGTGAATTTCAGTTCAGACTGGCAAATATGTGCTTCTACAATCCCAGTGACACAAGAATGAGGGAAGGAAGCTCTGTCAAAACTCTTCCTGTGCCTGCCAAAACGTCAGCGCATCCACCAAACACGGCTTCTTGGGGACAGGGCCTGTCAACACCACTGAGAAACACCAGCCTGGAAAGTTCCAGCCAGATCCTTCTGCCAGAGAAGGACATTCCTTGCAGAAGCACGAGGAATTTGGGGCCATCCCATGGAGCAGCTGGAGGCTGCTGTTCACCAGGCCAGCGCTGGTTATCGCAGCCTGAGACCGCTTGGGTTAAAAGGGCAAGAGCAGCTTCTCCAAGGGATGCTGAGGAGGCAAAATGCAAGGCTTCTGCTCTTTAAATGCATATAAACCACGGGACTGTGTGGCAGAAACACCTCAGAACGCATCAGTGGTGGATTTCCACGAAGAGAAGCTGTTGCAGATGGAGATGTGCTATAAACACAGAGCCGGTGTGTTTGCACCGTGCCGAATTACAGCCAGGGATAAACAACCCATTTGTGTTGTCATCACCTTCTACAGAGACAGAATTGATATTTCAACTGAACTAGAGATCTTTTTTTTTCCCTTCAAAAAACACTTCCAGATGTCAACATTTAACCCTAAGTAAAACAAACACTGCTTTTCACGTTCAGCTCTGCAGAGAGGCTTTTCTTCCCTAAATCTTTGGAGCTTTCAGGTGTCTCCTTTACTCTGAAAAGCACTCAAGTTCGTCATCTTGAGGAAAAAAGGGTTTAACAGCATTTCATAAGTAGCAATAAGGATTCCACTAAAAAGGAAACAAGGCAGCACTTTATATTTCTAAGCACATTTTGTGCAATTTTCCAGCGAGATCCCTGAGCAGGCTCTGCAGCAGCAATTTTTTTATTTTTTTGTTTAATGAGTCTCCTAGACTCTGTGTTATAACAGAGTTAAGGTTTATATAAATGTGTGTTATCTGGGAAAATACTGTCTGGACATTTTGAGGAAAAAAACTGTTTAAACTTTTCCTAGAGATGAGTACTCAGTGCTTTACTAATCCTGCCCTCCACAAAACTCAGGCCTGCAGATGATTATCAAGTATTTCTAAAGCATTTTTGAAGCGAGTAAGCAGTGATAGGACCTCAGGGAACGGCTGGAGTGGTGTCAGAGGGATTTTGGGTTGGATCTCAGGGAAAGGCTCTTCCCCCAGAGGGTGCTGGCATTGCCCAGGCTCCCCAGGGAATGGGCACAGCCCCAAGGCTGCCAGAGCCCAAGGAGGGTTTGGACAACACTCTCAGGGATGCCCAGGGTGAGATTGTTGGGTTATCTGTGCAGGGCCAGGGGTTGGGTCACTGATCCTTGTGGGTCCCTTGCAGCTCAGGATATTCAGTTATGAGTGTTCACCTGCAATTCCAAAGCGCTCAACACTTATTTCCACTGATCAATCACTTCTGCTTTCCTGAGCTGACAAACCTGACCCCACCAGCACTTCCCCTTCCCAAATTTCCAGTATCAGGAGTGAAGCAGGGGAGCTTACAAGGTGCATGCAGATACCACTGTCTTGGCTAAGTCCCTGCAGCAAGACTGAAGAGCAGTGGCCACAAAGGGTCCTGCACAGGGCACGCACTGGGGAAAACCAGTGCTCCACGTGTACTTGAAGAAACCCCAACATGGAACACGTCAAGGACAGCCCCCTGGGAGTGTGTGGGGGCACAGGGGGGACAGTGACACTCGTACACAGGCATGCAGACAGAGATTGCACAGTTTACCAACCCTCAGGCTTCCACGGCTACCCACTGACATGCGCTCATCTTCATCCGAAGCCTAGCGAGAGAAAGCGTAGAGACAAAAAAACAGTGAAAAGAACACAGGTAACAGGCACTGAGGCAAATGCTGATGGCTTTGATAGGACAGGAGGAAGGGAAAGATGCACAAACTCAATGTTTTTAAAAAAGAGTTGCACTGAAAGCATAAGCAGAAAGCAAATGAAATCATACCCTGCCCAAGAAACGGTCAAGCATTTTACTGTAGGGTGGAGGAGGAGCTTGCTCAGGTGTTCCCTGCTCTATGCTCTTGGCCCTTTAAGGAACATTAAACACTCCAAACAGGTTTTTTCCCCACTTTTCACCCCCTTTCTTCTTGCATATTTGCAAAAGCTCCCTGGAGTGACTGGAGAGGGGGCAGAGAAGTCAGGAAGTGGCTTTGGGGTTTCCACTTGCCGGGGGTGGCGGGAGCTTGTTTTGGATCTTTACTTTTGAGAAGGAAGTGCCTTATACACATCCGTTTTCTTCATTTGAAATGTCTGGCTAAACAAAAAAAGCATAAAGTAGGTACTGACCGAGGCATTTCTTCGGGCTCTACGGGAATAACGCTCACTGTCTTCCTACCAAGGCAGCAGAGAGAAAACAGAGGGAGGCGTTGAGAGGACAGCCACAGCAACAGAACGTTCCAGAAACACACAGTGAACTCCAGCCACACTTAGGAGCCAGTAAAATTAAAACAAACAACAGGAGGTGACACCCTGTCCAAGCAGAAAAACCCTGCCTCCCTCCTCCGTGACCCCAAATTTCTTCCCCTCTGCGACACTGGAAACGCCCGTGGGATGTTTTACATTTCAACAAGTTGATTTGAACAAATTGATTTGCCACTGAATTTAGAAACAGCAAAAAAAAAGAAAAAATTTTTAACATTGTAGTCAACAGATTCTCACAGGTGAGCTGATTTCCAAGCCACTGAGGTGGAGTTATGCTCATCCAGCAAGGATTTCAGGAGACTCAGCGAGAGTCTGGGGTGGGTGGGTGGTCCATGCAAACCAGCATTAACTGGTTAATTATCAAAGACTAAGGAATTTGGGTAGTTTGGGAAGTTACCTTCCACACTGGAAGCTGGCTGTTCAGTTTTGCCTTTTCCAGTGGGAACTACTCAGGTTTGCAGGGCGAGGCCACAGCTTTCACCTGGCATCGCTGGTAACTGGTTTCATAAAGTTAGGGTTGAAAGACATTTGAAGCCAGTCCATCAGCAAATTCTTCATCTCATATCATGGGTGTTAAAACAGCCAGATGTTGCTAGTGGCCAAGTCTGTAGCTGGTATTCACTGGTTTTAGCAAATTCTAAAATCCAGGACATTGTATTATTGGGAAAAAAGCGAGGATTGCCACCACAGCAGTAATAATTCATCTGAGGGATTCCCCTGGCTCAGTAAGTGCTAAGGGAAATGAAACAGTATGACTGCAACTTGCCCACAATTTACCTAAAGGCAGATTTAAGAAGACTCAAATGGTGACGAAACTCACAAAAAGTAAAATGAGGACAAATACTCCCAAGGGACTTTTAACAGGTTTTTAACCTACCCTAATCTTCCAGCAATAGCATGGACACAGGTCTGTAAAAAGAGATAGCTCTAACCCAGTCCTTACCAGTTTTAAGCTGATCAAAACTCACATTTCAGTTGGAAAAGCGAGACTGTGGGATTGCTTGGAGCAGAACTCACACTCCCAATGCATGAAAATACCTACTTTGAGAATCTCAAACTCTATGAACTACACAGAACTTCAACACGCAAAAGCTGTTGTGCTACGTTGATCAAGTCCTACCATCCATTGCTCGATGTCTCCCCACTTAGTATCCAGCCCATAATATTTCTACAGACAGAAAAGGGAAAAAAACAGAATTTAAATGAGAAAAGCAAACACAGAATATTCAGACATGCACTGCCAGGCCTTGGCTAAGCCACACAGCTCCACATGAACGTGCCAGGGAAAGCTGTGCCGTGTGGCACCAGAGTCCTCCACTGCAGGTGCCTGGGAAAAGCTGCCTGGAAAGGGGAAAGGGGAGTTTGGGATGACCAGGGTGCTCAGCAGCTTCTTCTCCCTCAGCACTGCAAAAGCCCCTGTGCTGGGGGACAGGAGCAAGGAGAGTAATGAGTCTTGAATTCCTGACCCAGTTAAGTCAAGCCCCATTACAAGGGAGGCGAGCGCAGGACACTTGCAGGATGAAAATTGCTGTCAAATCATGTTTCCCATAAAGGTTTGTCAAACTGGGCAGACAAGCTGGATGCAACTCATCTCTGGGCACCCTGACTTGCTGGATTAGAGCTCCACAGAGCTCCTTTCAGAGCTTTTTGCCTACGTCTGACCCACCTGACAGCAGTGGCAGCACCACCAAGGGTACAAGAGGACAAGATCCACCAGTGCAGACGAAGACAACACTGGGAACTTCCCAAAGAACTTGAATTTCCTCCAGGCAGCAAGTTGTTCAAAGATCCACAGGTTTAATGGGACTTTCCTTCCTCCCCAGACGAGCCTGTCAAAGCTGGTCTCAGGTATTTTGCGTTTTAATGGTGCCCATTAAAATGATTCCTGTGTGAATTAAAATCACTGGCCTAAAGTGTAGCAAATCCTGCTTAATTAAGGAAGAAAAACATGTATTTTAAAGCTTTCTTACAGGCTTGAGGAGGTGGGGGTATCAAATCACATTTTTTTAAAAAAAATCAGAAACCTGTTCTGTATTGCACTCTGGTTTTAGCACTCACTTAATGGTATTAAGGTAATTTTATTTTCACCCTTAATACCACATTCACTATTTATCGATAAAGGAAAACAAACAGCTGCACATCCTTCAGTGCACTATTCCTTTATTCCCATTTCAGATTCATAACCCATACATCAGCTTGTTATAAAATTAACTGTTATGCACATCTCAGCCTGAGAATGAGCCCTGAAAATTCCATGAACTCCCAGAGCTGTGTACATAATGAGAACCTGCAGATTACATGCTTTGTAGTGAAGCAGGTCAGGTAAAGTCTTATTAGAGGCTTTTTAGCCATTAACAGACTGAGACCATTTTCTAACACTAGACCTCCATTTAAAAAAATGAAACATGCTATTAAAATGGAGAATCCTTTTTTACACGTAGGAAGGATCTATAAAGACACTTGCATTTTTTTTAGGGTTTGCTGCTTCCTTTTCATTCCCTCTTTTCTCCTCACTGTGTGACACTGGCTTATGAATTCAGCCTTGCAAAAGGCAGATAAGGAAACAGCCCACAGTTTAAGTTCCACTTACAGGCTTTTCCTTCTCCATTTCAAAATACTCAACTATGTGCTTAACATCCCCTGAAGAAAAATCATAATGAATGAGACTGCCCAGAGACTATTTTTAATTTCTAATCTTTTAAAGAGCACATGTCATACTGGACTGAACTGGCAGCTTTTGAGCTCTCAAGTATTTTGACCCCTCACAGCCACTTTTCTCAGTCTTCTCTCTACACTGACTCTTCTGTTCTGTCCCCAGGGGCCTGGTTCCAATGGGTTAAAGGAGAAAATGGTGCTTTTTCATTCATTTAGGTTTCAGTTAGAAGCCCTTGCTCGACTCAGGTTCCCTTCTGCCTTGAAAAGTGATATTACAATTAAATAATTAATGATGTTAATACCATTGAGAGAGAATTCCAGATGCGATTTGCTCGCTGAGCGCCAGCGAAACTGCCGGACTGGCAAACTCACCGTGGCATGGCTGGGAGGATAACCCACTTATCTCCTCATCCATGTCAGGACACCAACAGGAAACAGCCTCCTGGGCTCCCATGGGGCTGCTTTTGCACCAGAAGGTGAAATTAGTTCCCATAAAGATGATTAATAACGAGCCTGTCGATCCATGGGCAGACATTGAATCACTTAGCACGTAGTCAACTCCAGAAGTAAAACCAGGAGTGAGACAGATTTGTTGCCAAATTGATGGGGTCAGGATTAAAAACCAGAGCACATGATTTGAGCAGCTCTCTTCATATGCATACACACTCAATGAGGAGAACAGCACTCCCAAGAAGCACATGCAGGGCTGGGTCAGGCTTTGAAACATGCAGTTAGGGCAACTGGAGTGCCAGAACAAAACCAAGCACACTGTGGTTTAGGGAGACATTCATCACTCAGCAAGCAATAAAAATATCTCAGGAAAAAAAAAGAGAAACATTCAATAAGGTAGAAAATGGCAGGCCTAAAGAAAAATGTGTTTTTTTCCTCCCTGTAAAAATTCTTGGGAGCTATTTCTGTTTCTAGGTGCCACATGCTGGAAGTGTAGAAGAGCCAGACATCACGACCCAAAATCTCTGTTGCTATATAGCAAGTGACCTCAGTTAGAGCTACTGTTATCATCCTCTTTGCCATCATCATGGAAAGGAAATTGGGAGGAGGGAAGAGATCACGCCTCTAAACTGCCATGAGAGAGGATTAAACACCACAAAAGCATTTTTAATGCTTGGGTGCTGTTGGAAGGAAGGCCATACAGTTTGTTTATTCAAGGATTATGAATTCAAACACAGCATCCCTGATTTCCTTCAGAGACTTGGTGCAAATAAAGTCATCTGAAAGTCATTCTTCCTGCTGGCACCTGTTAAATGCTTGCCCAGCCTGAAACACTTGCAGTGATTTTCTTGGCCTTCAGCACACGAGCAGAGGTGACACCCAGGTCCTTGGTGACACAGGGACCCTCCTCTGACGCTGCTTTGCCCACTCGCTTCTCTGTTATTGCTTATTCTACGCCAAACAGGCTGTAAAAAATTCACATTAAGTGTCTGACCAGACATCTTACATGGGTCATCTTCCCCCACTCCCCTTGGTTGTCCACCCCAAAGATTATGGGAGGGAAGGGCAGAATCATGTGGGAATTTACGGCCTGCTGGGCATCTCCCACTCTTGAGAGGATTTCCGAGGTCGGACTCGAGGATCTCGGAGGTCTTTAGCAAGAAATGGCTCTGTGGCTCTGAAACTGCAGCAAGACTCACAAGGTGGGAAGGCATGCAAACAAGAAGGAAAGCAAGCAAGCCCTACCTTCTGGACCTGATAGATCTGGGGGGAAAGGGAGAGGAAAGAAACAAGGAACAAAGCTAGCGTGAATGATGGATACATAGCAACGCGACGCTGCTCCACAGCTCATTCTAGAGGGAAAAAACAGCATTTATCGAGAAAATACAGCAGAACATGAACACAGAGAAAAGCACAGTGAAGCCCTGTGGATTCAGGTAGGACAAAAGCAGTGTTTGCATCGTAGGACCCCTCCACACACCCATTCCTGTTCCCATTCCCACCAGGCTCTGGGATGCACATGGCACATTTTATCCCCAGGTTTTGCACCAGGCCAGAGCCCAGCCCAGCTGTGAGCCAGGACCTCTCATTTTCACCTCTCATTTTTCCAGCCGCCCTCCACAACAGGAATGGATGCCCAAATATTCACCCAGGATGAGTTGTGTATCTACCACCACAATAAATGCAAACAGCATTAACTACAGACCAACTGTTCCTTTTTGAAGGACAGAATTTGTCCTTGAGGGATGAAGCACAGTTATAAAAGCACCAACCCCACACTCCTTTCACCTGTGCACAGAACAGTGCTAGTGTGTGAAAATTCCTGGAAAATTCCTTGCCCATATATTGCTGGCCTTAAAGGATCCCTGCAGGTTGTTCTGTCAATTTTTAATGTTTCTGTGGAGCCTCACACTGTTTTCAGGCTTTAATAAATGCATTGCTGACACTGTTGTTCCACAGTCTTGGAGCACTTTCATAACACACAAAACCTTTACGCCACTCTACTGCATCTGAATTTTGTATTCTTGGAGAACTGCCCTTGACTGATGAGCTTTGTGAAAACAGAAAACTTGTTTTTTCTCAAGTCTTCCTTGAAAGCAGACCCATTTCTGGGTTCAGAAAAAATAACCCCAAAGAACCCTTCTTGCTCAAAAGCACCTGGCTGGCTACACAATCCTCTGGTGGCAAAGTAGTCAAGTCTCCCGGATTTCGGAGGATCCCTGCCATTCACTGCTCTCAGGGATACCTCATGGGAATCTGGATCCCAGGGCTGGGAAGCAAAGCCTAGGTCTCTCAATCCCTGCCCTCCTGCTCAGCTTCCCCTTCAGGAAGGACAACTGCCCAATCCAAATTAATGCCTCAGCAGCTGTAATTCCCATTCCAGCGAGTGCAGGAGGGAAAACCAGGACCCATTTTAAAACCCAGCACTCCCACACAAGTAAGCACCCCACTTCCCTTTCCTTAAGAAAGCCATGAAGAGGAAATTGAACAGGGCCCTCCCACAAGGCTGCACACAACTCCAATCTCTGGCTTCTCCATGGCACACTCGGAGTGTGCCTTTCATCCCCAAACACCACAGGTTCAAATGTGGCAATTACCACACAGCTGATTAACCTCAAAGCTTGAACTTCTCCCTGCTGTTTTTTTCACCCACGCCTCGAGGCAGCTCCATGGAAGCCTGATTTTTCAAAGCCCAGTGCTCCAGGCTTGGCACAGCAGGTGTTCCTTGCTGAGTCCAAAGCAAGGAACTCGAGGAGCCTCGTGCCCAAGATGCAGATTGCCAATGGACAAGATAACAACGGGGCCCTTGTTCAGGCCAGGCACCGTGGAGGGAGGTGGGGAGGCCTCAGGGATAAAGCCAAGTGCTTCATCTAACTAGTCCAGCTTTTTCTAAGACCTGGAGGTTTGGAGAAACCCATCAGCAAACAGGCATTGGAACAGCTCTTCTCCAAATTGACTGATCCCTCAGCAGTGCACGAGGGAAAGGTGGCCCAGTCTGTGGCAGGGAGGTTGGAATTAGGGGATTTTTAAGGTCCTTTCTGACCCAAGCCATTTTAGGATTCTGTGATGACTCTTTAGAAAGTGTGGTACAAGAGAAAGCATACACTTTAAAACAATCATCTCTGTTGCAGATGTGTTCTCCAAAAAAAGAGTCAATACACATCTAAGCAGTCTAATGCTTTAAAGAGCAGTTTCCTTTGGTAGGATATGACCAAAAAACCCAAATGTGTTTCATCCACAGTATTAACAGCAGACAGCTTTCCTGATTTCCTCATCACAGGAGGGTGCCCACAAAAATGAACTTTTTCATAGAAGTAGCTTTAAACCAGGACAGAACAATCCAGTGTTGCATGGTTAGATGGTGGCAGAAGAACAGTCTGCTACAAACATCATCCCTCTCCAAATTTTCCTGGGCATCTTCACGCTGAGTGTGTAAGACACAGATTAACCACCATAAACTTCCTTCATTTCTTCCCTGTTTATGTAAGCACCAAGTTTCCTAGTCAGTCTCACCCCTCCCCATTCGAGCTACAAGAATCTGCTTTTCCTTTTTTTTTTTTTTT
>VXBS01003641.1:9595-35325 GCA_013400255.1 Sitta europaea | reverse complement strand
TTTTTTTTTTTTTTGTTAAACTAGAAAGCATTGGTAGCGTATTTTATTCCAAAGAAACGCAAATCCAAAGGGAGAAAAGTATGTGCAAGTGAGGTAAGGAAGGAATTTACAAAACAGCCAAGGCAAGTTTCATGCTGTGCCCTTAAAGCAAGTGTTGCAAATGAAGCCAGGAGCCCAGCACAGTGCACTTGCCCTGAACTAGAAGTACAGGCTCGTCTACTGTGTGAACTGGCAGGGAAGAATCTTATCCCACCGATTAAGGAGTAGGAGGAGATCAGTCTCTTTTCACTTCAGGCACTAATATCAGCTTACACTGTGGTCTCCAAGTGTCAGACCTTGAAGAGACATTTAAAACCTTGTCAGCAGAACACACAGAAGGCACTCCTACAGAAAGCATTCTCTACACTTAGCCCTACTACTGCAGTTTTTATGTGTCTCAAAACTGTTACTGTTAAATATTGCTTGGGAAAAAAAGGCTTGAATACATTTCAGGTCAAGCTTCTGAGAGAGAAAAAAAAATGCACAGGGAAAAAAAAAATTCTTCTTCCCATTTTACCTTGTAACCCCATGAGAATTAACAAATTGTTACTCAGAAAAAGTGGGCTGCCCACTCCTGGCTTGCTCTTCTGTGTGAATTAACAATAAATACCTGAGTGCATACAGGAATTTGTCTCAGGACCAAGCACATTTCAACAGTACAAACCAAATGGACTGGCCTCAGACTCTGCAGCTGGAACCCAAAAGTTTCAAAAGCATGGCAGCTTGGTATGGTAAACCAGGACCCACCACTGCTCTGACTCCCACCAGTGGTGGGAAAACAGGGGAGGGAGGAAGTACCACGAATTTTCATTGTCCTTCCAGCTCAGAACAGGCCCTAGCAATGAGAGCTGTCCTGCACTCACTGATGTGTGGAAGCAAACCAGAGAATTTAACCAGACCTCCAGATTAATTATTTACATCTTTGGTGGGTAATAACAACAAAGCAGCTCTGAATGAGAAGTCAGAAGCATTCAAGCTGTTACATGTGTTAGACCTGTGCCTTTCTTAAAGCCTCATCACCAAGAACACATTCTCTAACAGATAGATAAACTGATTCACATCTCTGTGATTCAAGAGTGATCAATACCCTTATCTTCAGAGGAACTCCCCATGTCCTGGGCTGATCCCATAGTGTGGGCAGCAGGAAAGGGGGAATTCTGCCCCTCTGCCCTGCTCAGGTGAGACCCCACCTGCAGAGCTACCTCCAGCCCTGTGGTCCCAGCACAGGAAGGAGCTGGAGCTGCTGGAGAGAGTCCAGGGGAGGCACCAGGATGAGCAGAGGGCAGCTCTGGAGTGGGGAAAGACTGGGAGAACTGGGAATGTTCCAACAGGAGCCCCATCCAACAGGAAAGATGGTGCAACACTATTTACAAGGGACTGGAGTGACAGGACAAGGGGGAATGGCTTCCCACTGCCAGAAAGTAGGCTGGCATTGGATGTTGGGAAGGAATTCTTCCCTGAGAGGGTGGTGATGCCCTGGCACACCAGGCACAGCCAGAGAAGCTGTGGCTGCCTCATCCCTGGAAGTGTCCAAGGCCAGGCTGGACAGAGCAACCTGGGCTAGTGGAAGGTGTCCCTGCCCACGGCAGGGGGGTGGAACAAGTTAAGTTTTAAGGCCCTTTCAACTCAACACATTCTGGGATTCTTGTGCTCGCTTTTTTCTTCAGCTTCAGAAAACCCTTTTCATGTAGCCAGCTTATACTTCCCTACGAAACTTGTGCTCATCTTCTCCTCCTTACCTTCCTCTCCCTGGAGAAAAAAAAAGAAACCAAAACACCCCAGCCACTGGCACAGTTACCCTTCTTTGTGCTGCCTGGCACGAGGTGGTGCCAGGTGATGAGATGATACAGCCTCTGGAGCACACCTGCAATTCCTGCCCCACCGCAGTGCAGTCTGCCACAGGAACTTTCCCACATCTCCCCCTGCAGCTGAGTGCTCTCTGCTGAGAACATCATCTGTTCCTGCTGAACAATTTCTCAATCGTAGGCATAGACTCTTCCTGCCAAAGTCACCCAATTACTCTAAAATGAGTGAAGTGAAGTGCAAGATTGAGAAATGTCATAAATATGAGGTGGTGGGCAGGAGAGGAGTCAGTTTCCAAACCCAAATTATTAAAACACCCTCTTTCAGTGCCACAGTTATAGCCTGTAATGGTAGCACCTGGAAACTTTTAACTCAGACCAGGAGTGTAAATATATTTTCAAGTAATCCATGCTCCACAAGAAGCCTGCCAGGGCATGCACACGGCTTAAAGCATGAAAAACTACACGCACACGCAATAAATTCATTTATTGCTTTTTAACTCCCAGAAGGCAGTTAGGGCTCTAAAAAGCCTTCTGAAGTAGTAAAGCAAGTGCTTTAACTTCTGGTTATTTAACATGGCAGCAGTGGAAAAGCGCTCTTTATGTTTCTGTAAAGTTTGCAAAGGGAAATGAAGATGGCAGAGAACCAGGTGTAGAGATCCCAGTGTCACAGCAGGTTCCCCTCCAAGGAAGGGGCAGGTGCCAAATATTTTGTGTTGATCACTGCTTGGGATTTTCTGTATTTATGTTTTATTATACCTGCAAGACACTTGAGGCAATGAAAAACTTCCTGCAGCTATCCTTAGTATCTCTACCTGCCATCTGGGGACTAGGAGTAAATTATTTCGAAAAGTTACAGAATATCCACGCGTGCAAAGTATTAAATAAATGTGTCATTTATGCCAGTGAGTTACAAAGCAGACTGTGAAGTTTATAATGACTGTGGAATTTCAGAGAGACATCCTGCCCTGCTCAATTTCTATCCACACAAAGTTTTCACAGGTTTCCAGATGACAAGCTCTTAATTGCAGGAGCTTTAGCTTTCACACCTAAATTTCAGTTTACTAAGACACCCTTTGCAGCATCAGCTTTTAACTTGCAAAGGGGTCATCAGCTCTGTTAAGTCACCTGTAAATTAGATGGTGTCAGCTGCCAGGACACCCCTATTTATTTTGCTGCCCAACCAAAGCAGGTGGTGCCTGTTTAGCACAGCCCACCCACGGCTGCTCCCAAGTCCGCCCACCCCAGCTGCCAGCACAGCAGCTCGGCACTGACAGTGCTTCCCACTGCGGGCCAGGTTGCAAGAAACATCCTTCAGAAAGCAGCAGCTGCAGCAGGAAAAGGCTCCCACCTTCCTCCAGCTCTGAGTTTGCAGCAAGGGAGCTGAGACACATCCAGACCTGCCTCACCAAGAGCTGAGCGTGGGCGACCTGCCCGAGGAGCTTCTCTGTGGGCTGGCTGCTGCAGCCTGCGCTGGCACTGCTCTGCTGTCACATCCTGAGCCACATCCTGCTGTGCCCTCCCGCCTCACTGCTCCACAGCTCAACCAGACTCTGCTCTGCACCCTACAGCAAATGCAGAACTGCTGAATTACACAATGGCCTGCCTTGGAAGGGACCTTAAGAGCATCCAGTTGCACCCCCTGCCATGGGCCAGGTCTCCCACTATCCCAGGCTGCTCCAAGCCCCATCCAACCTGGCCTTGGACACTTCCAAAGATTGGGCAGCCACAGCTTCTCTGGTCACCCTGGTACCAGGGCCTCCCCACAGGGAAGATGTTTTTCCTAATATCCAGTCCAACTCTGCCCTCTGTCAGGGCAAAGCCATTTCCCTTTTTTCCTACCCCACATTTATTCTTACTGTGTATTCCCAGACCCTGACCCCTGACTCCCTACTTCTTCCTTCTCCTTCAAAAATCTGCTGAAAAAACTAAATTGTGATTACTGTTGTCCCTCTTGCAGTTACTCTGCTGTTTCACTGAATGCACGTCACCAAGCACAAGTTTTGAGTGCTTCTGGTTCACTTCACCAGGTAATGCTTTGCCAAGTGAAGCTTCTACCCTTGCTCCTGCCAACAGCAGCCCATCGTTTTTACAAACTTGGGGAGGGCACAGCACCAGCTTCACAGCAGGAAGCAGAACAACTTCACAGCAGAGTTATACAAGGGCCAGGAATCTTCCATATTCACTGGATTTCTAACAAAGAGATAAGAATCCACCACCTCCAACAGGCACACAAAGAAGTTGCATACTTCAAAGTTTAACATTAAACAAGAATTACTAACCACCAGGATTTTCTGTGAATAATTACATTGGCTTCACCGAGATAAAATCCTTGCCACGATCTGCGTTTTTTCCCGGTTTTTCTATGCTCGACCTTAATTCCGCGCAGACTATTTCAACAAAACACAGATGAGCCCTCTGTTCCAGGATCTGTGATCATCTCCCTCCCTGGATACAACCCAGGCACCCCCCAAAGCCTCGGCCTTACCTCCTTCTGCTGCCTCTCCAGCTCTTTCATCCGGATCGCCCGCGCCTCCGCCCGCGCCGCTCGCTTCGCCGCGAGTCTCGCCTCAGCCTGGGAAGGGGAACACAGGCATGGGATGAGAGGAAAGCTGGGCAACCCAGCGGGGAACACGCTCTGGAAGGAGGGCAGGCAATGGGGAGGCTGCACTCGGCAAGGCTGTAAACACAGCTGTAGGAGTTAATTCCCTACTGCAGGTAATGGCCCTGCCTTCCCTAACTTGTTATCTTAACAGTCAGGTAAAACACCCCCGTGCAGGCACTACCCTCCCTGAGCACTTGTGTTTAAGAGAGCTCTTTAATTATTATTTGTGTGGCTGCAGAGGAAGCAGGGAGATTGATTTGAGAAAGGCAGGTTTCGCTCTTTTTGTTTTGGGTTGTTGGGGGGTTTTTTTCCCTCCCCTGCAGCATGGATTGGTTTTTATTGATGAATTAATTTGATCAACACCAAACATATTATGTGCCGTTTTTCCTAACCACTGACACTGTGCACACATACCTGGGCACAGGATTTGGGTAAACACTGGAGTTCAGCACTGCACAGCTAAGGCTGAAATTATGGAAAGAAAATGCACTAGCTCCACCATAAATCTCGAAAATTCCGTATTCCAGTCCAAACTTTGCTGAAGTGGAAAACTGCTAAGAACCAGACATCTACAGTGCTTCCTCACTTCAGCCCAGTTGGAAGTGATGGAACATGCTACAGAGTAACATTTTTAATATTCTGCTTTAAATCCCAGGCAAAGCCAATAGGTCTTACAGAGGAAAAAGTAAAATTAGCTCAGGCTTGGTACAGTACAGGCCAGCGGAATTCCGAACAGCTCAGCAGGGAACCAAAGGCACCACTCACAGCCACTCACCCTTGGTGTTACACCCAACCCCTCTGCTTCTGAAACCTCTTCCTGTAAGCACAGCATCCAAACTGACAGGAAAAACTGCCACAATATCAAGGTGAAGCACACAGAGAAATCAAAACACCAGTGTTTTCGGGAGCGCTTCTAACCAGAAGGAAAACCACCAAAAAAAGAAAGGTGGAATTTTTTTTCACTTCAGTAAGTGCATTCACCACTCAAGCCTAGGGAAAAGGGTCACAGCCTCCAAAACCACAAACAAAATACAGGAAAAAAAGAAAAAACGATGAGTAGGATGGTTGAAACTTGCAGTTAACAGAAGAGGGCTGATGAAAATCAAGCATGAGCTGATGTATGGGAGGGCCAGAAGCCTTGTGAAGACATAGCTCTCAAAACCTCAGACTGGAAAAGACCAGGAGGGGATCTCATCAATCCATACAAATATCCCAAAGGCAGGCACCAAGAGGGTGGTGCCAGACTCTTTTCAATAGTGCCCAGTGGCAGGGTGAGGAGCAATGGCTGTGAAGTAAACCACCAGAAGCTCTACCTCAGCTTGAGAGAGAACTTCTGTTCACTGAGGGTGGCAGAACACTGGAACAGCTGTCCAGGGAGGGCATGGATTCTTCCTCTCTGGAGGCCTCCCAAACCCACCTGGACATGTTCAGTGTCACCTGGGGACTGGACTGGGACTCCAGAGGTCCCATCCAACCCCAGATGTTCTGCGATTCTGTGAAGACTGAAAAAATTACTTGTAACAAGAAAACAAGCCTTCTCAGAGAATTAAAAAAAAAAGTCCATGGCAGAAAGAGCAAAGGGCTGGTTTTGCACAGAGCTGCTCCCCCTGAGTTCTCTGCCTGAATTTTGAGAGGCAGACACTCAAAGTAGGAGCAGACCCTCCACACCTCCCCCGAAAACCATCCCCTCTCATAACCTGTTACTTACAGAGCCAGGTGACAGCAGGCTCAAGGTGCAGGCATAAATCCCCAAACGTGTTTTCAACACCTCTTCCCAACCTGAAGCAGTCTGTCCCAGCAAAGAAAGCCCCAGCCCTGCAGCTGCTGGGCAAAGCCTGGCTGGAATCCCTGCAGGCAGTGCTGTGATCCACCTGCAGTGTTTGAAATTGCTCCTGACACCCACTATCCAAACATGCCCTGAAATGGGTGCTGAAATCACAGCTCTGGAAACAAGCCTGATAGCGACACGATGCAGTGCCTTCTGTTAATTTAAAAATAAATTCCACCTGGTAAAGGTGAGGGATAACACCAGCACAAATTGGTTTTTCCCTATGGAAAACAAAGGGCCCTGAAGTTTCCATGAGCAAAATTTTACACCATATAGTACAGGCTGTGTATCCCCAACTTCCCTGCTGGCAGAAAAAGGCCAAGATTGTTTGGATGTTAACATGACTGTGGCTGTCATCCTCATGAATTTCAATAACCAGCTGAGTTTTCACATCAGAAGTAGGTGCCTATATGTAAAATTCAGCTATAATTCAAATTATACATATTTACCCTTGTTTTCCTTGTATAAGGGCCAAAGGATTTACATGCTTGCTAGGTACATTGCAGAATTATATATTTCCCGAGAAGCAAGCACAATATGAAATGAAGCAACTTGAAAAATAGGAAAAAAAATTAAAATTTAGCCTGTTTTTCTCAGGCATTTCTGAGAATGAGGTTCACCAGTTAAATTACAGATACCAACTGCAGGAAGTTAAACAGATTTTACTTTGTGCAAAACCACACGTTTTATGTGTCATTTCTTAGGATATAATTCTGATTGTAGTGCAAATCCATGGCGCACCTCTACTTTACTCTATTTCATTTTTGCAGCCCTCCAGCTGCCCATTTAAAGCCAACCTGCAACCCTTGTGAGAATAAAAACATGTTTTCACTCAGCAGCTTTGACTAACAATGCCTTATATCTTGGAACAGGCATTTTGTTTATTTATGAACTTTTCCTTTCCATGACCACTCAGCCTTAAGTATCTTTGAATACAAACAACAGAAACTGTATCCTGGGTTCTTGAACTTTAAGCTAAAAACCTGTGCTTAGCAAATACTGGTACCTTTGTTAAGAAGTCATCAAGTGTTATTCTGTCCTGAAAACTCACTCATAATTTAAAGTAACTCTTTTTCATCACATCGAAACAAATAGTGACAGAATTGTTCAGGCTGGAAGGGACCTCATGAGGTCTCCAATCCTACCCCCTGCTCAAAGCAGGGTCAGCAGCACATTCAGATCACATTGCTTAGGGCTTGCTCCAGGTGGCTCTTGAAAACCTCTGTGTTTGGTGGCTCCACAGCCTCTCCAGGCTCCTGTTTCACTGCCTGACCATCCTCACAGAAAAAGAAATAAATCCCCCCCATATCATGTCAGAACCTGCTCTTGGCTCTTTAGTGACCCCAACCTTAAGGGCTGCATCAGGCACTAAGGAATATTTTCAAGCATGTTCTCAAGGATGTCTGGGTGCCATTTAGATGATGACACAGTTATTTTCACCGTGGTTCCAGACCAAACACCAGCTCATTTGTGCTGGACAAAGGAGGGTTTGTAAGAAACAGGCCATCCTTCCCTAAAGGGTTTTTGACCCCACTGCAAAATGAGAGAAAAGGGGACAGGAAATATGCAAGGAGAAAAAAAAAAAGGCTTCAGTAAGTGAGGCTACCCACGAATCTTTGGGGGTGCTCTCCAGCTCAACAGAGATACATCAATGCTATAGTCAGGCCAGCCATCAAATGGTCAACCTGTGGCCTTCCTAATCCCATTTCTAGCGTGCTTTGGTGGATGGAATGACTTAATAAATTTTGGTTCTATACTCTGTAGGCAGCATTGGTGACGAAGCTGGTGTCACTGGTGAGCTCAGAGGAAGGAAATCCATCAGGGCAGGGCTGAGTCCACAACTCACTGGGTACAAAGCTAAACCAACAAGGAGAAGCAACCCAAACACTCCAGAAATCCTGCAGCTGGTGTGGGAGCTTGTTGCACACAGGTTCTCCTGTGCCAAAGCCCAGCTCAGGTGCAGGGCAAGGACATCCAGGACAGCCCCTGCCTGCTCAAGCTGTGAACCTTTGGGATGTGTAAGAACAAAAACACAGACCAGACATTCACAGAAACCCAGAGGAGGGTCAGATTTACTGTGGGCCTCTCTCTTCCTCAGAAGCATGGGCGGGACTGAACTCATGGGAGTTTGTCACACCACACTCTCTGAGACTCTTGGACTCTGCTCTGTGCTATAAATACCTTGATTTCTTGCACAGCCTGCAAGCAGCAACGCTAACTTTACATTTCTCTCTCTGTGCTGACTAAACCAAAACAGGCTTTGCCTGGCTGACTTTGGTCTTTGTCCAGCCCAAGCACTTGGCAGAGCCCAGAGTGGAGCCACCTCTAAGGGCAGCAGCAGAGACAGACACTGCAGCCTGCAAGAGACACTGCTGAACACTGGAAAACCTCCCCAAAAATTCACACACTTCTGAAATTCAGCTTACTGAAAGCTGTTCTTTAGGCTGCCTGAGGCATAAATAACTATTCAAGGGATTAAAGATAAAAAAATTTTAAAAAATTAGAAATCACTGAGACTGAAGGAAGTGATCTTAAAATCATTTAAAACTCACTAGTGACTCAGCAAGCAATACAGGCCTCAATCAAAAGTGACAGATCACTGTCGAAAACAGAGAATAAAAATATGAAGCCTAATTACACTCATTACAAAGCTTTTGCAACTTCCCTTTTATGAAATATTGCTCATCTGACAAGAAGAACTGGCAACTTCAGCCCTACTGAGTATGTCATACCAAAAAAACCCAGACCTCATAAGAAGCTTTGGTAAAGCCCCATGGGCAAACTGAGAGGAGATAGCAACCAGACTGCTGAGATGAACACGGAACTGGGCACCAGCTGAAAAATCACTGCCTCAATTTATGGGGCTCGCTCAAATACTACAAATATACACACTAAATTCTTGTCTTTTCATTGCAGTTGCTCAGAATGATTTACAGTCACCAAGCCCTGAAACAAATGCACTGTTGAACTGCAAAATGCTCGTTTGCTTTTGCTGGACTACTTGCTCAGCACTTGACACTTGTGCTTAGGGGTTGCTCAGCCTGAAAATAAAAGCCCAGCCCTGTGCAGCAGCAAATCTTTACCCTGGCTTAAGAGGTTCAGGATATTTAGCTCTGAAGAGGGAAAACTAAGCAGGTTGTAACAGGAGCACAACTACCTCTGAAAAAGAAACCAAACCAGGTATTGGGTATCAGCTGGAAAGGGTGAGAAGCATCTTCCACAGCCTGCAGCAGTGGGGAGAAGTGGGAGCATGGGACCTGCAGCTGCTGTGGAGTGACCCCTACACAGACCCTTTCTCAACACCACTGGTGGGGAAGAAGCCTGGCTGTGCCTGTGGCCAGGGGCTGAAGCCCAATGGTGACAGAAAGCCTGGCTGTGGCCAGGGGCTGAAGCACAATGGTGACAGAAAGCCTGGCTGTGCCCATGGCCAGGGGCTGAAGCACAATGGTGACAGAAAGCCTGGCTGTGGCCAGGGGCTGAAGCACAATGGTGACGGAAGCCGCAGCTTCCTGGCCCCACGCTGTGCCGGGGAAGCTGCGCTGTCATTATCGCAGCGATGAGAGAATTATTTAGGTGAGTTGCTAAGGTAGAGGCCAACGACACACACATCCTGAAGGTGTGCATTCCCAGAGCCTGTCTCTCCTGAAATGGCCAGGGCTTCATTGTTCGCCTGGCAGCCCCAAGACACAGCTGACAAAGACAGGAAGTTATGCTGCTTTTCTGAGCGCTGAAAAATGACTGTGTTGACTTGCCACATAGCTACATGTGTAAGAGTTTTCCAGCTATACAAAGCACCCCTCAATTCCAGTGCACTCAAAATTACCTGCTTCTAAGACTAGTAATCAAAGTCAGTGTCGTATTTTTTGTGGAGGATTGAAGTGTTAGCTTGCCAGCACCAAACCATACCCGGACAAGCTCTCTGATCCCACTGCCAGAGAGACCTTAAAACACAAGTCTGCCTGACTAAATTACACCTGCTCCCTGTAAGCAACCACTGCAGTGCATTGCTGCAATAACTATTCTCAGGCTGATTTAAATGTCTTGCCAATATGCTTAAGATACAGCCAGCTAGTCATTTTTGGGGCCAACATAATTTTTCATGATGGATGCTGTCCCATTCCAGTACTCTGGATCCTCTTCCTCAAATATTATAAGACTGTTTGTTCTGTTTAGCCAAGTCACACTTCATCAGTCAAAAATCTGATAAGGTTTCTTGCACTCCTACATAATTTAAAGTTTGTTTGGACATGCAACACCTGATTTGCAATATTCCTGTAACACAGCTGACCAACATAGCTACCGGGTAGAACCAGTGCTAACCCATGGCAATGTTTTTCAGTCTCCATTTGAGCAACATGTGACCTAACCCAGGAGTTCCAGGAGCTCACCGGCGAGTGGTGACTATTTAACATCGAAACAAGAGCGACTACAATGACTTCCATGCTTAAGAGGTCAAACCGGCATATTTATCTGACATTTTTTTGCATATGAGTTATAAATACAAACAACAGTTTGCACCACTTACTCACATGGTAATGAACCCGTGAATCACCTAGGGCTCGGTCAGTCCACATCCTGCTTCGCTCCTCACCTTTCTCTCACACGCAAATTACTATTCAGAGGCAGCAGGCTGATGAACCTTAGCCTACACGTAAACACAGGGATTCCCTTGTAATACCCCAGCGCCGCTGGCCCCGTAGCCCATCCTGGGCTGGTCTGACAGCTCCTCCGCCCCTCGAGTGACAGCTCCTGTCGAGGGATGCCTGACCCGCCCGCGGCCACCTGATGGTCCACAGCACTCCACTCAGCAATCATTTAACAGGTTCCGCTGGCACGGCGGCTCCCGGAGCCGCTCGCAGCTCACGTTTCGCTCCGCGATTGTGCAAAACCAGCCCGGGACGAGCTTCCCCCCCCGGGCTGGGCTCACCCGGCGCCGGCCGCTCCGGGTCACCGCGTGGAGCTGAGCGCCCCGCAGCCCCCCGGGCTTACCTGCTGCTGTGNCTCGGAGGCAGCGCGGCGTGAGCACACGCACCTGCCGCGCCGAACCCGCCACGCGAAGGGCGCCCTCGGCTCCTTTTGGGGAAGGGAAACAGCCCCAGAACATCCCGGCAGCTCGCCCTCCCCTCCGGGCTGCACATCCACTAGGTAACACCCATGGCACAAACCGCCCCGCTGCTGGTAATTGCTGCGATTCTATCGGTGCTGAGGATTGCGTTGTGCAGAGCCGAGCTTAAAACGAACCATCCGCGCTGGATGGGCTGGTGTTGGTTTTATTCTATGGAATAATGGAAAAAAACCGCAAACGTAAACCCAAAAACGTGTAATTGAAGTCTCACAGTACTGCAGAAGAGCAATCGGGAATAGTGGCTGGCCAAAAAAATAAGGACACCCTGCGTTTCAAAAGGTCTGGTATTGAGCTGGATGAGCCGAAGGCACAGAAGGATTAGAGGCACAAGTGGTTTTAAGTGGCACTAAACGGAACGATACCCCAAGAACAACTGAAGGCGCGCTCAGAGCAGATATCCTGGCGCCGCGGAGATTAATGCCAGCTGCTGATTCCACCGGATTTCACCCACAGCATCTCTCGATTCCCCTTGACTTCACCCCAAGTTCGCACACCAGTTTCCTCAAAAAGGCCAGGGGAGGAACCACCGGAGCCGGGGCGAGCTGCGAAGCTTAAAGAGCTCGTTTTACCCGCTGCCATTCTGCAGCAGCGAGAGCAGAGCACTGGGGGAGGCATCGCTGCCTGGCACGGGATTTTCCACGGCAAGCCAAACAGGTTGCTCCTTAGCAACTCAGCCTGCGCCCTCCTGCCCGGTCAGCGAGCGCAGCGAAGCCTCCACCCAGCGACTGAGCTCAGTTTTTCCATGAGCTGCATGCCCAGGACAAGGAATCTGGTTGCTCAGGCTGGCAGAGCGCTCGCTGCCGTGCTGCTGACAGTATTTTGGCTAATTTGGAAGCGCTGGCACTGTTTTACTTCAGCCGGATTCACTGGCAGTCCCTGGACCTGAGCCACGTCCCACTGTCCCTGGGAAGGCCAGTCATGGTTCCTTTAAATAAGAGGGATTAGGGATGTCTAAGTTGCACCCTGCCCCTGGGAGAAACCCTGCTTAAGTCAGGTGAAGCTTTACAATCATAAACCAGACTGGTTTTATGTAAATCAGAGAATCACAGAATGGTGTGGGTTGGAAGGGGCCTTAAAGCCCACCCAGTTCCACCCCCTGCCATGGGCAGCAGGGACACCTCCCACTGTCCCAGGCTGCTCCAAGCCTGGCCTTGGACACTTCCAGGGATCCAGGGGCAGCCCCAGCTTCTCTGGGCACCCTGTGCCAGGGCCTGCCCACCCTCACACGGAAGCATTCCTTCCCAGTATCCCATCTAACTCTGCCCTCTGGCAGTGAGAAAACATTCCCCCGTGTCCTGTCACTCCCATACACCTTATCAAAAGTCTCTGTCATTCCTATAACAATTTCTTTAAGTACTCAAAGGCTGCAATAAGATCTCCAAGGTCACATCTTTCCTTAAACTCCAAAAGCCACCAGTTAAGCCTACAAGTTACTTTTAATTTCTTCACTAAGGTAAATGACCCAGCTTTGCTTTAACAAAATAAATCTGAACTGTCTCAAATCCACTCCAGCATGTGCATAAAGAAACGAATAAATAGTATATGTCCCCGTGAAGCACCTGTAATTTAAATCTTCGTTTAACAGACACTTCATCCCCCTGCAGGTCTGTCTTTTGTGAACAGCCCCAAGCCCAAGAGAAGCTATTCCCTAATTCCCAGAGGCTGCTCAGCATTCAGTTTTGGTGTAGGTAACAGCATGATTTGGGGCTTCCAGCAACATTTGGTGCTCAACTGTGAAGAAAGCACTTCTGGACTATGGCAGCTCAGCCCAAGGCAGCCAGGACCAGGCACTGGAGTTAATTCTTCAGGAAAAATACATATTGCCTTATATATAGACATTTTAACAGAGAAGGGGAGTGATGTTAACTGTATAAATCTGAAGCATCAGAACAACTCAGCGTGACAAATATCTTCATCTTAGCTTGAAACAGACAATTTGTTCTGGTTCTTGGTTAACAAGAATTAGCCTCCCCTTACATTCACTGGCAAATCTCAGGTTTTGCTCTGTCACTTGGAAAATACACTGAAATTATAAGTATTTCCTGCACCAGGCATAAATTACCACCCCCCCACACACCTTTTCCTCTTTACTTTCCAAGCCAAGATATTTGTTTTTATCTGATTTACTTGAGGAAGCACTTCATACATACCCCGGCATAAATTCAAACAAACAACTGTACTACCTGCTGGGTCAGAACTGAAGGATCAAGAGGTCTTTTTAATGCTAGCAAACTTCCATTTTTCAGCAAGACAGAGCTGACAGTGCTCTGAATGCAGACTTCAGCATTTTACAATTGATTTTATGTAAAAGGAGGCTTGGAATTCCAATCAGGTCCTGACAAATCCCCTCAAAACTGCAGTGCCTACCTCGTCATAGCTCTCTCCTATTCAGAAAAACAGCAGTGTTTTCTAAAACTGTTATTTGTTTCTTTATTCAGCACACAGTTCTTGTGTTCATGCATTTCCCATCTGAAATAGGATGCTGTGGAAGAGTGACATTAACTCCAGGACATATCCAAGCAGGAAGGATGTCCCCAGAGGAAATATGCATTGCACGTACTACAATGCTAAACTGAGCCTAAGAAAACCAGGTAATGGGAGATTTAGAAGAGGGCAAAAAAAGAATCAGTTGACATTTCCAGAACCCTGGTGGGATAACTGTGAGTTGGGTGTGTCTAAGCAGAAAATAAAAAGGAAGCTTCCTGCACTTAGGACAGTAGCTCTGATTCCAATGACACAGACTCCTTAATCTCCCCGTGGGGAACACACCTCTCCTTTGCAAACACGCACACACAAAATGCATGCCTGCACTCAGAACAATGCAATCCCCCACAAAGGCTGGCCCAAATCCTAAAAATCACCTTTCCAGAACTGCAGCTGACCCGTAACAACCAACAACCGAGGAGCTGCGTCAAAAGCAAGAGGGGAAGATCACCCAGTCATCCTCTGGGTATGTTAATATCACTGATAACTCAAATTCCAAGGAAGTCTGGCCCCCAGCACAGCTCATACTCAGCTGCTTTTTATTTTGTCTTTAAGGCATGTTTCAGGTAGGTTAAGAGGCATGCAAGTAGGAATAAAGCAGTCAAAACCTTTAGAGACAGGTTTAAAAACTGGAAAAAAACCGCACCTCTGGCTCCAGCTTGGCCCCTCTGAGTATTAATTCTTCAGCAATATAGCAGCTACTTCCCAACACTATCCATCACCAACATACATAACTCAGATAAAATCATTTATATCTATAAAAATGAAATTCTGTTGTGCATTTCCTGCATTCTCTTCGAGTGGTATCACTTTTGGTGGATTTGCCAGTGTCGGATTATTGGCTGGACTTGATCTTTCCCAACCTAAATGATTCTATGATTCTTAAAATTTTGGTAATGTCTGCTAGTGTCTTATTCAGTCCTGGCTTTCCAAATCTGGGAACAGAGAAAGAAAGTCTCATTTTGTGGAAAAAAAAATCTAAAAACTACTTTATATTAGAAGAACTATTTGGTAGCTGTAGTTTTTGTTGGTTTTTTTTTTAATAAGATTCATAGTGCTGTTCTTTGAATGTTGAAGAAAGCAAATAAAAACCTCTGTAGTGAGACCAACCCTAAGTCAGAAAGACAGAAGAAGTGACATCTGCACCCCATCACTTCATCAAGCCTGCCTGCTGGGCCATCCTGGCACGCCTGGAGCCCAGCTGGCCAAGGGAACAAAACCTCCTTGGAGCCCCTCACCAAGGCCCTGGACCCCAGCACACGCAGCCAAGCGCTCCTTAGGAAAACAAGGTCTGGTGTTCAGCCCCAAAATCCCCTGCCAGGAGTGACAGATCATCTTCTGTCCAGGCTGCAGGGAGGCCTGGAGGGAGGAGGAGGAAGGAAACTGCTGGATCAGGCACAAGGCAGACTGAGTCATGCTCCAGCAGGGAAGCTGGGAGGCTCTTGGAGAGCCTGTGGCACATTTGTCATGCAGCTTCAGAACAGCGATGCCATCAACATTTGGATATTGGGTGTATTAAAGCCTGACTACTTCAGCTTCAGAAATTGGAAATATGGGTGGATGAAAAGTTACATGATCTTCCTGTTTAAGAAGCAACAGATTCCAGGGTGGTTCCCATAATAAAAATTCCTGACCTAGTCTTAAGCTTTTCCATTCAGAATCACAGAATTCTTCTGTGATTCTGAAGCTTTTTCATTCCTTTGCTTAATAATGAAAAAAAACCAAAAAAAACCCAAAGAAAAAAAAAAAAAGGAGTTTTGGCTTGGATCATCTCACAGAACCTGAGTGTACAGATATCTGTGTAAAAACCTCAGAAATGATCCAGCAAGAGCCTTTTATTTGTAGAAAAGTGCTTCTTTGCTGGTGCATCCCCAGCATGAGGCTTTGCCTTCTCCCAGGCTCTACTTGCAACCTAATGAGATTAAAGAGTTGGAATTAACCATTTCCACCACGACTGTAAATTTTATGAATTGGAAACCCAATGGTAATTCCAAAAAGTACCACACAAAAGGGCAGAGGTTCTGCTCTTCATCTTACCCCCATCAGGGACATCAGGTGGGAAAACACCACCAGCATTTGCAAGCTCTGGGAGTGCTATAGTTAAGTCACCAAGCTCTCCCACTCAACACGCAAAAAAAGGACAAATTCACAGTAAAAATCAAGTGTAAAATGTCAGACTTACAGCTAAACATCATTAGGGCTTCAACTCAAATATTTGACTATTGACTCGAGAGAATGAACTAGGATGGCACCTTAAATGAACAGGGATCACATCCTCTGCAAACACCAAATAATCTCGTTATCAAACATTTTAGCAACAAATTGACAGTTCCCTTTGACAAGTGTCCAATTTTCCCACACAAAGAGCATAATAAAGTACATCTACAGTGGAAACCTGGCCAGAAGAACTATTATAGTGTTCCCATGACCACCCTGACTGCAGCCTGAACCTGTTTTCCTGAGTCAGGCACATCCACACCCTGCAATCCTCCAAGACTGAAGTTTGGGGGGAGATTAAATGATGGATTTTTTTTTTTTTTTTCATTGGAAGTTTTTCTTGTAAGGGCATTCCAGGAGTGATTCCCACTTTGTTTTTCGGGTTTCTCTGAACGCCAGAGCTTTTCTGTTTTCCTTCATTCCCAATCAACAGGAGTGGGAGCAGGCAGACCCTCTGCCCTGACATGCTGAGGGTGCTGCTGTGAGTTATCTGTGTTTAAGGGCTCAGCATTCTTGGTCCTCTTGCTTAACGTTTTGAGCCAAACACTGGGAAGGGGAGGAGGGAACGAGACCCAGGACTAATGAAGGAATTTATACATGAGCACTGTCCACTCTGGAGAAACATTTGCTGATGTGTTTGCCAGGAAACCCATCTTGGAGACGAACTTAGGCATGTGAGCAGAGGCTGGAAAGTCTTGTTGACACAGACCTTTTCCCCCCCACAAAGGAGGAGAATGTTTATTCTGCAGTGAACAGCCTGTACAGCTCTACAGTGCAGGAGACAATTAGGGACTTGCATCCTACCTCGTCAATTATATTGCCTTGGAGGAGCTGCTGCTAAAAATACAACAATAAACAATATTTAGGCTAAACAATAACTGAGCTCCAGCAGGAGCTCACAGGGATTACCAAAGCAAATCCTGCCACGAGGAATTGATCTTAAAACGCCTCTTAAAGCTGTTATCATTTCCATCTTGGCAGTGGTTTAGAGGCATTTATTATCTCAGTAAATGTTTTTGTTGGTGGGGTTTTGTTTTGGTTTGGGTTTTGTGGGGGTTTTTTTCATGAGCATTGTAGCTCCATTCTTCAGCACTACTCTATATATAGAGTGCACCACTTCCACTGCTATTTAGCAATCAATCACTCGTTCTGTTTCCACTCCAAAAAAGCAAAACAGGGATGAAAGAGCAACTCCAGGATAGGATGTTGGCTGGCAGCTCCTCAGTTAGTATCAACTGACCACATTTACGTCACTTCTTCAATTGGCATTTTCTCCCTAAATAGCTTTCTGGTCAGTAAGTGGTTGGTCCCACCAGGGAAGAATTTGGATACTCCTCTTCAGCTGTTACCTCTGAGAACAAATCCATGTGTTTTCTATGCCCTGCAGAATACTGCAGTCATGTATTTTACATTGAGACTGTTAACTCATGGAAATAGTTTGGGGGGAGTCCAGTTGACTCTGGACACAGCTGGATCACTCATACAAATAAATTAATCAATCAGAAAATGATACCCAGAAGGAGAAAAATAAACCAAACCCACTGGCAGCATTAGCAAATATGGGCTGGTATAAAAATCTTCCCAGTGTTGTCTCCTGCAATAGTTATTTGCATGAAGCTGCAGCCAGTGGTTTCTTCTACACTTTTAACCCAACTTCTTAATAAAAAGAGAGAAGTTTCTCTTTTTTCAGTGACCACTTGTAGTTCTCCCTCTCTGACACCAGCGGCGTTTTGCAGCAACTGTTGTCCTCAT
Source organism: Sitta europaea (assembly GCA_013400255.1). Taxonomy (NCBI): domain Eukaryota; kingdom Metazoa; phylum Chordata; class Aves; order Passeriformes; family Sittidae; genus Sitta; species Sitta europaea. The sequence continues at coordinate 17,473 of VXBS01003641.1, read as the reverse complement.
TTAAAATTCAAATAAAACTGAACCTCAGAACACCCAAGTAGAATGGCTGTGTTGCAGAGTGCCACTATTTCTGTTTGATTGCAGAACTGCCTCTGCAGTTCACAGTCAGAGTTCACAAGTAAAAGAGTTGAGCTGTATTTCAGACTTTTGGTGTTTGATTTCTCTTTGGAAGCAAAGCTCCAACCAGTGTTTCCCACTGAGAACTCCTCCTCAGGCACCAGCATGCAGCAGAAAGGCTCTTAATAAGGGAGCACACATGCAAAATTAATTCAGCCACTGGTACACATTACTGAAGAGCAAACACAGTTTGGCCATAAAGTAAAGCACAACAACCCCATTTGGAACCTGCAATAAAGTGCAAGTTCTCATCTGGTTCATTTACAGCATAAACACAGCTTGGGGAGGGCTCTGGGGCTGGGGGGATGCCAACATCTTTTTGATACATGGAGGTTTTGTAAACCTAAACAGAGTAAACTTGTAAATATAAACAGAGGTTTAGTTCCTGACTGGTAAAAATATCTGAAGTATAAATAAGAAGTGAAATTCAGGGACTGCTACAAGCAAAGTAATCTCTGGGGATCACCCTCTGGTCTCCACTGAACTGCAGATTTCATCTGAATAAAAGCTGGCAAACCCTGAACACAGCTCTGCACTTAGAGCACATTAAAGTGTAGATACAAACCCCAGCATCTGCTTAAAATAATGCTCACTCTACCAAGGCAAAAGAAATCACAAGTTTTGAAGTAAAGGTTACTGATGCTGTTCTAGGGATTATCCAGTCAGTGACACGAAATGATAAAAAGCTTTGAGAAAAGGCATAAATAGAACACCAAGTTCTGCTTCTTTTTTTCTTTTTTCTTTTTTTTGTTTTTCCTCAAATCAAGTGCACCTGCTTCCTGGTTTGATCTCAGACAAAATCCCACCTTTGCTTGCATAACAGCAAGAATAAATACGTTTACAGGGAGTTCATTGTGTGTCCAACAACAGCACTGGGTCTCCACAGAAGCACAGACTTTGCGTGCAGGCACACTTAAGATTGATTTATTCTCTTAAAGCCAAGTAAAATGAAGATCAGAAATTCCAGGTAATTCACTGAATACTCTCCAAAGCTGAGATTTAATACCCATACTGCAGTTCCTAGACAGAAACAGTTCGACATGAGTTAAGTGATGGAAACTGCAGGGCTGAGACAAATCCTGCCACTATTGTGAAATGATGTAATATTAGAAATTAGATCATGTGAAGTGCTCTTGTTTCAGTGTCACACTGATGTGGCCCCTTCCCATTTTGCAAGAGGTCAGGACAATTTGTCTTTTAAGCTCCAGCGGGAAATTCCTGGAAGAGTTTCACGCCAAAAACTGGCCAGTGAAGTTGCACAGGTCTTTGCCATCAATTAGGAGCAATGAAGAAATCCACAGCACTTCAGATTCTTGTCCAGATTATATGTCCAGAGCTCATCTGCCTCTCTGGAGGAAAACAAGCACAAGCAGGATTTTTACATCTTCGGGCACAGCACATTAGATGTGGAGATTTTAGGCCAGCAGAACAACTGAGAAATTACAAGGGAAAAAAAGAAAATCATTTCCCCAACTACACCATTTGCATTTAGTTGGGATAGAGGAGAGCACGTGGGAGGTTTTGGGGTTTAATTTTCAGGAGCCACTCACTTAAGAAGGGCAGCAGCCTGAGAGTGCAAGGCAGAAGCGCTGACTACAGGGGAGGAGGTGTAAGAGGTTCTAGTGCTGCCAATACAGCCAGACTTGCCAAGCCTGCTGCAGCTGTGGAACTGCCTCATCTCTGCCCTGACAGAAATGTAAACCCTACCATATATTAACAGCACAACGGGAGGAGTTCTTGGAAAGAAAGTAAATTACATTTAAGAAGTGAATTTAATGCTTTTACAGATTTAGTCCCCTTGACATAAAAGAATGTTCTGATTTGTAGAGGTCTTAAGGTCATTACCCCACTCAGTGTAGCAGAGGAGAATCACTGATTAATTACTCCAGCTAAAACAGACCAAGAATGAACTCCAGGCTTGTTTGAACTGGCCTGAGCCCCACAAGAGGGAGCAGCAATCAAGCAAATCAAGCAAAGCACACTTTTTTGTGTCCCTAAGGAGATGCTACTTCCAGCACACAAAGCTGGACCCCCGAATTTTCAATAGAAATGTTTAATTACACGGTTATTCAGTCATTGAGGAGGTGGATGAAAATTATCATTAGAGGATAAGAGACCACAGTAGAAGGGCCACTCCTCTGTGTTCCCACTGAGGACCTGGTAACTCAGCCTTAAATTATTACCAGATACATTTCAACCACTGATGTGAAGAAGCAAACCAACAAAGCTGGCAGGGGAGTGGGGATGTTTAGAATTTATGTTAAATCTCCAGACCCTCAAATATAACCCACAAATCTCAAAATAACCCACAAATCCTAGCTACCTTTATTTTGTAATTCCTGCTCTGCATCCTGACTCTCTGCTCCAACTCCAATACTTTTGAAGTACTCAAACAAAACCTTCAGGGTTTTTTATTTAAATACCAAACAGCTTTTCAAAAGGTGACAGCTATCCTCGTTCAACACAGCAGAAAAAAAAACCATGAAGAGTTTGAAAAGGTTCACACTATTATTTCCTGCATGCTCCCACAACCTTGTGACTAAGTGGAAGAACAGGCAGCAGTGTGCTGTGCTGACAGATGGTTTTTAAGTAGGAGCACCTCAGAGCCCAAAGCAGAAGCTGAGGACTCAACTAAATGCTGTTTTTAGGGGCAGAACCTCCTGCATTGTTCTGTCTCCTACCTCCCAGGCTCAGTATTTTTGGGACTTATTAATAATGTATTGTCTTTCTTAGTTAAGAGTGGGAATCATAAAGAGAGACCGTTTAACAATAAATTACAATAGACAGGGGAGAGTGGTGGAAACTTTTTGACAGAGGAATCGATTGAGACAGAATGTCTTCCTTTTGTACCCCAGGGCAATAGCAGGAGGGCCAACAGAGCACAGCTGAGCTTGGTCACTGACACAGGAACCACAGCTGTGGTTCATCATTAGTTCTTCAGGTAGCTTCTGCAGGGGATGCTTGGTCTTCTCATTCCTCTGCTATTTTTTGTTACTGCTCTCTTTTCCCAGGTTTCTCCCTTTGGGATTACCCACAGTGACCTCAAAAGGTATTTCATTATATGCACATCCTACTGACTGACAAAGGGAGGAAAGAAGGAATCTGAATTGAAGCCATGCCTTTGATCATAAAAAAAAATGAGGATTTTACATTCATCTGTAAAATCCAACACTGTGCCAATATCAGGGACACATAAAAAACCCAAAAGAAACCCCAAAACCACATAAGGCATTTTCACATGTTCTGGGTTCCTTTGGCAATAGACTTTGCACAAATCAGTTATCCCAATACAGCCTTTAATAAAAGCTCTGAGTGCTCCCCTGACTTTTCAGAGCTGTCTGTTATGGATCTAGAAATACTTGGAGCTACAGACACACAAAACAACAGGTTTTAGTGGCATGTCTGCCAGAGATCAGGTTTATTGTAAGTGATTTCAGAATATTAATGTCAAACATTAATCATCACAACACAGTTTACTGCTAAAGCTAAAGTAGGGTCTTAGGTTATATTAAAAGACAACCCATAAGGCAGTTATACAAAGAATAACTTCCATTATCTTCTCAGCCCTGAAAACAGTTTCATGGAGAGTAGCATTTCTGAAAAACTCACAGCAACTTCTCCCAAGCTTTAATGATGCTCACAGCCATGTCACCTGGCAGTCAGACAGCACAAGAGTTTAAACTCAAATTTGGAGAGAAGACCTCAAAGCCTTCCATGCCAGTGAAGCTTTAATAGGTAGCAAATCTCAAGGGCTCAACAGCACCAATTAAGCAGGGAAGCAACAGAGCTCCTTGAAACCTGAGCTGCTGCCTGAAAGGGGGAAAAAAATGTCTCTGAGGTCACAGAGAATTCCTGGTGACCTTTTGCAAAGGCAGATAAATCCGTGGGTTTGTCCCTGGTGAACTCCACCTGTGCTTCCCTGTGAGCTCCAGGAGGATCTGGTGCCAGGGCCCTTTATACACTTGAGAAATTCTGCTGTGGCACGAGCAGTGAGCTGAGAAAAATGTACCCTTGCCAAGCCAATTCCAAAAAAAATCCATCAGTGCACACTCAAGGGCAAGAATGACAAGCTTATTCAGCTGCTCACAGCAAACAGCAGGGAGGGAAGCAGCACTACCTGAGCACCTTAAATGACTCTTCAAGAGATGTAAGAATTGTTGCTGATCAAAATATTACCAAAAAAATTGCATGAGTAAATTGAGATGGAGCTGCTGACAGCATGCAGCTACAAACTGATGTAATGGAACCCTTTTCTGTCTTTTAAGTGCAGCATAAATTTTTTGTGAGGAGTGCATTTTAAATACAAATCAGCTCATATTACTTAGGGCGTAAAAGCTGCTAGGGACCCTAAGTGTGTAAATATAGCATGCAGCTTGAATTTGCTCCATCCACAAGGAACTGAGAAAGCCTACTTTCACCTCCCAAAAGCATTTAACACTACTTTACATCTAGCCAATGCCGAGGAAGAGACTTCTGAGCTATTTATACACAGAGATAGAGGTGCCAAAAAAAAGTTTTTAAAAAAAAAACCCTTGAGGTCATCAAGCCTCATTTTATCTAGGAGATGCAATTTTCTGCTATCCAGACACTTCTTCACACAGTTTCTAGCAGAGAATAAAGTAAAAAAGGGAACTCTTTCTCTGAAAACCATGTTTAAGTGAAGACAGAAGCTAAAAGTGCTGAGGACTGGGCCAGCATATGAATACATCCAGCTTACACCATGCATTAGATACCAGAAGGCTTAAGGTTTCTCTGAATAAAACATGTGGAGCTGCAGATTTCACACCATTACTCGATTAATGGAACTGTCACTTCAGCAGGCAGCAATATCACCAAATCAGTCCCTGCTCCATTCATACAGTGGGGCAAAGGCTGTGAAGTTCTGCTGTTATTAACCTGACAGGGCTTTTGAAATCCTTGGCAATGCCAAGGTTATCAAGGAAACCACCTTGGACATTCAGAGGACACTCCCCAGCTAGGTTAATGGCTCGACAAGAGCTGCAGTCAGCAAAGTCTGCTTCACTGACAGCCTGTAGTACAGAGCCTGGAAAAGCCATTGAGTGCATAACAGCAGCTTATGCAAATCCATGGGGCAGGCCCGGGGAAAAGCAAGGCTAAATCCCTTCAAACAGGAGAAACTGCCACAAAGCCAGCTGTATACTAGGAATAAACATGCTAAACAACCCAGGTTTTTATAAAAATGCCTTTGCAATTGTTCTGCTGCAAAAACTGCTTGGAAATGCTCACATGCTTAAAAGAGTTCCTATGGCATCACACTACACCTGCTAAGATGCTGCAGCTCATATCCAGCACAAGGAGAGGTTATACACAAGAACAGGTCACAGTGCAATCCACATCAAAGGCCCACATAGCATCTAGAAATTAGGATGTGAGAGATTATTGTTAAGTGTTAAATTTTTTTTTTTTAATTTCCACGATATTTTTTTTCACCTGAACAGCAGGATGAAAACTGAACCACAGAATATTTAAGACACAAGTAAGTGTAGAGTATCATCCCAAGGAAACTTCACATACCAAGATACACCTGAAACAGCTTTTTAGCTATACAAGAAAAACTTAATTTGCCTCTTTTTGAAGAATTTAGGCAACGTACAATTCAGGAGGAGCAAGTCACTTCACATTAGGCATGTATCAGCATTTCCTTTATGGCAGACTGAAAGCTGAGCACTGATACTGAAAACTGGGCAAGCAGCAGCCAGGACAGGGCCCCAGCCCAGCCTCCACTCCTCACTGGCCAGTTCTCCCAGTCCAATCTGGGAACAGGTCTCCAAACACTGCCTTGAGGGGTGGGAGGGAAGGATGCCCCTGCTCTCCCGACATTTCCAGCAGGAGCAGGGATGTGCAGATGGGAAGCACCCATGCAACTCCATCATTAAGGAATGCCTTGGGGATGCAAGCCTTCGTGCTGGCCCCTGCAGCTTGTCCCCAGGGCGCTGGCAGCCAGCCCAGCAGCTCGCTCAGCCGCTGTCCCACTTGCCAACGCCAGGCCCTGACGGGATTTCACTCCTGCTGCAGACACGGGAGCCTGCCCAGCTTATCTCAGGCAGCAGAACAAACGCTGGCTCTGCAGAATCCTGTCCAAGGCTGGCTCGGGAGGTGCCACTTGTGAGCTCAAAGGAGAGCCCAGCTGCCCGACTGCCCAGCACGCTGATGCTTCACAAGTCTGCCTCTCCTGGGGCCGCTTTTGAACCACTCATGATGATCTGATCTCCTCTGACTGATTCTCCCACTAAAAACACAACCAGGATGGCTTCAATATTGATTCAATATTGCCCTTAATTTGTTTTCACCGAGTATCACCTTTGGAGATAAATTATCCGTTTAAATGTAACAGAACATTGTTGCAGCTAGGGTGCAATATTTACTCTTCACAAATAAGTGCTTTTCATCTCTTATTTATAAGGTATCATTTTAAGTGTTGATGTTCCAGCGACATTCAGCTTAGATTACAACTTGCCTCTCTAAATATTTGACTCTATAATTCTGTTATATATTCCATTCTAGCTGTGATGGACAATGCAAGTACAACACTGATACCATTACAGGGTCAGCAGTACCTGATTTATCTGGCCAATACCATCACCCACATAAAATAAACCACTTGGTTGATCAGGATTAAACATGGAGTTTGCTCTATATTAGATGTTTCACATGGTTTAGCTTTTGTTCTCAAAATGGCACACAATTAGCAAAGTAGGTGACAGGTTTAGTGTGATACTCCTAGAATACATTCCTCACTTTCATGCAGATTCCCATGGCTTAAATATACTCTGGAAAAGGAAAGCTTTATCACAGTCATGGTAAAGTCATATACACCCACCTCTTTACAGCAAAACAATGCACAGCTTTCATTGCACCCACCTCTTTCATGAGGAAAATTAAGTGTTTATCGTATTTCCCTCTTTGTGCAGTTTTTTATTAGTCCTGTAAATTCCACAGAATTGTACTGCTGGGAGTATTGATCATTCTCCCTGGATCTGGTAGAGCTTTTAAACCTTGCTGTTATGTTGCACCAGTTGCAATAAGAACCATCTCTCACCCCCAAGCCAAGGTGAAGGGTTTGTTTTCCCCTGATGATGTTCAGGACTGAGCTTCTGCCACCTTCTTCCACCAATTCCCAAAACCTCTGTCCAGAGGGTGCCCACAGAGGCAGCTGCACAACCTGAATATTCACTTTGGCCTTGACAGAAGGAGTTCACACTGAATCCGTAGCTCCCGCGCTATTCCCATTCTGTAGGCACAGCCTGATCCGATCTCCTTAGGGAATTAATGCCGGGCAGCTGCCACCCAGCCCCGTTTGTCCCCCGGAGCAGCGACAGCTCCGGCCACAGCCACACGAATCCAAGCGACAGGGGACAGATGGCACCATCACCGCTTCCTGCGGGAGCCACGCTGCTCCACAACCGTGCTGCTGCTTCCCGGAACCGGCCCGGCTCGGAGCGCTCCATGGATGCTGCTCCAGGAACCGGCCCGGCTCGGAGCGCTCCATGGATGCTGCTCCAGGAACGGCCCGGCTCGGAGCGCTCCATCTGTGCTGCTCCAGGAACCGGCCCGGCTCGGAGCGCTCCATGGATGCTGCTCCAGGAACCGGCCCGGCTCGGAGCGCTCCATCTGTGCTGCTCCAGGAACCGGCCCGGCCCGGAGCGCTCATCTGTGCTGCTGCTCCAGGAACCGGCCCGGCCCGGAGCACTCCATGGATGCTGCTCCAGGAACTGGCCCGGCCCGGAGCGCTCATCTGTG
>VXBS01003640.1:236417-293524 GCA_013400255.1 Sitta europaea | reverse complement strand
ATATAAAGCATAAAATTAGTATTATATATTTTCTTACTACTCGGAATACTCCCAGTGAATTACACCATGTATTTTTAAGCTACCCAAGAGGGAGGATTGCTCATATACTGCTTCCCAGGCAGCTGTGATAGGAAGGAGGGAAGGAAGAGAACAAACATCTTTTTTTTTTTTTTTTTTAAATAGACACCTGTCTCTGCTTCAAGATGTGTCTGTTTCTAAAAGAATGTAGCTGATAGGAGCTGATCAATGATTTGACTCTTAGAGACAGTCTTTGTGGAATGTGCAGAAGGCACTCTGAGGGACATAATTAATGAGTGTTTCACAGGGCAATGAAATGTACATAACCCTGAGTGTGCCTGAACATACATACATGTATTCATATGCAGTGGAACACTTACAATTTTTGTAGTATTTTTGCAGATCAAACACACAAATTCACTTGCACTTCACCATAAAATCCAGATATATAAACCCATTTAGTATTACCTATTTGAGTTTTTTCATTCAAAATATTTCAGTTTTGTTCTGTTAACATCATCAACTTTGTGGTAGTTATCTACTGGGTCACTATTACTCGAATTCTCCTCTTGTTATTCAAATAATTAGCAAGGTCCAGAATTATGAAGTATTTCTGATTATAAAATAAAGCAGTAAAGACAAAAATCAGTAGAAGACTGGCTGAAGTGAATTTGTAAATTTCTTAAAATGCAAAACTGTCCATTTAACCTTTAAAAACATTCATATTTTTCTGTTTGTAAACAATAAATAATCTTTAGCAGTCTGAGAAATTAATAATTTGAAAAGTGTTTCAGGAAAAAGTTGAAATGATACCCTCTTCCACCTTCTCCTAGAAGAATTCATTGCAGGCTTTCTGCCAAAATTACAACTGGAGAGGAAGGCTGTGCTAAATAGATAAACAAACCTAGACGGTCTCAAAATATAACTGTTTCTTGATTTTCCAAATACCATATTTGTGGTGGATTCAAAAGTAGAGCCCCTGCTGTCCCCTTATTTCCTCCATCTATGACTTGCTCTTGAAATTAAAAGTCTCAAAAAAGGACTTTTTCAGATCTTATTGAAATGAATATTTAATCTGATTCAAATCAAATTGATGGAGTTGCTAGCACCTCTCAAGTCAGACTTTATTGTTTTGCAAAGGTGACCGCTTATTTCAATATTCATGCAGACACAGACCGCTTTGCTAGCTCAGTTTGATGAGTTCATACAGGGGGCTTGCAGGAAAAGAGGGGAGCAAATCCCTGAAGATGGGAAAACCTTGCTCTGTGGTCCTTGAGGCAGTCAGTCCTGGTGCGGCAACTTAGGCAGACACAGGCACAGATGTTCACATCCTAGGCTGTCCAAAATACCTTGTGGGGATCCATGGTACACCAGGATTAAGGCCAAAATACCTTTGTTATCTTATGAGGCTCTCTGTGGTGCAGCATGGTTAGGAATTGTTCAGATTGCAGCAGAAGGATTAGCCAGTAGATGTGTGCAGGATATGTTGCAAACAGTCTGCAGGAATACCTCATCTTGAAATTTGCTTTTATCTGCATTCCAGCTGACTTGTGTGCAAATGAGGGGAGACCAGGATTTTGATACAGAGCTGCAGGAGTGTCACAGAAACCTGTTTTTCATCCAACAACTGGAGAGAGAGAGAGAGTAAGGATTTCACTTTGAGGCACCTGATGTGTGACAGGGTGAACTGGCTGCAGCATCTATGGGACAGACTCACACTTTATAGGGTGCTAGGTTTTCTACAGGCTTAATAAAGAATCATAAAATCACAGAATTATTTGATGGGAATCGACCTTTAAAGGACATCCAGTCCAACACACCTGCAATCAGTAAAGACACCTTCCACTAGACTGTGTTGCTCAGAGCTCCTCTACTCTGACCTGAATGTTTCCATGGATGGGGAGCACTAGTCCCCTACAGGCTCTATCCCCCTCTTTCTTTTAAATACTGTTTAAGCATGGGGAGGCTGCATTATAATCTTCCTGGAGACTTCTCCAGGCTGCACAGCCCCATCTCTGTCAAGCTTTTCCCATAAGAGAGGTGCTCCATCCCTCCAAATTTCTTCATGTCCCTTCCTTGGACCAACTCCAGCAGCTCCATGTCATTCCAGTGTTGAAGATCCTGGAGCTGGAGGCAGTGCTCCAGGTGGAGTCGGACAGTAATAAAAAGTTCCTTGTCTAGTCCACCTTTGTGTTGCTCTGAAACTCTCAATGTCCCAAGCTGTATAGGGGTACAATCTTCCTGGGCAAAAGAATGCATTTTGCTTTTGTCCTGTTGTTTTTTCCAGGCTGAAACTTCAATGTAAAAAATTTCCCTCTTCGTTTATGTTTCTAGAGACACTAGAGATACTTGCAGTTTTCAGCAAAAACTGACTAACGAAAAATTGTTTGTTGTCAAACACATTTTTATCAGACTTGGGAGGTTGCCATGCATACATCTTGTATTGTACACCTTCTGGTATTCCCCTTTCTAAGAAAATAAGGAGAAAAAGAGAAGAAGATAAAATAATGAATAATATTATATTAAATAAAGGACATTTATGTGCAACTCAATTTCAGTTGAAGTTTTTAACTAGTTCTTAGAGTAGCTAATTGCTTTCTGCTTGAGTTATTCCTGGAATTCTGTAGGTACTGGAGTGGCTTAATTTTACTGATAGGAATGTAAAACTGTATTTGGCTGAATATACTGAGAAGTCCTTTGGGATTAGTGGTCTATGAACACTATGAAAGGAAAGATCAGGAAATTTGCAGGTAGCGGGTAATTGCTTTCAGTAGATACTGAAAAGTATGAAGGAAGATGGATAGCATGGGGAAAGACAGTGAGATTAAAGTCAGAGAAAATCAAAATGGAATAACAAAAGCAAGTTTATAACTAGATGTGTATTGTTGACTCAGCATGGCAATACAGTTTCCCTTTACAGAAACCCTCTCTCATCCTGCAGTTCTTGTCCTTGTCTCATTGTAAACCAGACTAGCTATCATTTCTCACAGTATTTTTGCAGCTGCTATTGGTTGAATCCTACTTCCCTGATGTTGAACAGTGTTCCTGGTTTTAATCAGAGTACAATCTTCTTTCCTTTAGTAGATACGGAATATAGCTACAATAAAAACTTTCCTCTAAAGTTAACATTTCTCTTTCTAGGGCCATCAGTGCGGGACAACAAACGGCCGAGAGGGAAGGGAGCTGGGCTGCTGAGTGCCCCCCATCACCATGCTCCAGCCATTCTCCCAAAGGAAAACAACATTCCAGTTAGTCAACCCTAGAAGTCCTTGTGGTTGAAACTTTTACAGTCATCTCCATTCCTGTTTCTAAAACCTCCTTTTAATTATAAGTGTTAATCCAGCTGATAGTGCTTCTTGCAGAAGACAACATAAAGATTCTACATAACTGTAAAGTTTTTTAACATCCTGTAAAACTTTTTAATCTAGGGAGGGAGGGTTCCTTCTCATATTGTTTGTCTTACTCATGTGACTAACACTTTAACTCAAAGGTTTTTTGTAGCAAACCAGTAGGTGACCACCGATGTTTGAAGTCTTTAAACAGGAGTTCCTGGGTAGGGGAAAGACTGGAAAGATCCAGCCCGCTCACTCCTGCACTCAAGTTACAAGGAAATTAAATCTAATCTCTCTGAAAAATACTGCATGTAGTTTCTCTTTCTCTGATGAATGTGTTGCAGACTCAACTCCTTGAGTTACTACTTTGGTTGTCGACACACTATATTTCTCGATTATCATAACCCTTGGTGGATCTATTGAATTCACAGACAAGGAGTCATTTTACTTAATGAAATACATTTGCAAGTGCTAGGTTTTATATATATGTAAAATGATAAAAAAGTTGTATGTCTAGTGCATAAAACCCATTATAAGTGCACATCTTACCACACTGGCAGCAACAGGAATTCGGTCAACAGTTGCACTGCAGAATTTGCCTCTCCTCTAAATTCTTCACATGAATTTGTCAACCAAAGTTATCCTGCAGATTAGTGGAGGTCTACTTGGTTGAAAGCTAACTGTGAGCCTTGAGAAGAGTTAAAAAAATGACTGACTTGTATAGAAGGGAATTCCAGGGGAAAGGTTCAGCTGAGCTCATGGTCATTCATATAAAGACAAACTTAGAACCCATAAAACAATCCTTCTGAAAGCAGTCTTTGGTCCTGTCATGAGAACTCTGTGTGGGCACTTTGATATATAGGTCAGGTCACACAAGGTATTTCTTACATCATATGTGGGACTGGATCGCCAGCCTAGGAAAGTTTAAAGTTAAAATTTATCTAAAAATAATTGCAAAAAGGGAGCAGGAGGACTGACTTTGATACACTGGCAATCAAAGCATGTTCCCAGGTGCCCCAGGCTTGTATGGCCCAGATTCGAAGTTCAGGTTCCTTCCTGCTACTGTTACCTAGCTCAGGTTTCTTTGCAGCTTCCAATTGTGCTTCCCAGACCTACACTCCCAGTTTAAGCCTCACGTGGATGAAGAGATGTCATCAAAAAATACTCTGTGAATTAGCTAGATAGAATAAAATTTTGCTTAAATTGTATGATTTTAACCTGATCAGTGTTGCAGAAATAATTCAGAAACTCTAAGCAGCATTAAACAAAGAAGTCTGTAGAACTTTCACTCTTTCTCATGGCAGAAAACTGAGCTGTGGTTAAAATTGTGCTGCAAAACTGGAAATGGAGTGATATTTTTAGCCCTAGACTATATTAAACAATGGAGCAAGCCTATATTAAAATTAAGACAAAACCAGCATGCATTTTGCACAACACTAACAAGTAATATTTGGAATAAAATTAGAGACTGAAAAGTAAGAATGGGCTGACACCTTCCATAAAAACTTTGAAGTCAAAGAAATGCAACACAAAAGAAGGAATCTTTATCAGAAACTGCTTGATGCTCTCAAAAATCTACTAGGAAGTTATATTCTTTGACAAGTTTCTTTTCAGTACTTATAAAGAAAAGTGCCCAATCATGTTTTTCCATTATTTGAAATCAGGAGGTTAAGTGAGTTAGGTGCTATAGTTTTTCAAAAGAAATTGCAGCAAGTGCATTAGGCTAGATCCTGCTTAAGTACAGTGATACGTACAAATCTTTGATCTTCCAAATATTTCAGGATCAAAGTGTTCACTGTTTTGGATATAAACCTGTGCTAAAATCAACTGATTATAGCTCTGGCCAAAGCGATATAACTGAAAAGAAACAGGTACAAATGACTCTGAACTGATGTCACTCCAGGTAGTCTGTGCACTTTTGAATTAATTAGCGTGTCTTTGAACTTAATTTCTTTTCTATTGCATGGTCTGGAATAAATAGCAGTTACAAATAATCTATTTAAACCTCATTTTTGTGCTGCACTGTGAGAAAGAGAGAGAGAGAGCGAGAGAGAGAGAGAGAAGAGAGATGAATAGAAATGTGTGGCTGTGAGTATTTGCTGTCCTTACTCTTCTTAATACAAAAATTTAAAAAAAAATCACATCTAGCACCCTGGTTACCATTTTTTCTTAATTGGTAAAGCTTCATCCTAAGTCAAGCACTCGCAATAGCATGAATTAATTAATGAAAGCACAAGAAAATTCTTTGTTATCAGTGTTTATTTGATCATATAATAACAGTTTGAAATTTTAGAGGGAGGGAGGAGGAATTACTTTCTTGTCTTTAAAGGGAAATTTTCAAGAAAAAAGTCAGTCCAGAGCTATACAGAAAAAAGCTCTGGATAAACCGTTTGAAGGTAGGGTACTTACTAGACTCCTCGACCCGAAAGTGAGAATTTTGATAATCACTAATCAATGAACAGAATTGTTACACTTCACAGGTTTATTTTTATAAATCAAAGAAGGAGAATATTAGAAAAAGTAGTAGACAAGTTTTATTGACTCCCCAGCACGTTTCCCCCCTCTTTCTCTAAATAATACCGGCCCCAACCACCTATGCCCTCGCTTCACTTCCCATGTGATTCAGGAGTGCTGGGTCCACACTGCTGATTAACATTAGAGACCCTTTACAATACTGGGCTTGTCTCCAGCAGCACACAGGTGTTGAACAAAGTTTTTGGAGCACTGACCCTCTTCTGCTTGTTGCAGTCCTTGCCAGCACTGCTAGGTTCATTTTGGTGCGCCCTTGGTGTGGGCACAGAGATCATGGACTTTCCCAACCATGCGTGGGAAGTCTTCTACTCGGTGGACAGTCCCAACAGTCCTCTTTGTACCTGGTTTGATTATAGTTATATATAAATGTCCTTGTTGGTGTACCTGCTACATGCCCTAGGGTTTTAAGGTTTACAGGTCTCTCTGCATCATCTCTGAGTCCTTGTGAATATGTAAACATAAGAGTGCCCATTCAGTCATGGATGCAGGGAACAAAGGATAACAGTCAGAGGGGATGGTAGTAAGCAGATTCTCTTTCTTAGACATTGTCTCCAGAAATCCTCTCCTCTTAGCCAACTTTATATTACTTTCAAAGCAAAAACAAGGGGAAAAGTGCTTTAAGTGAGAGGAAATTCCTAAAGGAAATACACAAATATCAACCACAAAAAGATAAAGGTCATTATAAACTCAAAGGCTCTAATACCTGAAATTATTTTGGCTTTGAATAATGCACATGAATTACTGGTAGTAATTTATATTTGAGGCTAACAGTGACTTGATACTGCAAGAATGTTGTTCTTTAAGAATAAGAAATTACCTAGGAGCTTAATAGGATTTCTAGGTAATTTCTTTCAAACCTTTACAATAAAGAACTTTTGTTTATTTCAATTAAGCTAGTAGATTTTGCTAGAGATTAGAATTTAATTTTTTTTTTCAATTCCCCCCAAAAATGCACACAGGGCAATGAACTGAATCTGCACATCAAGTCAGCCTGGCATTCCATAACTGTTGAATGATACCTAATTATGCACTTTGCTTTTCGGACTTTGTCTCTAGCATTTCTCATTTAGTCAATTTCATTTCTAATTTCACTCATCCTCATGATTTTTTCAGAGCAGCATTCTATGAGAGAAATAAGACCTAACCTGATGGAGTGAGCTGAAGTACGTAACTTCGAGAAGCTTGTGATTCAGCACACTCTTGGACTGGAAGTACATTCACTGATCAGGGAGTGTATGAGCAGCTCAGAGTATGAGATGCCATTGTGAAGAATATTGCACTTGAATGTGGCTCTTAGTGACTCTCTTTACTGCTTGAACCTTACACTGCTGAGTTCTCCTCTCACATAAAAGATTAAGTAGTGCCCTGATTTTTTCTACAAAAAATAAATCAGTGCAAAGGTGCTTATTCCATTTTGTCTTGCTTGTCTATCTGTGGCTCCTGAAAGGCGTGCAAAGGTTGACCAAAGTGCCTATTTGTCCAGAACAAAAGCTACTTCAACTCTTCCATCTTTGTCAACAATGTCACAGGAGAGCAAGTAAGTTGTCAAGGAAAGGAAAAAAAAAGACATACAATATTTCAGCCTGGAGCTATGTAAACAAGCTCTTAAATATATGATTCATGCACCTCATTCATCTACAGCAGTTTGTACTATGCTGACACGCTTCTATAACACTAAATAAATTACTAGAATATTTGGCATTTGTAGGTTTCCTTCCTCATGCTTTCTCTACCACATCCCCTTGAAAGACAATTTCTTCCAAGATACCCTGCCCAAACACTTACTGCATTTCATTGCATGTGAGATGTCATAAAATAAAACAAAAAAAATATTAAGATGGAAATTAAGCTAACTGAATTATTTAACAAACAGATGCAGCATGGAAATGCATAATTTATTCTAAATGTGTGTAAAGGAGCTTTAAGGTTATGGTGCTGTTAAGTCAAATAACATTTCTTTCTTTTATCTTTAAAATTACCAAGCTACTGTCATCCAACAGAGTAGCAAAGTGGAAATAACATATGTTCTTCTTTGAAGACACATAATGTCAATTATAAGTCTCTTCAGGTCCTGCTGGCTTATGTTTTAGTTGAACTGATTAACTAGAAAGTGAGATAGTTGGACATGAGCTAGTTGCTGAAAGTGTGCAATGTGGTGAAAGGTCCAATAAATCAAAAGTGAGAGTGTGCATGCCTGTGAAGAAGACAGATGAAGGCAGGCAAAATATTTAATGCTTTTCAAATAATGGAATTATTTAGGTTGGAAGAGATCCATTATCACTAGGTCTAACCATTAACATAACACAACCAAGTGCAACACTGAACTACATCTCTTAGCAGAATATCTATATGTGTTTTTAAATGTCTCTAGGGATGGTTACCCAACCACTCCCACAGGCAGTCTGTGCCAACATCTGGCTAACCTTTCAGTGAAGATATTTTGTCTAATAATAAATCCAAACCTCCCTGTCACATCTAGAGACTTTTCAGTCTCATTCTTTGCCTTGCTACTTGAGAGAAGAGAGCAATCTACCTGGTTACTACCTGCTTCCATGTATTTTTAGAGATTGAAAGGTCCCCCATTAGCCTCCTCTCCAGACCAAACAGTCCCTGTTCCCTCATTCGCCTCTCATTTGATTTGTTTTTCAAACCCATCACCAGCTGTATTGCCCTTTTTTGGACATGCTTAATGGAAATATAAAACAGGGTCATAAATTAAGCCAAAGAGAAGCAACAAGAAAGTTTTTGAAAACTCTGTATTCTAGACCTGGGTTGAAACTGGAAAAGCTATAAGTAACATACTATGAAAACTGTGGCATGATAAGCACTACAGTCACAGGATTTTATCAGGGGCTTAGCTCTTGAGTGCTTTTAAACACTAGGATATGATTTTTACATTATTTGTCAAAAAAGTGCATGCTCTCTGCACTCCTGAAAACATGAGATGGGGATGTGCTGAATGTCTGGGCAGGGGAGAGTAAAATAATGAGAGGCAACATTGTAGTATGGAATACACTAAAATAAAAATGAGGGTTCTTTGAGTAGCCAATGGTGTGAATAAATAATGTACCACACAGAGAAATTTTAAATGTTCATTGTTTGCTTAGTTTATAACAAACTGGGTAATTATATCAGAGTTTTAGTATTATTTGATGATAACAATCTGGAGTAGGAAGCTGAGCCAGAAAAGAGAGAAAATATTAAAAAAGAGTATTAAATTAGGGAGTTATTTGAGCCCAGCTAAGTTGACCATATAATGCCACCTGGGGAAATTGAATTAGTTCTTTAAGTACTAATGATTATGTTCAAGAACTCAAGAAAAAAAAAATGCAAATAATGTAAGAGAAAGGAAATGTGTTAAAGGGTGCAGACTAGCTTAAACTCGTTAAATAAACAGTCACTGGAATAAATATTATATGCATAGACTAAATGGGAAGTGTGGCTTGGATGAGTGGACAGTGAAATTGAGAACTGCCCAAACAGTGGGTCTCAAAGGGTCTCAATCAGTGGCACAGGTCCAGTTGGAGACCTGTTCCTCCTATTGGTGTCCCCCAAGGTTCAATAGTGGGCTCAGGCATGGATTAACTCATCCAGCAGTGACTTGGGTGAAGGGGCAGAGTCCTGCTCAGCAATTTCACTGACAACACAAAGCTGGGAGGAGTGGCCCATACCCCAGAGAGCTCTGCAGCCCTTCAGAAGGACCTCAACAGCCTGGAGAGATGGGCAGAGAGGAACCCTCTGAAATTCAGCAAAGGCAAATGCAGGATCCTACACCTGGGCAGGAACAACTCCAGGCTGGGGTTGGAAAGCAGCTCTGTGGAGAAGGAGCTGGGGGTCCTGGTGGACAACAAGCTCTCCAATGCCCTTGTGGCCAAGGCCAGTGGTACCCTGGGCTGCATTTTGATGAGTATTGCCAGCAGGATGAGAGAGGTGATCCTGCCCCTCTACTGAGCCCTGGAGTGCTGTGTCCAGTTCTGGGCTTCTCAGCACAAGAGAGACATGGAGCTCCTGGAGTGGGTCCAGCCGAGGGCAACAAAGAGGATTAAGGGAGAATCTCTCTCAATGAGGAAAGGCTGAGTTGGGCCTGTTAAGCCTTGTTAAGAGACTACACCAATATCAGCAGAGACTACTCTGCTCTCCCTCTGGGACATCCACACTTCATGGAGGGAGGTGAGGGGTTCATCAAAAGCTCAGGCCACCTCCTGGTCTGAGCTGTTCCCCCAAGTTATTCACTGTAAAGACATTGATGATGGTAGAGCAAACCTGCCTTGAGTATGCTTAGGTGAGGATGGTCTTAGAGGGCAGTATAGACACTGTACTGTGAGTATTTATACTTCACAGCTAGAGTCTTTAAGCAACAGAGTGAGATGGAAACTCTTACTCCCACATCCATATTTTTGCAGTCATAATTTACAGTTTGTCTCCTTGCATGCACTCACACAAGTCCAAAGCATTAAATTATTCATAGGTGTAACAAGCGCTAAAAAAAAAATAAAAAATAGTAAAATCTGTTAATGATCACATTTTTTCTCTTACAGCCATCCAAGAGTGCTCTAATACTAAGACCACACCTTTTTTTCCTGAACTGTCACTTCAACTTACTTTCTCTTTTTTTTTTTTGCAGACTTAATCACATCTCCCATGTGTTGCAGCTGAAATCCAAATATTTCCAGTGTCTCATGTGCTTTTCCCAACTTCAGCAAGTGAAACAAGACAACATCTTAAGAGATGAACCTTTTCTTCAATGCCAACTTAGACATTTTTCTACTTGTTTCTTAATATAGTAACAAATGAAAGATAATCAAGGGTAGCAGCCAAACCTATGAAAATTACTCAAATCTTTTTGCTTAGACATGACCCTCACAGTTAAATTCCTACATAATATTACTTTTACCTCTCTATATAAAAAGTGATATTTTCCCAAGTGCAGAAAGCCACCCAGTGAAAACCTTTGGGATTGATGATATGCTGTACAGTAAGAATATAGTGTGCTAGCAGGTCTCAGAGTGTTTGGTTCCTTGAAGCCATTACCATGTATTTCTGTTTTGTGGAGGAATGAGTTTTAGGGAGTTCTGAGAAGCTGCTTAAATGAAAATAAATTATATTGGGTGAAACTGTGGAGCCTTCTTATTCTTTGATCTTGACAAGTATAATCCAATTATCCTCAATGGTATTTTAGATTAAGTACTTTCAGATTTGGCCTCAATAACAATAGCAATGAGACATATTGAGACATGGTAAATAATCTTCTTACTTTTGCATATCCCTAGTCAGTGATTAGATTACTTGTGTCTATCTCAAGAGACTGGTGTTCTGGCTCATAAAATAGAGAAGTTTTAAATCTATTAAAGTCATTAAGTAATACCACTCAAAAAAAGATAGCTAAAATTATTGCAGGAAAAAATGAGTACTCTAGTTTTAATTAAGGACCAATCCTTGATAAGCAGGAAAGCCACTAGCCTATGACATTTGAGTTTCAATCATTTCTCTAAGAGGAAGTCTGAAGTATCTAACTTACTGTGGGAGTCAAAATTCTGTTTATTATTTTATATTTTAGTAGTGCTTTCTGAACACAATATCTATGGTTCAAATGTTGACATTTCAAAGATTGTGTTGGACATGGGGAAAGCTGAGAAGAAAGTTCACCTGTGTGATATTTAGTCCTAGGTGCAGAGTGTCCTGACATGTTTTGTTCACAACTTTCCCATTTTTCTTGGTTGTCACATGTGGAACTAGATGGAACACTTCAACTAAAGTTTTTGCAGAGGTTCATTGCTTTTGCTCACTTTATTAAGAGGAATTACTCTCTCCCAAGGTCTAGAGGTTTGCTCTCTACTCTTCTCCATCTAGGGAATAAAACCTCTTTCAACCTGGAAAAAGCATGGTTGCCTCCTAGAAAAGTGTTTGAAATACTTCCCCAATGCAGATGAGGTGAGAGAAGAAGAGTGGGTATGTAAGATTGAGTTAATTAATTTTGTTATAAATTAGAATGTAGATTGTTGGATACATGGACCATTTTTTACCTGTTATTACAATGGCTGTTGGAGGCTAGGACCAAGATTTTAAAGATATCCCACCAATATGACGACAAATGAAAAGGAATTTTTTGGCATCTATGATTGAAATAAAAGTTCCCTTGCCTTCCTTCTGCCTTTAAAAAAAGATCACAGCTTCTAGATCCCCCTCATATTCAGGACTTTTGTTCAACTGTGAAGTGAATTCTGGAAATCTGCCTTGAGGATCTTGCAGTAGGTGGCTGCTAGTTTCACTGTCTTCTTCTGAGAAGGACGAAATTGGTGCTGCCCACTAAACCTTGGTGAGAACAGCAGAGAAAGGGAATTTGAGATGCACTGTCACACGGGCCGAGTATTTCTCTTAAGGAGACAGAACATCTAACAGCCACAGGGTCAGCCAAAATCATGTTCATTTGGGATCTACCATCCAGTAAAGGCAAAATTGAATAGTTCCATAATGTTTTTTATCTCCATTCATTGCAACAAAATACAGAGTGCAAAATGGTTCTTACCAGACCACACAACTGATGAGAGGAAGAAAGTGCATTCCTTTCTTCTTTCATCTTGTTAATGGAGCACACAGCAGATACATTCTTCCTCTGCTCATAACCAAAACTTAGTCCTCCTAGATGCCTTTTACCATATTATCCTTCTCAAACATCCTCTTATCATCAGGTATCTTCCCCTTCTGCAAAAAGTAATTTGCTAAATCACAGGCTGTTCCTAAGAGGCATAAGTCTTTTTCTAAATCTTGAGAAGACAAGAATCTTGAGAACAGCCTATTTATCTGAATTACTGGAAATGTTCTTTGGAAAGAAATGTGCCAGGTCTTCTGGCTTCTTTAAGATTCCTTATCATAATCAAAAGTACAAAACCAGTGATGCTTCCCCACACATACTAGGTAAACAAATCCTGATTTTGCAGGTGGATTTAGTGGAAGTGAAATTGGTGTCAAACCTAAAGTATGGCCTCAATAAGACTGAATGGAAAGATAGTTTTCATCATTATTGATTGTTTGAAAATATTATTACCAAAAATAAATTCTGTAAAGATAGGCTGCAAACACTGTAACCATGTGAAAGTAGCATAGCTATATAAAATAATTGTTGCTCTTTGATAGAGTGGAAATCAAGTCTTCACACTGACTGACATGTAAATAAGTTGCATTTTTGTAGGAATTTTAAATAGTGATTCAAAATTTTCACCTTACCATCTCCATTCATATACTGACTTCCATTTTCTGGCGTAATTTTTCATGTCATTATCACTCTATGTGTTTTCTTTTTATACACTGCATTCACTTCATTTTTCCCTTTCATTTTACTTCCTTTGATACCCTAACAGCTGGGTTTAAGAAAGTGGCACTTTTATTTACTGTCACTACAGGCAAGAAAATTAGCACCTTGATGAGAGGCATAGTACATGGAGCACATAGGCATTACAGAGCTCTTAAACACA
Source organism: Sitta europaea (assembly GCA_013400255.1). Lineage (NCBI taxonomy): Eukaryota > Metazoa > Chordata > Aves > Passeriformes > Sittidae > Sitta > Sitta europaea. Next base: position 280,170 of record VXBS01003640.1, on the reverse strand, counting down.
TTTCACTTCACTGTGGTTAACAAAATTTAAACCAGGCATCAGACACTTCCTTTTCTCCCTAACTGCCTTTGCAGAATGACAGCCACAGAAATGTGCATTATGAAAAGTAGCTCAAGCCTCACCCTTAATATTGTTGTTAGACGACAGCAGCAATAACAAACTTTCTTTTCTATATATGATTTGAGACCAGAGGAATAATGTACCAGAAAACCTAATGTCTTTTTAGTCAATTCCCAATGGCAGCAGCAATGGTTGCCTCTGAAACGTTCCATGGTTAATTGCACTTTGAGCTTAAGGGCTGGATCATGAGCAATGTTGGGGGCTGAAGGGACAAGAAAGAAGACCGCATGTTCCCACCTTCAGGTAACAGCAATCTGTGAGAGACTGAAATAGTAATGGTTAATGACTCAAAAAATGTGTGAAAACAATGACTCGGCCATGTGTGAAAGTAGTGGGTGCTTTGTTGAGGTCAGGTTTGCCTCCCTCAGCCAAAGGGGAGGAGGAGAGTTTTTGTGTGTGTGATGGGGATGCCTTTGATATGTGTAAGAACAGTGCAGGTGCAGAGGGAGCATGCACCTGTCACTGGAGAATGACTGTGCAAACTGACCTTTGTTTTAGTAACAAATGGAGTTTGAGCCAGATAAGGCAAGAAGCTGATAAAAAGCAGATACCTCTTATCATCTATAAGTGAGATAATGCTTCTTTATCATGCAATGTCCTCCATGCACAACTGGATCAGGTGTGAAAACTCACCTCTGGGGAAGTACCAGGACATTCACATGAAAACCTGAAGGTATCTGTCCCTTCTGATGGGTCATAACTGGCTCCACTACTCTGATGTGAGAGGCAGCTGTCATGTCTTAGAAGGTGTCATAGACCACCAACAATCCCCAAAGTGCCTCCAGACTCACTTCTGGAGCCTTCCACCAGAGGACTACACATGACCCTCAGTGTTGTATTAGATGGTGTAAAACTCCCACATCCCCAGAGGAGGTGCCTGGCTGTTACCATAAACCTGATATATACCTGAAAGTATAGTAACCCATTGGACTCTGTGTTTTGTGGGCTTTCCTTGTGCCCCTGATAGATCCAGACTGTGACCATCGCTTCAACCAGCAGACATTGAAATTGCAACAATCAAGTCTTGTCACTGATCTATGGATGATGACATCTTTCTACACTTACTCTTTCTTTTTCTTTCTTTTCTTTAGATACTTCTATATTACTATATTTCTACAGATAATAACTCAAATGGCTAAATACCTCCTTGCCATTGCAACCAAAGTGTTCTAAAATAAACCCTATATGTACATTCACACTGAGTGACCGGTGTTTATATGCATATGTATAAACACTGGTGATTCAGTGTCACTTCACTCTAATCCACTCCAAGGGATCTATTAACCCTCACCTTCAGGGTCAGGTTGTAAAACAATCTGTACAGATTAATATCTGGCAGCTGATAGAGCAGGATTTACTTGCTGCAAGTCTCAGGAAGAAGGCAGCAGAAGACATGATAGACAAACCTTCCAGCATGCTGCACAGGAAAAGACAGTAGCTCTTCCTTGGAGAAATGTAGTCACCCACTGCTTCCAGGGAACAAACATACTCCATACCGTAGATACTAGCTTTGTAAATTTCATCCCCCTATTTGTAGTAAGAAGGATTTTTAGGAACTTTTTAGAGGCATCACACAAAAACACAATGAGAATTATTTCTTTCCAATCAGAATCCCATGACCTTTGGAAATCCACAGTCCCATTCTTCCAGAAATCAAGAGAAACATATTCAAATATGAAATGCTGTTCACTGTTAACTGATGTTGAACTCACACTACCTAATTTTAGGCACCTAAGTAGGTGTTTGTGTTCAGGGGCTTGTCTCTGCAATTCCTTGTGTAGTCAAAGCAAAATGCTCCCCCAGAAAGATTAACCAGGGCAGATATGTTGTCCAGATGCTCTGTTTCCTTAAATACACCTCTCTCTACAGACCACAGAAAGAGCTTAAGGAAACTAGACTCCAAATGCAGGCATTAAGGATACACCCTGGAAAATTATTCTGTTTAATATGCATGCACCATGGATGAATAAGACAGAAAATGGTATGCCTGGTATCTAAGTAAAATAAATAGGTTAATATTAGGGAAATAAAGCAAATCTTGTTACTTTAGTAAGGACCTATATCAAGGGTGAAAATAACTCAAATCTAGCACTCCATGTCATCCCCCATCAAGTCTACAAAATCATGAAATGCTGGAGTAATCAGAGTCAAGGATAATCCATAATCAGGAGTTGGCACTGGTTTTGAAATATATTCTTGATTTTGTACCAGATATTGCAGGTCCAGAGTTGCTGTTGGCGTCCCTTTTAACAAATGCATGTAATTGTGCTTTGGAGGTCTAAGGTGCTTCAAGTATCAAGAAACATCATGTTTTTCTTTTCACTAATAAAAATAAAGAAATTATATAATTGGTCCAACTGTACTTGTATCTATAAACTGTATTATATATTAACAAGTACATTAACGAATCTTTTTGCAAGAAATTACTGCAAGCCGAACCTTTTGAAAATAATGCCCCAATTTTGTGAAGGTTTACTAACTCACCCAAAATAGCTCCAGAAAAGTCACACAAGAAACCTGCTTAAAATTGAGTAAATCTTCCAAAGTACATAGTTTAACTGGAGTCTTCTGCTATCTCCTGGTTCATCCAACTACAATTCAACATGATTTCTTGCACTTTGTTACTTGTTTGTGAGGCTTTTACTAAGTCTTGAGATGAGCTGTTGTGCGTTGTGTGGAGAGCTTTATAAACATCAAGAAGGATTTGAGCCTGCAACAAAGCGTAAAAAAAGCTGCATGGCATTTAGAAACAAACCTAAAGAAGGGACTTCCTAAATTATCTAAACACTGCCATTAGAAGGCATTTAGGAGCTCACAACTACTTGACACCGTAGGCTCTTAAAACTGCTAAAAATGTTGAAATATCAGTAGAGCAAAAACTATTAATAATGTTGAAATATCGGTAGAGCACTTCCTCTCTGTTTCGAACTCACAGCAGTCTGAATCAGTATTTCCATGTGTCTTTCTAACATCTTACTGTCACAGAATCACAAAATCAGCCGTTTTGAAAGGAACCGCCATTCAACTTACCTCCTCAAGTAAGGTTATCCCAGAACACATGGCACAGGATTGTGTCCAGATGGTCCTTGAATATCTCCAGTGAGGAAGACTCCACATTCTCACTGGACAGCCTGTTCCAGTGTAAGGTTACATGCACAGGAAGGAAATTCTTCTTCATATTCAAGTGGACCTTCCTGTGGATCAGTTTCTGGCCATTACCTCTTGTCCTATTGCTTGACACCACCAGAAGGAGCCCAGTTTTCTTGACACCCTCCCTTCAGACACTTACAGAATTTGATGAGGTCCCACATCAGTAGTATCGTAATGATGCTAAACACACCCAACTCAGCCTTTCCTCATAAGAGAGATGCTCCCTTAATCCTCTTTGTTGTCCTCTGCTGGACCTACTCCAGAGCTCCATGTCTCTCTTGTACAGAGGAGCCCAGAACTGGACGCAGTACTCCAGGTGAGGCCTCACCAGGGCTGAGCACAGGAGCAGGATCACCTCCCTCATCCTGTTGGCAATTCACAATACATCTCAGGATATCACTGGCCTTGGCCAACAGGGCACACTGCTGGCTCATGTGGAGCTTGTTGTTGAGCAGGACCCCCAGCTCCTTCTCCACAGAGCTGCCTTCCAGCAGGTCACCCCCAGCCTGGGGTTGTTCCTCCCCAGGTGTAGGACACTGCATTTGCCTTTGCTGAATTTCAGAGGGTTCCTCTCTGCCCATCTCTCCAGGCTGTTGAGGTCCTTCTGAAGGCTGCACAGCTCTCTGGGGTATGGGCCACTCCTCCCAGCTTTGTGTTGTCAGTGAAATCGCTGAGCAGGACTCTGCCCCTTCATCCAAGTCACTGCTGGATGAGTTAAACAAGACTGGGCCCACTGTTGAACCCTGGGGGACACCAATGGACCCTGCGCCACTAATGACGATCCTCCGAGACCTGCTGTTTGGGCCATTCTCAATCAGTTCTCAATCTCACTGTTCACTCCTCTAACATCTCTGTTCACTCTTCCAACTCACACTTCTTGAGTTTGCCTATGAGGGTTGCATGAGAGATAGTCAAAAACCTTGCTGCAGTCAAGATGGACAATATCCACTGCTCTCCCTTCATCCATTCTGTTTACTGTCTCTTTGTAGAAGGTAATAATTTTGGTAAAATATATAAATTTCTTTTTTTCCCTATGAGTAAAAGATGGCCTCCAGAATGAAGTGAACAATTACCTTTCCAGGGATTGAGCTGAGGCTGACTGGCTGGTAGTTCTGTGGGTCCTCCTTCCCGCCCTTGTTGAAGACTGGAATGACATTTCTTTTTTCCAGTTCTCAGGCAGCTCTCTTGGTCTCCAAAACCTCTCAAAAATGATCATGAAATCATGGTGTCCACCAGCTCTGTCAACATGGATGGATACATCCTGCTAGGGTGCACAGACTTGAAGATGTCAAGCTTGTTTAGGTGTTCTCTGACCCAATTCTCCCTGACCATGGGGAAGTATCCCTTCCAGAATTCCTTTACCCTGGTCTCCTGCGTCAGAGGAGACTGGTCTTAGTGAATTCCAAGGCAGGGTTCAGTAACTTGGCCTTCTTTGCATCCTCTGTTTTCAGGCTCTCCCTTCCATTTAAAAATGGGCTTACATTATCCTTTGTTTTCATTTTGCTTTTTATGTATTTGAAAAAGCCATTTTTGTTATCTTTGACATTCTTGGCCGGGTTTAATTCTAGATGGGTCTTTGCCTTTCCAGTTTCATTTCTGCTTATGCTGAACATCTGTCTATATTCACTTCAAGTGGCCTGACCTCATGTCCATCTCCTGTGAATTTTTTGCTTATACTTGAGCAGTGACAGGAATTCTTTATTCACCCACAAAAGTTTCTTTTGCCCTTTGGCCTGATTTTTTTCGTTGAAATGCATTATTGTTGAGCCTGGAGGAAATAAGCCTTGAACAGCAACCAACTCACCTGGACCTTTTTTCCTTACTGGGTCTCTCTCCTTCCAGGGATTCTTCAAAGAAGATTCCTAAACAGGCAAAAGGTAGCTCTCCTTATAACTCTGCCCTTTTATCCTGATCCATAGCTCTTGATGTGCTCCTCACCAAGACAGAGCTCAATACATTCCATTTTTCCTCACATGGTGAGGGTGCAACACCATCAACAGTCCTTTCTGGTCTGTCTCAGCTAAAAAAGTGTGTAGCCCTCCCTGACAACATCCTGGTGCTGTGAGCTATCCCACCATGTTTCTGTAATTGCAGCAAGATTAAAGCCCTATGACTGCAAGCAGATCTCAAATCAAAATCCCAGTTTGTTCCCCTCAATTCTGTAGGCATTGGTGTACAGGCACTTTATAGAGGTATTTGAGGGTGACAATATCCCTGTGGGGCTACAAAGGGACACTCCATAGTCTTCTCTAGTGGTTGTGTGTGTGGCTGCTTGTGCTTGGTCAAAGTATTCCATCTTAAACCTTTTGCTACTCAGGGGGTTTATCCAATGTTTCCCTGCTGGCTTCTATTACCTCAGGAGTCCTTGGTAGAACTTTTTGAGACAGCAGGTGTGCTCCAGTGTGGCTGACAGGGCTTTTACAAGTACACTGCCCTTCTAAGTTTTCCTTACTATCCCCGAGTTTGCCAGGGACAAACCTGATATTGTTCCTGTTCCCCATCATTCTTAGTTGTATTTTCTAAAACAGCAGAGTAACAAAAACACTTGTAGTCCCTAATCTTTTGGATAAATCCAAAGAGGACCTCTCCTTTTCAGAAGCTTTGGTATGTTTTCATGACATTAGGAGGATTCTGTCAGCAATTTAAAATAATTTTGATTTATTTACAAAGGCACATACTGTACTTCATTAGCAGGGTTGCTGTGAAATAATAAAACATTTCAGAGAAAACTGCAGGATATTTAGAGTCATTTCTTGCTGAAAATATGCAAAACCCTTTGGGGGAAATGTAAGCAGATGGTGTGTGAAGTGTTTATTGTTTTTTATGTAGTGATAAACAAACACTTTAAATTAAGATTCATAACTTTAGGAAATTTAATTCTGAATTATACATCCAAACAAAAGACCCTCAAAATCCAGTTTACCTTTAGATTGCCAGTGTTTTCTTTCAGCCATTTCCATTTCTAAGGCCGCCCTGCTGGGAATTGATTTGAAGGAAGAGCTCTTGGGACAGATACTCAGGTGTATTATTACTCAGGACAACATTTAAGCAAACAGAATCATGACAATTAACAGCGGCAGCAAACCTCTCCTTGTAAGCTGTAAGGAGAAATAAAGATGAGAGCAATAATATTCCCACTGCTGACTAGCTCTAAGCCTTTCTAGCTGTTTATAATATATGTATTATTTGCAGTTTTGTATAATCCTCTAAATTGTCACTGCCCCATGTCTCAGTTTACCTGGCTGTAAAACGTATTCTTCAAAAATACATCTTAAATTGCTTGAATCAAAGACCATAATGTTTGTAATAACACACACCAATTAACTTCAATGACACACACCAATTAACCTCAATGACCATAATATCATTCTGAAGAGCTATCACAGTAGTTTGTCTTTGACTGGACTGTGTTCTGTCTAGTGAAGGGAAACAGAATCTTACTGAATTTGAACATCACAACATGACAGTTTTGCATTTGTACATTACCACACAGTGTTGTCATTGCCAGTTTGGCAATCAGAGCACAAAAAAAAGAGAAGAAAACCCCCCATATCCAAAAAGAAGATATATTTTAAAAAATTTTGTGTTGTGAGTATTTCTGTTCCTTTGGTAAAATAACTTTTCTTTCTTCACAGCTGCAAAATGATACTGAAGTCTAATAAACTAACAAACTCATGCCGTTATATTTTACTTTGATTGACCATGATACCAATTTTCCACAAATCCATTGACTTCAACAACAATGATTTAATGAATTAATTTATATTTACACCAGTGTAACTGGAACCATTGTGTAAATGATCTTAGTTCTCAGCACGATAACGGAGGATTCACTAGTACAGGGTACCTTAGTCAGCTGTTCAGTGAGGATATCTCAGCTGGGTTGTGCAAACACATGGTCAGTGAGCTGAGGTCTGATGAAGGAAAGAAGTAAGAAGAAAGCCTGTCCACCACTGATGGTCCTGGAATGGTATTTTTTTGCATATGGATTCTACCTCATGCTTTCTGCAGGAATATGTTCTCCATCTCTACCTCATTTCTACACGTGTCTTGAAAGACTAGTGGTTTCTTTTTCTTACTCTGTTTATATCTGGTAATAGATTTTGGGACCCAGTCTTCATCAACAGTGATTCGGAAGACAAAAGAACGTGATATGGCAGGACAGCCTAAGGAAAAAATGGTACAATCAGTTTGGAGGATGGAAAACTTAGGGATGGCCACAGTATCTAGCATAGCAAAGACTTGAACTCACCTAAGATATTCTATGTCATCAATATTAAGTTGTCAGAGAAGATTAAAGGATAATATAGAAAGAGGGGTTTTCTAAGTGGAGGTGAAAATAAGAAAATTGGATATTGAAATGCAAGTACAGCAGAAATTAAGTTGCTCTGGTTAGAACCCTGCACTGAGCTGTTATCTTGCTGTTACCTTGCTAGCTGTTATCTTGAATATTCATGTCAACTAAGTCATGAAAACTGATATATGATGTAAGGTATGCTAGTGCATGCATTTAGTTCTTCCTTGAAGGAAAACTTCAGGAGCTTAAAACCCCCAAACCAACAGGAAAACTCAAATAATAATTCACAAGTCACACACATCTCTAGAGATTGTTGTCACCCAGCCCCTGTTCTGAGGAGAATCAAGGTTGCCCAAACTGATGTTCAGCTGGGTTTCGAATATCTCCAAGGACAGAGAATACACAACCTCTCTGAGCAACAAGATTCCATGCTCAGTCAAGGTCACAATAAGAAAAGTGCTTTCTTCTATTTAAATGGGATTTCCTGCAATTACATTTGGGCTTCTTGGCCTTAAATATGAGCTAAGTAAGTAACTAACTACTAATTGAATGAGGCATAAGAGTCATGCAGCTTTTGGAAAATGAAGTGAGTGGCGTGCATATGAATAGACTAATATATGTGGATGTTGAAAAGCAGGAGCCCAGTATGCAGGCTAGCAGTAATTGGTTTTCTTAATTTACTCTTTCTTGTACATTTCCAACTCTCTTAACTCCCATATGAGTTGATGAGCTATTATGTAGAGGCTGCCTATTAGATACAAAGCTTTACAAGCTCATTGTTGATAATGTCAATGTCACGAAGAAAATTCAGGCCAGTTCCAATGCATGGTACAAAGCTATCTAAAATTGTAAGTGTGGGCGTTTCAAGCGTGGGTCTTGCCTCATTTGAAATTGAAATATGTTGCAGTGCTTGAATATGGGAAGATTAATTAGCACCTCTGTTTCAAAATAAGAAGTAGAAACCTATCACAAAGAATAAGGAAAGTGACAATGTTGACAGCTAGGAGAAGAGGGTTTTCTACCTGGAAAATAGTGTAGAAAAAAAACCAATGCATCCATCTTTCTAATCTAAAGGGAAAGAAAATGACTGATACTGATAAGTGTTTTTGATACTAAGTTTTTTTTAAAAATTCCAAGGTCATATTTTTCATTGCTGCCAAATAATAGCAAACTATTATATTGAGTTAATTCTCAGGAAGCTACTGATTTAATGATGCTTCAAGGCATCTGCTTTCCAAAATTCCAGATCTTGATTCCTCTAAGAAAGTTAGAAAGGAAGCTAGAAGGCAAACAAACAAACAAACAAACAAACAAACAAGTACACATGAATATTATGGCACGTTTCACTCTGATGTATTTCAGTGAAAGACTGGGATGCTTTAAGCAGTCCTAGGTGTCATTTGAAAGTAACTCTGCTGCAGTTTAGGAAATAGAAGCTGCCTATTTCTCTATTTCATCTTTTTCTTATGATCCCCACTGGTTGGGAACAGTTCCCTTTGATATCTCATATAGAGTAACTCACAGATGTTTCTTTTATTCTTTATGAAAGCAATCTCAAGACACTGATAGTTGCTATGCTCTTCATTTACTATCAAAGGGACTTAATATAATGTACCAAAATGATATTGAAAAGAGCCATCTCATAGTGGGATAGATTTTTGAATGCAATTTGCAGATAGCAAGGCAGGTATCTATAACATGACATACAGAAACAAGATAAAAGAGAAATATTCAAATACTTGAAACCTCTGTTATCCCACAGGTGATTCTCTTTTTGCTTCAGGTAGTTCAGTAACACTGTTGCATCATGTTTAGATTACAGAGTGACAATATGAAACATTCTAAACTGTAATTTATGACAGAAAGTTGGCAGTTTTTGTAAAAAAACTGAATGAGTCAACAAAACAAACAAAAAAAATTATCTAGAAACAGATACCCACAACAAAAAACCCAACCCAATAAAACAAATAAAAAGCCCTACTTCCCCCCAGTGAAAAGGAAAAAAAATCAAGCCAAACAAAACAACCCCAAAAAAACCCTCACCACACAACAAAAAGCAACCAAAACTCTATTTGGAGTTATGATTCCACAAGAAGATATTCTTTTTACAAGAACTTACTCATAAGAATGTCTACATAAACACAATTCCTTGTTTGATTTTCCCTCATAGCTGTATACCTACCTTCTCCTTTCTGTCACTGTTCAGAGAAAGAAGCCCTAAGTATCAATTATACACGCACACCTAACAGTAAGAAAGTCTGCCTTTGAAAATGGTCTAGCTTTCCCCTAAAAGTTCACTTTTTAAAGGAAGTTCACATAAACGTTAATGATATTTACTACATAAATGAGTTAAGCGTGAATTTTACATAGCATATGAACAATCTGGAGTCTCAAAAATTTTGTAGGAAATATTTTATATTTTGTTTTAATCTCTTGATTAGAAAAGGCATGTTGTGTGGGTACTGTTCACAGAATCTCACTGAATCCACTGTTATGGGGTTTTTTGCAGCTTATATAAGCCAGACAGGCAATTTAGCTCAGTCAAAATCGAGCTGCCTTCTGTCAGTGCTCACATCTTCAACAACCACTCCTGAAATTGAGCATGTTTTGTGTTCTTGATAGTGTTGATGGTTCAGATTAATCTTTAAAGCATAAGATAACAAAAACATTATTTTGGCTATCAAACTGAGCAGACATGATGGCAGTTGTCAGGAGAAAACATGTCTCAAATGCATGCATAAAATTACCACAACAATAAGCTGCAATATTTTTTACCAGGCTTACTTCCTTTGCAGAAGTGTCTTTCTTCAAGTATGCTTTGGGAAGAGGAAGAGTGGAGGAATGAGAAAATAGAAAGGCTTGAATTGATCAGAAATAAGAAGCATTCAAATGGTGGCTTAAGAAGATAAGGAAAATAGCAAAAAGAGCCCCTAAGACTGAGTTCTCATTTTGAGTTATTCATTGGTCATGAAGGGCAGTTCTGTAAAAGTTGTAAGCATTGAAAGTCAGTTATCCACAGGACAAAATTTATGAGCATCTAGACAGAATTTATATGAAAACAAGTGTCTGGGAAAGCCTGTGGGACAGTCAGCTCAAGTTCCTAGATTCCCTGTGAGCTCATACCAATACATTTTCTAATGACAAAGTAAAAAATTATATTTCACATGTTTGGGAGCTAAAAGGTCCCCCAAAAATGTCAAAAGAAACTATTATACCTAGTTTCTAGGAAAATAAAACCTTCCTGGTTTAAAATGAGGCTTGGGATGAGGATGGATATATTTGTCAGACCAGGGAGAGGTGTATAACCATCACACAAGAATACTGCCTTTCACCAGACACAAGTGGAGTCTTGGAGGTAAGAATGTTCTGGTGCTGAGTAGTGTCCTTATTTAAGACTAACTGAAGAAGAAACAAATAAAGGGAAAGAGAAAAAAAGGAAACAATGTTTTTTGTATCCAAGTTATTAAATTATGACATTAATTTTTAAAATACAATCATTATTCTACAGAAACTGTTAAGAAGAGAAGCCTGGCAACATTCCAGGCAGCAGCAGGAATATCAAACTATAAAAAATGACAAAAGTCTAACTAGTTTTATTTTTTGAGGATTATTAGCAGAAGCTGTGATTGTGTGTGGATTTCTTACTTCAGGTCTTAAAATATTATAAGACCTTATAATATTATAAGATTTATGGCCTGTTTATTTGTCTGGTTTGGAGGTTTTTGGGTTTGGTTTGGTTGGATTTTTGGTTTTTTTTTTTTTGTGAGAATGGTAGTTGTGGGCATATGACTAAAAGAAAGAGAGATTCTTTAAATACATATATAATATATTTATACATAAATACATACATAGGTTATATAGTAGCACAGAAAAGTATTCTTCATGAAATATATTTTTAAATTGACCAAAAGTTTCAAGTCATTATCTTCTTTTCATAAAATAAAAAAAAAAAATAAAATACCTTCTAAAAAGCTGTTAACTGACTTCAAAGACAGTAACAAAACTTATAATGGCATGAAGACTGAAATGTAAATGTGTAAACTGAAATTGTAAGAGGTGATGGTTTTTTAAACATTGGTTACATACTACTACATAGAATGTATGTAAGAGACATCTCTTAGTTCACTGCAGAAAACATTTACCTCCTTTAATGGGTAGGAATACTGCGGCACTGTCTCAGACAAGGCTGGTTCATACAAATGAAGTACAAGGGTCCATAATATCCGAAATATCAGTAATTGCCATCAGCAGCCTGGTCCACCTGTTGGTTGTTCTGGTGTTCTTCAGTGTCCCAATGTTTGGATACATAACCATCTGCATGATGTACCTACACAGCCAGGTTCTCCATCCGGGCATGAGTATCTTGCCACAATATGGCAGCCCAGATGGATTTACAATTAATGTTTATAACAGTTTGGGTTTAACACATTCTGCTCAGATGTATTTTTATCTCAACCCTGTGGGCCTCACGTTGGATGCCAAAATTTCTGTCATGGTTTAAATCCTCCTGGCAACAAAGAACCATACAGTTGCTTGCTCATGCACCCCATCCTGGTGGAATGGGGAGGAGAATCAAACATAAAACCCAAAGAAATGCAAGTTTTACACAATACAATGTTTACCACCCGCTGACTGATGCCAGATCCTGTCCCAGAAGGGTGTCCCTTATGGGTAAATCCCCCAGTTCATGTGCTGGTGATGATGTTCTATGCTACGGAATATCCCTTTGGCCAGTTTGAGTCAAACATTCTGGCTGTGATCCCTAAGAGGTTTTTTTTGAGTCCCTCTTCACTGACAGAGCATGAGACACAAAAATCCTCCTTGATTTAGAATGAAGAGTACTTATCAACAATACCAGTGTGTTATCAACAGTATTTTTATTCTGAATCCCAACCATAGCACTGTATCACATACTGAGGAGAAATGAACTATATCCCAGACTAAAGCAGGACAAGGTACTAGAAAGTACTTAGAGGAAAGAAAGATGTGAAATAGGTGAAAAGCAATACCTATTACCTATTTTTTTACTCAGTCAATGCTGTACGTTAATTGCCTTATTTTACCTGTCCTAGTTGAAGGAAGTTTGCAACTGCATTACAGATGTGAAAAAGTGTCCCTCTAATTAGCTTGTTATTGTAAGCTAACAGTTTGTGGGCTGCTGGTTGGAGGACAAAAGGGACAGACATAAAATAATAGCATTCTTCTCCACCCAGCCCTTCCCAAGGAAAGCATACTCCTCACTGAGAGAAGAAGGCATACGCTAGTAGTTAGCTAATCTTGTAAAAAAGGTATTGATTTGGGAGGTTATACATCGTATTTAATTGCAATCTAATTTAAAGAATCTTAAGCATTCCAGTCAAAAGGGACAGAGCAATGGAAAAGAAATGCAAAAATAATGTGTGGAAGTGAAAACCTGCAGGCAGTGGATATACTAGATAGCACAGGAGTAAAATTCTTCCCCCTGCATAAGTCTTGGAGACTTATCTCAATTTTCCAAATCATATTATATTGTTGTATATTAGTGCACATTTTATGTATGACTATATATTAAAGACAGTTAAACTGGAATTAAAAATGAAATTAACAAATTGCTTAGTGACAAAGTGCAATCCAGACCCTGGTCCCCATTTCCTCTCCAGATAAAAAAAAAAAAAGAATGTTTGCCATACAAAACAAACATCATCAGAAACATTGTTTTGAAGATGTTGGCTTTTTGGGCCTATCCATATGCTTGAAGAAATTCACTGTAAAACAGACTAGAAAGCACTGGCTACATGGGAGCAACACTGGAGTTATCAATGGTCCTTGAGAACTGGTACTGTGAAACAAGTGTACTTGTTACAGCATCACATATTACAGGGATAGATGTCCAAATGGATGCGATACAGCCTCATCCACTTGGAGACAAGAGGTATTGTGGTTGTTCTTGACTTTAACCCAACAGTTGCTATTTCTAAAAATACTCCTAGAAGGATGTCATTTGAAGGGTTGGAAAGCAAGACAGAATTGAAAAGTGAATGGAGAAGCCACCCAATGCCAAATAACAGTGCCTAGAGCAATTCAAATGTCACATTGTTGCAGAACCCCATGAAGACAGAGCCTGACCTATTTTTCTTTTGTTTCAAAGCTTGTTCCCTTTGACATTTTGTTGCTGTTGTAATTGCTGCCTCTCTCATTCCTTCCTCGCTCTGGCATTTCTTAGCGTGGCTTGTTTACATTGTGCTTCTGTGTCTTCCTGTCCGCTGCCTAAGAGGAATCTTACAGTACCTGCCATGAGTCTGAAATGACTGGAGCATTACAGCGCTCCCACTTTCCTGGAGATGGCAGAGTGTATGGATTAAGATGGATGAAAACTTTCCTTTACCCAGGGCCAAACACCACCTCCACCAACAAAACAAGATAGAGGGCTTTTTGTTCCACCCTCTCCTCCACACTCAAGTATCTTGAAACTGGAATGCTGTTCCCTAATTTAGCAAGTCCTGAGAATGCCAGTACACCATACACATGACAGAAGCCCATCCTGGAGTGGGAAACAGTGATTCTCCTTCATCGTTCCTTGCCTTCAGATGGCTGGTCCCCATTAAAATGGTCGATCCTGAGGAGGGAAAAAAATGGAGGTCAGCACTTCCACCTTTCTGGGAGGATGTGCTTTGCATACTTGATGCTGGTAACAGAAGCTGACATTGTCTGGCATAGTTCACTGCAGAAGACACATAGAGGCACCACTGTTCCCTCATTTGCTCTCCCCAAACTATAACACAGATAGTTAAGAACAGAATAACAGAGAGGGCTCATGCTCACTCTATATGCAGCACCATGGCAATGGTCATATTAGAAGAAATGAAGTAAGGTTACCATAAAAAATCAAAGAAAGATAAAATAAATCCGCCAAAATATCTTTTCAAAACTTACTGTCCTATTACAGCCTCAATGATAATACATATTCCTGCCAGAAAGAGAAGCAGGGTCTCCATAAACCTTGTTGTGTGCCTTCCTTGGTAGTGGAAAACTAAGCATTAAAATGGCCTCTTTAGTAAATTGTTCCCAACCCAAAGTATTCTTTCCTACCAGTGGAAACTTTCACTAGAATATATCTCTGACTCACATGTGAGTCAGTTTTATGTCCAGGGATCTGTCAAAATGGGTTCTACCTTTCATCAAGTGTTATCTTATTACCATGGAGAATAATGTGAGACTAATTTTATCCACAGGAGAAAGCAGAAAATATTCATCAACGTGTGATAACTAAAGAAGTATGTAACAGAGGACAGGACAATTAAACTTTGACTAGAACAAGAAGTTTTCCTTTACTTTGAGCTCTTCATCCGAGAAGCAAAAAAATTCAATATTCAGATTCAGAAAATAACTCCATTCGTACTTCTAAATATTACACATAATTTATGTTTTTGTCCTTCTTTACACAGCAGCTCTGATTTCTAGTAGCAAATATAACTTGTAAAAGCCATCAACAAAATATTTCTCAAGGCTGGAAGTATATTTTTATGTTGTCCAATGAAGGGACAGATAAGAAGCCTTCTCTTGGGAAGGGACCTGTGACAAAAGCTATGGATTCTGCCTTTCAGTAGACCGAGTTGCCCAACACCTTATTTGAGATTAACAGACTTAAGAGAAATCTGGGGTATTTCACAGTGACAAAGAAAGTCACTAATATTACTGTGAGGCTGAGAATTCTGGTGTCTCTTTTATCTATAGCAAAATAGTATCTCAAGCAAGGATTCCAAGAACAGTGAAGAACAAGTGGAACATTTTATTTATTGTAAGATTTCATGATGATTAACAAAGCAAATGTTTAGATTTCCTTACAGAGAACCCACCACTGGGAACAAAGAATAGCTGCTCAAGTGATTTGTTAAGCCATGAATATATTGGCAATGCAGGACCTTACCATGAAAATCTTGAAATATATGTAGATACTGTGGAATGTTCAGTGGAGTAGTAAAAATATTGAGAACCTCTTTTGATGCTTGAAAGCATCATTTAGAGCATTTATAGTACTTTTTTCTCTAATGCCTTGTACAGAGACAGCACTTTTGAGCATTTTAAGAGGTAATAATCAAGGCCAGAACCTAGTTTTTATAATGTTGTAAATATTTCAGAAAGAAAACACAGCAGAATAAAACCAAACCAAACCACTTTGTAACCCATCTTCTAGGGACTACGCTGGAAACTTGAAAAACAATAGCAAAGAATGAACATAAATATCTGCCTTACTCACAAGCCCCAGGCTGAATAGAAATATTCCTGAGAAATTCTGTATTTGATAACAAAACAAAAAATAAAATCTCAAGTCCTGACACTAGAAGAATCAACAAATCAGGACTGTTAAGGTAATTTTTTAAATATGTAGATAGTATAGACTAAAGATCCCAAATGACTGCTACAGGTTTTTGCAAGGTAAAATGACCAAGATGAATTAATTGCATGGTGATAAGGGCAGCATGTCAATATTTGCTGATGTAGAGGGATATACCTGGCCATTGTTTTTTCAGTATCCAAGTACCAAACTATGTGTTAAGTAATTTTTCAGAGATTTGTTTACTTTATTAACCCACACTAGGAAAGAGCATTAAAAGGTAAGTGTAGGCCTCAGATATGTGCAAGTACAGTGGTGGACAGGGAGCAACCACAAGATCTGCAGTTTTCTAGGGCCACTTGCCACTGCATTCCTCCACTTAAAATCAATTTTTAATACAGTCCTGCAAATTTAAGCAGAAATTCTTTAGAAATTCTGTGGGCATACTATCTTGAAAACCTCATTCTGAAGGACTAAATAGCAACGAGCATTAAGCACTTTGCCTAAACTACTGTTTGGGCACTACTATAGACTTCTCTGTAATGGTGTCACCATATATATGAACACAGAACACCTAGAAGAAAAATATTTCCTTGGGTGTGCAAATTGACAATGTTGCATAAACTTGTGCTGCTCCTTAGATGCAAGCCAAACTTCAAAATCCTGAAACAAGCCCCAGACTTAAATATCTTGTCTGGCAGACAAAATTATACTGAACAGAACACTTTCAGCTAGTGTGGTGAGCCTGAAAATGATGAAACTCAGTGCTCCAGTTTATCCCTCTATTTCCAGAAACAATTTCATGATCTAATTGACCAAAATTATGCATTTTCTCTATTGTCCATCCTCTATTCTTCTGTCACTGAATGTTAAGCAATTATTTCTTGTTACTTCTCCCTGAACCACTCTAATCAACTCCTCCACATATTTTAACATGCAGAAAAATAATTTTATTGTTCAAGCATTAGGCATTTTATTGAAATAATAAACAATATTGGTTTTCTTTTGACTCTTAAGCCCATTTGAAATCAGGATTTAAGCTTGTTTTCCAATCTCTGAGAATGAGCTCCTGTGAACTGGTATCATAAGTCATACCATTATCCCACATCTGCAGCAAACTAACTGTACTATGACGGTCACGTGGGATGTTTTTCTTGTTAGGGATAGGATACACCATACTCAAAAAAAGAAAGTCATAAACAGTCACTTGGTGACTTCACAATCTCCTTATGATACAGAGATGATAATGTGAAATGTTGGAATTTGAATGAGTGTTCTATTAAATTTTTCATATGATGTGTGAGAATACCTACAGACACAATTTCCCCACCTTTTAAAAAAATTGTCCATAATATTTAAGCACAGGTTAGAAGAAAAGCTTTCTTTCTAAACCCTTTCATACCATGGAAGGAATGTTTCATTTGAAATGTCAAATGAAAACCAAGACTGCCAAAGAGCAGACTTTTAGTTCCCTTGAACTCCGCGTATTGGTGAAATGTTTAGAGCCACAAAGAAGGGACATCAGTTTCATGCTTTACTTAACACAGCAGAAAGCTTTCCCATCTTCCTGTCTTGTTCTTAGAAGTTTGAAGTTGGGATCAAAGTCTCAAGACTTCTGCCTCTAATCAGAATGCAAAAATGTCTCAGATTTAATCTCATGTGCAAACAATGAAGAAACTTAATTCAGGACAGGGCTTCTGGAACACTTTATTCACTCTGGTAAAGGACAATAAAAAAACAGATTTAAAATTGCAATGCAGTATATCCCAGGCTAGCTGGCCTGGTGTAGCAGAAAAAGAGCTTGTATGTATTCTTCATATTTTGGATCCTACACTAATAATTTCATGTTATATTATTCATAATACTACCCATTCATAATGATACTAGTGCTACTTAATTACATTTAAACACTGGGATTTGTTCACTCAGAAAACTTTGAAACTGGTTGGCACTTACATGTATATATTTTGATTTAAGTATGATCTAAATCTAGTAACTAATGCTAAGGTTTGAGTGGGAAATACTATCTCTAGGGACTATGCTGCCAGCACCAGGTATTATTCGTGTTGTTACTTGGACCCCTAAGAGTTATAATAATGTAAATTAGAGTATTAAAAAAAACCCAAGCCCACTAAAACAAAAACATCCCCCCCTCCCTATATGCCCCAAACCAAAAATAAATTAAGTTCATTTGGTTTTGAGTTTTTCTGTATAATTCAGGTATTTCCACGGCTCACAGCTTCTGGTTTGAATCTTGGATAAATCAAGAAATGGTAAACATGGTACTTCCAGTTGGTAATTCCAATAGGGCCATGATCATTAATGAAAGAAAGTCATAAGGAAATGGCAAATCTTAGTATGCCAGAATGTGCTATAGAATTTAATTCAAACTTTTGCAAATGTCATTAGCATTCAGTTTGGCAAACAGAGGAGAAAGGTTAGGGACTACAAATAATGGATTTCTTGAGTATTTCAGCTGAACAAAAAAATTGAAACAAAAAAATATTGATTTGTGTCAATATAAAATATTTTGTGGACTCAAGACAAAATGTTTTGTTCAATTTCAGGAAATTCTTCATTTGACCATTTTTGATTTTTCATTTTCAAGTCACTGTATGAGATCACCACTTTTGAGAACCCATTCACATCAAAACAAAAGTAAAAATTAAAAACTCACTTAAAAAATAATATCACAGTTCAGTTAAAGCAATCTTAGCATGCCAGGATGACTCTTTGATGGATACCCATGGATGCTCTGGCCTATCCTGCCTCTGAATTGATACCCTCTTTCTCGTATGGATTTGACTGTCTGTTGCCTGGAGATGCCCCTGGTGTCCGGCTGGCTGGCCTGCTCCCTGGATGTGGCAGTGGTCTGGTCCTGGTTGCCAGGTCCTGAACACCACTCCAGAGGCAGACACTGCCATTCCTGGCACCCACCAGCCCCTGGCACTGACATTTTCTAATTCTCCTCTTCCATGCTTTTGTGCTTTGGAAAAACACATTGTTGGCTTCCCCACGAATAGAGGGATTGCTGCTTCCTTTTGAAGCAGCTTGGGTGATTTATTTCTGATAAGACCATAATAATAAAAAAGGTATTTCTAGGCTCAGACCTAGAAACAATGGAGATCAGCGTTATATTCTTAGTGCATCAGTGACCCAAACACTCAAGTTTTCCACTTTGTTAAGTGTAGATAAATTTCATCTAGATATTCACCCTACCCAATTAATTTTAGAGAGTTTTATGAAATAATTGCAGAGGGCACTGAGCAACTTGACTAAAAATTGTAACGAGGGATCAGCAATACCAGTGATCCAGAGGTACATTTTTACTGCAGAAAAGACAGAGCTTTGTGAAAAATCCCTCCCAAAACATGTGAATTAGATCTTTAATCTGAGCACCCTGTTAGTATCTTAATGACTCCTTTTCCCCGTGGAAGTCTCCTCCTTTCACTGGATGCACCTCTTCAGTATATCATCTCAATGATTACAGTAAGGCCATGATCAGCCTCCTGCTGCTCCCTTGCCACCAGAGCCGTCGGTCCTGAGTCCACTACCATGACATCCAGTTCACCACAAAGGCATTGAAATTTTCTTTTTATTTAGCCCTTGAACTTACAGCTAGGGCCCAGTGGTTGGAAGTGAAACTAAGCAATGCCAGGAGAATGTCTCTGCTCCTCTCTAGTGGTGAAAACAAGAGGGTCCCTCCCAAGTTAGTTCATGCAATGTATGATTTGCAAGGATTTACCAGAATTTATCCTGGTGGTGCAAAGTAGATATGAAAGAAAAAGTCCATTAGGCTTATCTCTGGACCAATTTAAAAGCTGAACCTTGATATCACATTAAATTATACAAAAAGGGGGCCACATCTGGACCAATTTAAAAGTTGGGCCTTGATATCACATTAAATTATATAAAAAGGGGGCCACATTTGTGAGTTTCAAAAACAGATTTTAACATATTCCACAGAGAATCCAAAGAAAGGTTGTAAGAAAAGTTGTTGCCTCTAATGAGCCTCACCAAAACCCAAACGAAACCCAGAATGAAATACCTCGTTCCTCAGAAATTAGATGAAAAATATTGTATCCAAAGGCACTCTTAATAGGATATCATATGCTCTGTGGTATCCTTTGGCAACTGATGTGTAGAAATGTCTAAGTAGCCTTAGTGTGACCCAAAAGGTCACAGTTATCTACAGCACATCCCTTAACAAAGAAGCTATTACCTACTAGACATATGGGTGTCATATTAATATTTAAAATATTTGCTGGTCTTCACTCAAAAAGGTTTCTGACTACAGGATCTCTCTTATTCAGAGTAGGTTTCTTTGTCATATTTTAAAATTATTTTGATACATATTTTGCCCTACTGAGAAAAAGTCTCCAAAAACAGGTAGTAAGAATATGACTTATCTATATCTAGCAGCAAACAAAGGCTGACTCTTTTCAGGATAACACTATTTGGACTATAGTGGTCAGTTTTGCCCAGTATAACAATTTCATCACTGAAAATTCTTCAATGGTCAGAGATATTTCTTTAAGTTTTCAAATAAGCCTGTCTTTACATGACAAAAAAAGAGAGAAATTTATGCCTGCTAATTCTGTAATTTATCCTTGAGACAGGCAGATACAGCCAGAGATCAAATGCTGGAGTATGACTCCAAATGACTCAATTTGCTGAACTGGTACTGCCAATAAGACATTGCTTCTCTTTAGAGAATACGTACTGGAAAGTAGGTTTGCTAAACATATTTTGTATTTTATACTTATGTGTGTAAACACCTTTTCCCCCTCTAGATTAGAGGAATATTTCCTTTCTTGGCACCATGTAAGCAAATAGGGAAGAATTTATCAGGAGAGATTGGAAAGGATATATTAGTTTAATATTTTGGAGTCAAATAGCAGTTTCTTAACTGAATTTCCTACACTCATATTCTAGTCACTCATCTGGGTTTTTTACCTCTGTTTTACTTCAACAGTAAATGGATAGAACCTCAAGCATTGTTGATGCTGGATACCTGCAAGAAACTAGAGAATATTAATTTAACAAGATAAACAAATAAACAAAATCCAAAAAACCAAAATCCCAAAGAAGAATATTATAATAACTTGAAAAGATATATGATACAAATACATATAAGATATGATAACACCTAGAGAGTCTGTTATAGATAATTAAATTACCTACACAAAGAAAACCCCATTTTTATATCATTAATTCCAGAACCAGAAAACCCCAGGCAAAGGAAATATTTTGTAGATAGCTCACAACAGCTGAGATCACGATGTACAGCTGTGCAATCAACCTGTCTCCTGATGTGAGCTCAGGCTCAGATGACTGCCACTGTTGCACCAGGTGACTTGAGGGAAAGCTACGGGAGGCCTCATGGTGAATGAAATAACACTTGACAGATCTGAAAATCATGAGTTTTATGCTCCTTTTATCAGTCCATTGTTAAAAAGACATAAGATTTTTCCACTATAACAGAATTAACTTGCCTTTGCAGAAGACAGCTGTAGTCAATGCTTTCGATTTTAAATATTAGCAGGCTCTAGAAAATAAATTGTTAACCAATTGCATCGGTGATTAATACTAAGAAAACCAAAAAAGAAGTTGTCCCCAAAGTCTTTTCATAGGACACATAGCCTTGCAGATATTGAAGGCTCCTAAATTTGCATGTATCAGTTTCAGTTATGTTGTAATACTCTAACGTGTGACCCCTTCCATTTGCCTCCAAACTCCTTAGACAGAGGAACAACTCATTACAGCATACACTGAAAACAGGCAGAGCGCTTACTCAGTTTCATTACATGTTCATTGTAGGTCCCTTACAAATTAAAATTATAATATTCTATAAATAATTGCACAAACAGTGTGAAATCTGATTGCCACTGAGTCTTCCATAGGATACAACAAGCAGTGCGTCAGTACGTTATTTAGGGAGAACGCCTTTCTTTTCCTGTTCTCATGCAGTTTTTTTATTCCTTCTGACTTGACCACAAGTACCTAAGAATGATAATCACATGTATCAGTCACATGTTATCATGGGTGTACTGTGATTCTTAATAGACAATAAAGATTTTGTCAGTCCTGCTTGACTGTGTTGATTATTCTTGCTATTAACTCCTCC
Organism: Sitta europaea; assembly: GCA_013400255.1. NCBI lineage: Eukaryota > Metazoa > Chordata > Aves > Passeriformes > Sittidae > Sitta > Sitta europaea. The sequence goes on along the minus strand of VXBS01003640.1, from coordinate 258,162 downwards.
ATTTTTATTGGCAGTCAATCTGCAGGAGGTGGAAGTGTGTGAATATAGGGATTAGTAGAAAATAAAAACAGGGACAGACCTGAAAATTAGTCATGCCACATAATCATAAATAAAAATCATCAGTCTCTCTCATTTTAATTTAGAGCTTCTGACGGATGCAACCTGCACAGAAATGTTGCAGCATTAGCTACGCCTGAGTCAGGGCCACACATCTCACTGTGTGATGTCTTCACATTCAAAAATGAGCCTACAGCCTAGAGTTTTCACCTTTCTCATATTTGAAAGAAGCCTAAAGCAAATCTCAAAGACAGACACACTAAATGCTGTATCTGCTTCAAGCAGGGGCAAACCTAGGTTTTATGCTAGATGCATATTTCAAAAAAATAAAAGGAGTGTGGCTGGTCACTTCTCCCCTCAGACCAGAGAACTAATAAGAGACTTCCTTGACTAGTGTAATGTTGTGCTTTGTGCTTGGATGGTTCAGTGATGCATATTTGGCTTATCTCAGCCTTTATTGTTACATTCCTCCCCAAGGGGCCAAGACACTACTGAGATTTTATTTTTTTTCAATGCATGAATCATCTTTTGTAATAAAACAGCAGGGGTGAAAGTCTGACTCCAATGAAAGTGATGGCTGTCTTCCAGCTGATTTCTGCATCGCCATATTTAAAGAGTGTTATCCAGCCTCAGAGGCTAGTCCCAGAACAAATCCATGCACCTAGAAGAGGAACCATTTTTGACACAATATCTACAACAAGAGTACTACATAGCAAATTTTGTTTCTTACCCTAAAAAACCCAGGAAAATGGCTAATTTAAATGCTCAGTTACTCAGATCCTAACTGACAGTGGGTGGTGAAGACTGAAAGAAGTCCATAACACACAGAGCAATCCTTCATTGCAGAAATGTCAGACTTAGAAGCGCTTCAATCAACACTTGTCAATTGACAGAAAGAAGGAAACAAGATTGTTTTAGGCTATTGGTATGGGTGCCATAAAGAAGAAAATTCTTAGGGAATATTTTGGAAGATTCAGGGGATGTATAATGCTTACGATTCCATGTTTTAAGGGTATTGTGAGAATGTACAGAGCATTTAGGGGAGTTTTGGAGGAAAGATTAAAGTCCAAGGTTGAAAAGAATATGGATGGAACACCAAGAACCATCACTGAGAAAACAGAAAATGGAGGTAAAAAGGAACTGATCTCTCAAGGTCTTACTTGATTATCAATCCACTTATTACCTTTTCTTTTGTACTGTTTTGCATATGCATCTCCTGTATCTGTGTATGTGCAGACATGATCAGCTAGTGAACTTGGAACTGGAGTAACCATTAGAAGGGCTGAGAGATGGTTTTGGGGCAAATGCTGTTTTAGGGGCAAACTGCCATAGAAACCAGGCAGTGGTGATACCTCAGGTCTGAGAAACAGCTGCTGAAGACAACCATGTGAACTTGTGCCTGTGTGTATCTCTGAGATCCAGTGAATTTTGTGACTTATTTGCTGGTAAGAACAAGGTGAGGCTGTGGTTGTGTAAGAACTGTTTTTGTGGGAGCCTGCAAAGGCACTATTATTCTCTCCTGTCTGTGCTGATCTGTGACCATCTCTGTCAATGCAGGGGGGACACCTCTACTGGGCCTTTGCAGCAAGCTTCACCACTTCCTCAGCTTGAAAGTGGTGAGAGAAGCAGCATCATATTTAGGTGACTGGGAAAAGACTAATTTCTATGCTGGTGTGTCACTGGAGTTTAGAAAGAACTAGGTCTAGAGCTGTTCTTGAAATAAATAGATAGTCCTGCAAGATTTGGGAAGTCCTCCCAAGGGACACAATGGTATGTATGTTACCAAGCACCATAACAATCTTCTGAGATGTGTTTTATCATTGACCATCTAAGTATTTGAGATATAGAACCCAGAAAAACTTGATGGATTTGGATATTTTCCTTTTTCACAGCACATATGATGAATGAATATGATAAATATCCCTCTGAATAAAGGGTTTCTAAATATTTTTCTTCTGGTAGCAGTCTTTCAGTGATAGGAGACCAACAGACTTGGACCTGAAGAACATAAATAGACATATAGCCATGCAAGTGTGGACCAGTTTAATAGCCTGGAAGAGAATTATACACTGATCCATGTCCACATTTTAATCCCTATCTTCCTCATGGAATACACAATGAATCATCATAAGCGCAGTCCAGTGTAACCAGTGCAACAGTTTAACATTTTGTTGGCAGGAATAATAGTTCTTTCTGCATTGCAAAGCTCTTCCTTTTCTTTCCTCTGTTCCATGCCATTAGGCGTTTTTCTCCTCTAGCAGCACGTTCTCCATCTCATAATGGAAGATGATAGAGAATTTTGATTTTCAGTAGTGTGAAGAAAATTAGAAAAATAGTCTTTGCCAGAGTCCTATCCCTATGCTTGAAGAAGGCTAATGAGTTTCATAGGTAAAAAAATTAGTCTGTGAAATGTATACTCATGCTAGGGAATTCTGTACACATGAATCTGGCTCACTGGGTGAATAATTGAATGTCCATCTTTTCTTTCAAAAGCTGACTAATTAAACAGTAGCCCTCACAGCTGCTCATGTTACGTTCTGTAAATAGATCAGGAACTTTGTGTTCATAAAGAGCTGAATACACTCAATGAGACAATAGTCTCCTCTAAGTTCTGTCTTTTTTTACTTCTCTTTCTACCCTCTCAGCTAGCTCCTGGTGATAACTGCTGAGATAAAAGGTGTCCCAGTTTCCTGCATACATTCTCTATTACAAAAATACAGCATTTCCTTTTTTTTGTGCTTTTTTATCTTAGGCATGAGACACTAATTTAGTTGAAGACATTAACTGAATTTCCAGCCTTTACTTTTGTGAAGCATCTCACATAGGCTTTACAGCTCCTACTAAAAATTACAAGTGTACAATCCATTCACTTTTAATAGCATAGACTTTTTTAGTTTTCTAAATTATTTTTAGGCATGCAATGCATGTAAGGCATCTTAAACTTCCACAGCCTAGCTACTCAAGAAATAAACCAACCCTAAATTTAAAAACACAGTCATTGCCTTTAGGAACTCCATCCTGATTCCATTTACCATTATATTTCCTATTGTATCTGATAATAATTATGATCTTTGAGCACTGAGACAAGGCTTGTGATGATTTTGCAATATCATATGGTCACAAAGAATAGATGCAATGCACCCCAAAGACTCGTCACTTCCACTTTTTTCCACATCTCTCCTGATTTTATCATGTTCACAATAAGTGCGGTCTAACAAATCAACTTTGCTTTGAGACCACTGTTTCACATTTGCTAAAACAAGCTTCAACTCACCTGCCACTTATTGCTTTTTTTGGACATTCCTTTGAGACTTTTCCTCAGGGTCACGACTTACATGTTATTGTGATGTTTTGCTCTGGATTTCCATTTCAGGGTGGACTGGGGACCATTTGGCTCAGTTTTGCCTTGACTCAGCTTGAGTCGACATGCTCTTCCTTTTTTGTCCCAGCTCTTAATGGTTCCCATCCGGACTTCTCCCACCCTCTACAACCCATTCCAACCCCACCTAAACACATAAGAAGATTTGTTCAGCACTTATTCTAGAAAAGAAATCAAGGGATTGGCCTTTCTTTTCCCTCACCTCTCTCCCTTCTTCCANGCCCAGCTCTCCCTCTGTCTCTGCCCCTCGGACGGAAACTCCCAGATAAGAGAAGTGCATCCAGATGCCCTCCTCCCCTGAGCCTGGCCACTTCTTTTGTTTTTCTTAAGTACCTAGTCGTTAGTGTTTCCTAGCAATTTATGTGAAAAAATTCCCTAAGCAAACAGGAACAAAAGGAAAGAAACCTAACCCCCAACAATCGGGGAGGGGCGGGGGGGGGGAGGTTCTTGACTTCACAAGAGGGAACAGCATAAAACGGGGATATGGAGATGCAGGCAGCAATGGGGAATAGAATATGCTCTGCAAAAAAGTTGTATCTATTTTACTTTAGGAATGACCAAAGGAAACAGAGATCCAGTAGGACTGGCCATGAATTCATGTTTTTTGCTTTAAAGGGAAATGTACAGAACATGCATGAGTTTCTTAGTTTCTACTGTACTTAACACAAATATGTAGAGAGGAAATTGTGAGAGGGAGCAACCAAATTCAGTTTATTTTTAAAGGCTAAGCTGGGAGAGGATTGTTTCAATATTGAAAAATGTTTCCTTGCATCGTTCCTCTTCAGAGGTCACCCTGATGTTGCGTGGGAGCTTCTAGAGCCAACACTCGAGATGTGGAAGGTCATCAAGGCACTAGGAATTGTGTCCTGAGTGAAAAAGCAGAGAACTACTTTTCAGTTTGCCCTTCCTCTGGATTTCATATCAGCTGCTTACATATTCATGCTTATTTAAGTTTCAGGTAATAGAATGGAATCTTTAGTAGTAACATATAATTTCACTCTCTACAGTACTGTGTCCATGGATGAAGGCAGGCTTCTTGCTACTACGTTGCACGGACAAAATAATAATGTCCTTCAGAGTCCAGTGTAACAGGGATGTTAATGATTTTACCAAAGTACTTTGTAGAAATTTGCATAATACATAAATATTAAAAAAACCCAGAATTTTCAGGCTACCCCAGAAAAGTAGCAATAAAACACTCATTTCATCTGATCCTTTCAAGGTATGACAAAGATAGTATAGGATTATTGGTCTGGACTTAAAATATTACTTTTTAAAACAATTTATCTAAGTTTATATAATTTCAGTGTCACCTGCCGTTCTGGTTAAATGGATCAAAACCCCAACGTTATTCATACATCAAGTAGTTGCGGGGCTAGGAGATAAATTTACTCAAATGGCATTCAATCCATGTACTGACCCATGCAATTTATTAAAGTTCAGGAATTTGTTACTGAAAGCTAGCAGCACTGTGTGAGAGACTGAGCTGGAAAACTGCAGTTGTCAGGGGAAGGACTTGCACATATCACTTTTAGAAAAGGAGTCTCTAAATTCCATGCCTTTGCTCAATAAACTCTCCTTACAGGCAAAATTTTAGACGACCTTAACTCCTTGAAAAGAAAGTTAAAAAAAGATACCATCTTCAGAATACCATTTATAGTTCACTAAGATACTTCTATTACTTTATTTTGTGATTATTGTCAAACCCAAAACAATAACTAGCTAACTAACTAAAAAAACAGGTTTTAAAAGTTTACTATTGCCATTAATGTTGTAATGCCCTGAGATTGGTTTTAGAAAAAGAAGTATGTGTGAGTTCTTCTCAGTAGATTATTTTAAATGTGATTTCTGAAAGCCCATTTCTGAAAAAAAAAATCTTTTCATGAGTCTGGCAAACATTACGTGTTTGATAAAATTCCAGAAGAAAACCAGGAGCATTGATTTTTAGTTCTATTTTAAGCTAGGTGTCATTCCTTGTAGCAGAAAGACAATTTATATTTACTGGATTTGAGTTATACTTATGATATATTCATGTAGGGCTATTTTAGTTTTATACCTGAAAATATATTGAAAACTTTCGAGACAGGCAAAAAGTAACAATTTATCCTGACAGATATGACCTTATCAAGACTGTAAGTATCATACTTTTCATTTGAATGTTCTACAGAACAGAAGATCTGTTATTGTAGGTTGAAGAATCTGTTTATTAACTGAAAACTTTCCTGATGGATATATGAGATTTTAGAAGTAAAAAAAATATTTCAGAAAAACAACCATTTGAATATTGAATTTGTAAAGTTTAATTGCAAGGTAGCCCACATGAATATGTATCAGGTTTACCAAATATAATCCATCTAACAGCTACATAGTGTCCTAATTTTGATCTTTTACATGTGGTATATTTTGAGCACAGATGTGATGCGCATTCTAAAATTCAATTTTAAATGGATCCTTTTTTAGCATTTCTACCTCAGATATAGTTATCTTATGACAGGGGTACAAAACTATGTAAGTAAAATAACACCTAAATTCAGTAAGTTCACTTGTTTTTTTCCTCCTCCAAATGAACACATTCAGGAGAGTGTGTGCCTTGAAAGACTAACACAGATCTAATCAGAGTTGTGCTCCTGGGAAGTTCTCATAGTCAAAAGAACTAATGGTGACTGTGCCTTATGTTTTGGTCTGGTGACCCCTTATCAATCCTTATGAGACAGCCCTTGAAAGAAGAGATATCCAGGAGAACTGGCTGATGCTCGAGACACACCTTCAAGCTCTAGAATGATCTGTCTCAGTGAGCTGGAAATGAAGTAAATGTGACAGAAATAGATTCTGACCAGCTCAAATATAAAACTGGAGTGTATATAAGGAGTCGGCAGAGCAGGTGACTCACAGGGAATATGGAGACTTTGATTGTGCTGGAATTTTTATGCTTGTATTTGTATGCAAATGCCTGTGACCGAGGAAGAAAGTTATTAATCCATATTTAGATAAAACATGTCTAAGTTCCTGAAAGCATAGTAATTATAGCAGTGCTAGCAAAGTTATTCCTCCTTTCAGAGACTAAATGCTATTGGATTTTCACATTTAGATGTACTCACCTTATGTAGAGTTGTTTGCCTGCTGATAAATATTAAGCATTTCTTGCTGTTAAACCTCTGGACATGTCCTTGGCAAAGTCTTTCTGGAGATCCCAAGAAAATTCATTCAGAAGGCTGCACTAACTGGAACTTTTACAGTGACAGAGGATAGAATCCTCACTTGGATTGCCTATCATTCTCCTAGCTGTGTGTTTACAACTTAAATTAGCGCTTTGAATCACCCAGCTTATTAATGAAGAGGCCTGGTTTTCTGGAGCTTGCTTTCAAAGTGTTTGATTTCTTTCCTCTCTCACTTTCATGATCCCTTTTCTCCTTGACGGAAGGAGATGAGATTTTAGCATTTTATTTCAAGGCCAAAGCAGATTTCTTTTACGGTACAGTAGTGGGACCAACACATATCCTTTGTATTTCCCAGAGGTAACAGGGCTGAGCTAAGAAAACTTGCTACCAAATAAAAGAGAAAAAAATCCTTGCAGACTAAAAATCTGAGACTATGCCAGCATTCTGGTTACTCTTCAATCCTGAGTCTCCCCAAATCACAGGCAATACCTGAATGTGCCTAAACAACATAATGCACATAACAAAAGATCCTGAGCAGAAGTAGCAATCCACTTGCAAATTGCCCAGTGAATTATTGACAAATTCACTTCTGGAAAGGAATAACACGTTTTATTGACCTGTTGGCTTGCAGATGGTGAAGGGTACCTACTACCAAGTGATGCAAAAAGCCTGCTGAGCAGTCAGAAATTGAATTCACTCCCTTAGCCACAGTAGTTGTTCTTTTACTTGACAATTCAGTACAATCCATGCTGCACAGACTTCGCTCTCTTTATAAAAATGCCATCTTTTAGTATTAAACAAGAAAATAAAACCAAGGAAAAAGAGACTGTAAAACTCAATAGTAAAGAGAATATTTTATATTCTAAATCTTCATGTTTCCATGAAATAATACTGAACCTGTAATGAAATTATTAACCCGATGCTCAGGATACTCGCGTTTGCTAGTTTTCAGTAAAATAGTCTCTATCTGATATGAACTTGCTTGTTTTTCTGCTAGCAAAGTCACAATAGTCACAAATGATTGCAGCATAAAGATCCATATTCTAGAGGATATTAGGTGATACAGGTGTAACAATGATGGGAGTTGTATGCCCCGGATATATGATTTTAATTGGTCTGTATTTCTGACCACTGTATCACAAAAATGTGAATATATTATTTTATACTTTGTCTAATAATTAGGAGGAGGATGTCTACACACAACTATGCTATCTTTGAGTGTGCATGCACTAAAGGAAGCAAAGAGAAATATAAAAATACTATGATAACTTCAGAAGATATAAAGAGTGAGATATGATCTTTGCAAAGACCGCACAAAGACTGTCCAGTTTTCAAACTGTTCCTGTTTTTTTCTGTTCACCAATAGATTATCACAATTGAGAAAGACAGTTAGATAGGCACAGTGAAAAACAGCATAGTGAAGGGTATAGCAATGGCCTAAAACTATGGCATATTACCTCATTCTCTACTAAAAACTACTTTTAGCACATTAAAAAATAATTTTGGAATAAGAAAATGCAATAATCTAATTTTTTCCCTTTCAGTCTTACAAAAAGTATTTAAACTCCTCCCATAATACACTGACTTATAGGAAATATGCATCACTTAGCGTGCAAAAGAAATATATTTATTTTGTCTTATTTTGTTGATTCAAGGGCTTCATAAAGAACTTTCCACTCTATGAAATTACAATTATGTGGCTAGAAATAATATTTCTACAATTTTGACAAAAATTAACTAGATCAATAATAAAACTGCAAAAAATCTCTTTCCCTTCTCACTGTGCATTTGCAGGGCAATTTCTTGCTAGCAGACTCATTTTCACATAATTGTATGATTTTCTGGATTGCAACAGACATTGCCCACTTGCAGAGCTCCTTCCATCATGTCTCAGGCACAGCGAGTTGCTCTTTGAACTTCAGCAACGGACCCCTGACTTCCCTGTCCCTTATAGATGATAACACTTATGCCTCCCTCTCTTCCATTTTCCCTCCTTCACTCCCATTTTCCCTCCCTCTGTTCCTCCCATTTTGTCCTCTGAGAAGGCTTAATGGAAAGACTGTTCAGTCTTGCAAAACACAGTCAGTCTAACTGTGTTGGCTACGATTTTTCTATGTGCAACCACAGACAGGACAGAACTGGTGGGTGACTTATTTTATTAAGTCAGCAGTCTCATTACATGACTGAGACAAAAGGAAGATGGCAAAAAGCTCACATCTCCCAACAATGGCCAAAGAGTTCTTTGTTACAATATGTTTTAAAAACTTCTTAGCCAATAGCGGAAAGCAGAAGCTTTACAGGCAGTTGCTTTAGCCAATTACTAAAAGTACACATAGACCTGCTTAGAACAATACTTGCTTATTCTAGCACAATGCCTGCTTGTAAGCATCAAAGTACAATACACAGTACTTCATTGTTAAGCCTAAAACTTTCTAATATCTTGCTAGATATATTTTTCTGCAGTCCTAAGATCTCTTCTAGCCAAGCTCAAAACACTAGCTATTGTTTTGTATCCTTGCTCTCTATAGCTCTTGTAACTTTTTCTACTGTCAAGCCTTACAGCTTTAGCTCAATTCTAAATTATCTTTTCTGTTTCTGAGGCCTTTTATAGTTTTTCCAAAAATCCTTTACTTTTAATAATTCTCACATCTGACCTTCTCTTCTTGAAGTGAAAAAGCAGAAAGAGAGTAGACAAGAAAACAGATACTCTTTGCCAGTGGCTGCTAGCTGTATACAAAACTGGTCTTGTGGTCACATTTCCTTCTAAGCTGACTTCCCATGTCAGGCATCAAGGACTGCCACAGAGCACTTGTGGTGACATTCTTAAGGCAGTAGATAGGAGTCAGAATAGTGAACTAAATTTCTTATATATTTTTGAGAGATGCAAGAAGGAAAGGGGGCAGAAAATACATCTTCAATAAATGAACTTACATTTGTGTGCAGAAAACACATTACTTACTGTGTTTCAGAAAAGGTACATGTGTTGAATTCCTCAAGAATTTGGGACTGGTTATTAGCCTGTTCTGGTGTTCATCTGGTCCAGGATTTTACTGTTGCTACTTTCACAAAGAAAGCAGAATAAAATAGATAAATACAAATATTCTGATTCTTCTGAATGAAGAAATAAAACAGGACACTGCATGTAAATATGAATAAAACTTGTTATGAAGGCAGTGGGAAAACCACATTGCATAATTTATGTAGTTTTTAGTACTATGTGATGTAATGCTGAAACAAATGTATTAGTGCAAATAGTGAAATAGCAAAAGCAATGTAACACTGAAAACCTGGGCCCTAATCTCAATAATTTTCCAGTGGAAACACACAAGACAGAAAAGTGATCCTATCCTATTCTATCCCAAAATTAGCGAAGGACTTGTTTGTAAAAGACTTTGTGAATAAAATTTTATCTCTGAATCCAAACCTCTTCATTTTAGATTATTAGCATGAGATTTACACAAAGAGCAAATAATGTTTACATTTTCTGCTTTTAAGGAATAGAAAGCCAAATGACTACCAGAATAAACTTCTAGAGGAAAACTTCTACATTCTGAAGTAATACATCCAAACAGATAAAGGAAAAAAACTGCTTAACAGTACTATGTAGTTCTGCAATTTCTGTTTCTTTGAACACCTACATGAATAGATTTTAAATTTTCTTATTTCTGCTCATAGATGGAAGATTGCTAATGAAAAATTCTACATTTTGACCCAGGTGTCTGCTTTTTTTATACTAGCATTCCTTAGTTCTGTTTCAACAATCACCTGCACTGAGCAACATAAGCTATAAACAACCAAAAATTAAGTCCATGCTCTTATCACAGGCTCTATCTTTAAAGAACAAAATCTCACTCCCATTGCTGAATATTTCTCAAGTTTCAATATCTGTCAAAGCATGCTGCATCATTCCTTCTGTTTAAAGATTGCAGATGCCTTGTAAAAAGTCATGGTCTGAACAACATACAGTGATTTGTTTTTTAACAGTATTGACCAACAGTAATTGACCAACACAGCACATACTGACAAATGCAGCATAAGTCTCTCTTGCAGTGGTCTGAGAACGAAGTCTTCTCTCACACCTAGGGACTTATTTAGCACAGAAATTTCCAAAATGTCTTAGATTTTGGATCATTGCTTTCAGCTTCTGATTCTTAATTCCTATTTGTCTGGATATCAGCTTCTTTCTCAGCCTGCTGGTTATTTGCCTCATGCCTCAGTCCAGATGTGGACTCTGAGCTATACATCTATCTGTCTGCTGATCAAACTGTCATCTTTAGGAGAACAACTTGATTTAGATAGATTTGTCCAAACTAAGGTCCGGACAGTTACTAGGAACCACAGCAATTGTATTTATCAGGTTAAAAATTATCATTTTCCTGGAGAAAGAGATGGTGATAAGGTGTGATTAAAAAAAAAATAAAAAAATTGGTTGATTTGTAAATCATATGTGCAGGTAGAGATGATCTTTACCAGGATCTTATTTAGCTTTGTTCAACGTGCCTGTCATACTGTTCCTCTGATATTCTAGATACATTTCTAAGCTGTAGAGAATACAGACTGAGTGTCACTGCCCTTCTGGTGAGGCAAGAGGAGACTAGCACTGCAGGTACTTCTTGATTCCTGTACTGAAAGCTCAAGGATTGCCAGGGCACTTGATGCTAATCCAGATAAATTGTATTTACAAGCTGTTTTCAATCCTGTAGTCTTTGCTCACAGTTGTGTGCATGACTTGCCCTGGTGACTGACACATATCCCCCAACAATGTGCAGAAACAAGGATGAGAGAAGATTTGGTGCCTTTAGGCTGATATTCCACACTGTAGATCGATGTGAGGTATAACTACCAGGCTCTTGAAATAAATCCATGGGATTAAGAAAGAAACAGATACAATGTGACAGCATTTCTGTCAAGAAAATTGATAAAAAGGCTGAGGCTTTCCCACATAAGTACACACTGATAGTTGCTGGAGGCTTCAGGAATTATGAGCAAACTGAAGTTAGGCAGTTGTATTCAACATGTGTACAAAAAAAAGCAAAGATTTTAAAATTAGGTCAACTTCCTGGTACAAATTGTAATCTTTTACCATATAATGAAGGACAGTGAAGTTCATTTTAGAGCTTGGATTGTGTTTCTCCTGCTAAAGAGTCTCAAAACTAAAGTTAAAAAAAAAGAACGGAATTTAAAAAAATTCCTTATGTCTAGTGTCAAGCATTTTCTGACAGTCTAAACAGGTTTTTGGTATCAAGTAGCACTCAGGCTTCCAATTTTGTAAAAATCTTACCTTTTTTAAAATATGTGCTGCCAGTGAACATTATTTATTATAGGTAAAGACTTCAGAAATTAATAAAGTGCACAGCAAAAGAATGCTTAAAATTTTATCTTTTCTAGCTACCAAGCAGCAAACTAATTGCTTCCACTTCAGCCACAGTAAAATTAATAACAGAAAACAAACACTGTTAGCTTTTTCTTTAGACAGTAAGCCAAACCTGTGGTTTGCTGGTGAGAGTTTTGTTTATTAACAGCCTAGTGGGCTCTATACAGGAGGCTAATAATTGTAGTTTATTCCTGTCCTTAAGAAGATGAATATTGGAATATTTGAGATACGTGGTGCCCATTCTGCTGCTAAAATAAAGTGGGGTGTTCAAGAGACACACTCAGAGACATTATTGCCAAGATATACCCTAAAAATGTCCTTGAATGTATTACTTCACTATGTTCAAACATGCCATCTTGATGGCAAATAGAAGTTTCCATCCTGAGCCTAAGTTGTTACCAGGTTCCATTTTTCCCGTCTAATCAGTCTTCTGGGCCATCTGGAGCCATGGTGTGAGATTCTGAGCAGGCTTTGCACTGCTAGAGGTGGAATCCATGTCATATGCTGTGAAGACAAACATCAGTTCACAGCATCTCCCCAGGAAATTTCTGCCCAGCCATCATGGAAAACCTGAGATCCTCCAACGGGCAGCAGACAAATCTAGCACTTCAGTTACATAGACTTGATGTTTTCCTTCCCTGTTTCATTTTCTTACTTGGAGGAGAGTAAGCAAGATGATGACTGCCAATTTGGAAACTTAATTTTCTGATTTTAATTGCTTTGTTTATATTGCAAACAGCTATTTCATAGGATAAAGAGGGAATTTATACAATATTTCTGTATTATTTTGCATAATATGGCATGTCAAAATCTGACATGCTTCAAAATGTGATGTCTCTGTACACACACAAACAAAAACAATGTAAGTTACAAAATATGCATGATATATGTACTTCAGTTCTTGCTTGAAGCTGGGAAGAAAACAGCTCATCTACGTGTCATATACTTCCTTTGCAGAATATTTAGCAGTGTCTCTTCTTGGTAAATGGTGCTCATACAATACTGCTGCTGACATAATTTTGAATCAAGGTGTATCTCTCTGGAAACTTGTAAAAGAGGCATACTAGTGTTTGTTCTTTATCATGAGACCTGCTAATCACAAATCATAGGAAAGGCTTGAACCAGAAAAGGTGGTTTAATGTGATTTAAAATTTTGAATATCTGTAGCTTAGCAGAATAAGAAAATGCAAGAGAGGCATGAATAGAAAGAATTGAATCCAGGTCCCACTATAGGGAAAAGTTAAAATCTAATGGAAGATGACATAAGAAAAGAAATCCCAGTTCTTTACTCTTCAGTGGCCAGCAAAGACAAAATAATTCAAAAGGAGCTGGAACAAAGAAATCTGTGTCTAGCTTGTCTTGATATATGATATCTGTGACCACAGGCATGTCTGTGACACAAAAGGTGAAACAGGATCATTGAATCATAGAATAATTTGAATTGGAATAGAGCTTTTAAAGGCTATCTAGTCCAACCTGCATCATCTAGTCATCTAGTAAAACTCAAGGATCAGGTTGCTTATTCTGGTTTTCTTTACTGGGGCATTTCTTCATGGATATAACACCTTTTCAGGTAAAAACAGGGCTTTTCATGTTTGGCACATTAAAGGCCAGACTTTGAGCATTTCATCTTTGTAATCAGGCCTATTTAAGGCCTGTCAGTTATAGTAAACTCTAAGGAGATTCAAAATGTGATACTTCTCTTATGCTGCAATTCTGGTGTGTTTTTTTTCCTCCCAAATAAACATATGAAGGCAAAATATTGACATTTCTGCAAAAGGCTTTATGAAACATCTCCTTTATTAATTACTGCAGTGACTGAATCAAAAGACTCATATCCAATGGAACCCTGCAAGACTTAAAAGTTTTAACTGTTTTGGGTTTCAGGGGGTTTTTTTGGATATAAATTAATTACACTAGTTTGACAACATCTTACTAAAATCAGTGTATTTCTGTTAAAAATTTGAGGATCAGCATTCTTAATAGAGAAATACTATTATATATTCTTTAATAAGGGCATCTTGAATTTTGAAAATTTTGGACATTAATGCATTCAGTTCGATAGCTGAAACATCACCAAAAGAATGTACATTCTACTTCAGTGCCTGAAGTTATCTTTCAAATAGTATATACTGCAAGTTCCTTGGGCTCATTCCCTTTCAATAGCTGTTAGACTACACAGGACAGAGAGGAAGTCTTCTGTGTGTTTTCTTATTAAGCAGTAACTGTATCCTTAATTTAAAGTTTCTAGGGTACAATTAGTTTTTTGGGCTCTCTCAGCATCAAAGTAGTAAAATAAAAAAAAAAAAAAAATTGGAGAGAAAACATATTTTAAGGTCATGTATTCCAGAGAACACAGCACAGACTAGCAGTCTATAACATACATTAGCCAGTGAAAGAACTGAGAACATCCTTGTAGTCAACATGCTGGTTGAGGCTGAAGGCAAAGAGTCAATTGTTGTTGGTGTGTGGAAAAGCCATTGTGGATAACTTGTCATGAATTCCTGCTTAAGCTACTTTCCAGATCTTTTTCCTTTCTTGGTTTGCAGACCATTGTACACATTGTTAGAAACAATACTTTCATTTCCTAAAACAAATGTGGTGATGTGTTTTTGGGTTTTATATTCTTGTTAATATGTTTTTATTGTTTAATGGTTTGTTCCATGTACCCCCCTGTATTTCCCCTATTTAGTGTGTCTCCCCTGTCATTCATTAAGCAGTTTTCTCAGTTGGATGACTCCCAGGCTCTGCCTGTCATCCGGTAGCCACACCTGTCACCTAGAAAATTCTGCTGGATTCACAGGATGATTGGATAGAGTTTGGGCTGTCTCCTCCCAATTAAAACAAATTGGGGATTTGTTGCCCCAGTTGTCCCTTTATCAGAGAGCCACCCTTGCTGATCCCTGTCTGGTCCCCTGTGTATCCCTGCCCCTGTATCCGCCCCCCTTTTTAAGCTGTAACTCTCTGCCGCCCACAGGTTCCTGCGTGAGACACCTGCCTGGGACTGACAGAGTGACCTGAGTTCTAGCCACTTGCTGCTGGAGGAGCTAGCCAAGGATCCACAGGGTCGGCAGAGATCCCGTTGCTTCCGAGCCGATCCTCTGCTGCGGTGGTGTCAGAGCCAGCCGGGGCTCTCTACACTGGCACTGCTACAAACAAACATTTGGATTTTGAAAAGTGGATGCTGAACAAAAATTTTCTATTTTATGACTAAAGACTTGTAGATGACTATTCTGAAACAAGGAAAATGAGAAAGTGAGGTCTTTCTATGTCCGTAAAAATGGGAATTGTTGGAGTCTCAAAGAAAAACCAGTATACCTTAATTGCTTTACCCATAATTGTAGTTTGACCTAGCTTAGGTTTCATACATCCCCTTCCACAGCGGGCCTTGCCCATGCAGGTAGCAGCAGGCAGGGAGGTCAGTAGAGGCACTGCAGAACTCACAATGTCAGATTCTTCCTCCGGCCAAGTCGTCATCTGTTGGTTTCCAGCTTTGTGTTAGGTCTGCATGCCCATGTTTGGGTAGCAGGGGGCTAAAGGGACGGCTTCAGTGAGAAGCTGCTGGAAGTTTCTTCCATGTCCGTCAGAGCCAATGACATCTGGCTCCAAGACAGACCCACCAATGGCCAAGGGTGAGCTGATTGTAAATGTTGTTAATGCCTCTGTGGTAATATGTTTCCAAAGGAAAAGTTATTGCAGAGAAGTAATTGTGTCCAGAGCACAGAGGACTGAGAATATGTGAGAGGAACAGTTCTGCAGATGCCCATGTCAGTGGACAGGGAGGAGGAGGTGCTCCAGGTGCCAGAGCTGAGGTTCATCTGCAGCCCATGGTGAAGATTGTGGTTAAAAAGGGTGTGCCTCTGCAGCCCATGGAAATCAACAGGATTGCAGAGATCCACCCACAGTCCATGGAGGAGACCCACACCAGAGCAGGCTGGGTGCCTGAGGAGAGGCTGTGAATCTGTAGGAAGCCCATCCTGGAGCAGGGACAGGAACCTGCAGACCCACACAGAGAGGAGGCCATGCAGTTGGAGCAGTTTTTCTGGTAGGACTTGTGACCCTGGGAAGGAACCATGCTGGAGCAGCCTGTCCCTGCACAAATACATCCCATGGAAGAGTGACTCGTGTTGCAGTAGTTCGTGGAGGACTGTTGCTCATGAGATGGACCCAGGTTGGAGAAATTAATGGAGAACTGTCCTCTGTGAGAGGGACTTCACACTGCAGCATGGGAAGGACTCCTCTCCCTGAGCAGGAGTAGAAACTTTAAAGATTAACTGACCTCAGCCCTTATTCCCCATTTCCCTGTGCTGTTGGTGGGAGGAGGTAGAGCTGGGCAGGAGGGAGATGTGGGGGGAGGGTGTTTTTAAGATTTTTTTTCCTTCTTATGCCCATGACAGTATTTGGTAAGTGATCTCTCACCCAGTCCTTAGCTCATGAGCCTTTGTTGTTTTTTTCTCTCCCTGTTCAAGCTGAGAAGGGCATTGATAGAGCAGCTTTGGTAGGTGTCTGGCATCCAGCCAGAGTCAACCCACTACAGGCTTTTGGCTCCTGCATCTGTTTTGCACATGTGGTGGTGTACCAGAGCAAGGGAATTATCATCTGAGCAATGTGAGTATCATCCCAAAATCTTCAACCAGACACTTTTTCCAGTGGACTGCTCCCTGTGGGTCTTTTTAATGTCGGTATTTTTTGAAAAATACTCTTTATTCACCCTTCTCTCTTTCAGGTTGAAACTCATAACCAACTGTATGTAATGTACTGTACTGTAATGTACTAATGTACTAATGTACTAAATCTAGCTTACTGATTACTCTAGTAGTTTTTATGATATTTCAGTACTCAAGTGGGTACAATATTTAATACAAGTCCTTTGATATTGTTAAGCAGCTTGCAAAGTAACCAATTATAACTGGAAAAAATGGCCTGTGGATATTTTTTTTCTTTCATGTGTTCTGCAATAGTAAATTCCACAGATTAAATAATTTCATTTGTTTTAATAGAAGTTCATTTTGGTTTTCTTTTCATTACATAAATATTATTTTTTTTTAGATTAAGTTCCTCCCTGTTTAACCACACTTAAGCTTCTGGGTGAATATTAACATGAGCTCAAGACCCACGAGTTTCAACAGATTATACTTAAAAACAAAGATTTATGTGAAGGGCATTGGAGTGCTGAAATGCAGAATGATTTAGAGCCATGTCTGCTCTCACTAGATGCAGATTGTCTGAAAATCTGTCAGCAGAGTGTATTTTGAAATGGTCTTTAAATCTGTGGAAATCATTCTCTCACACAGATCTCTCTCACACAGAGATATTTATATATTTGGGTATGTATATGCACTGACAAGAAGAAAGGGACACTTATACCTACAGATGTATATATCTGAAATGGACCTAATTTAATGGACCTAATTTTATATGTAAGTGTTGTCTACTATTTTTCTTAATCATTCTTGTGGCTATTTTGACAAGAAATCTGGATTAAAGAACAGTAGTACCTTGGGTACAGTAGTAGAAGCTGGTACAGGTGTGCAAACCACTACTTCTATCTTTCACTTCTTCAGAGCCTACTTAACAAAACTGACAGGTTTTCATTCTGCATACCAAACAACATCCCGAGGCTTGTTTATGAGCATGATCAAAACAAAATAACCACTACCTGATATTCAATTTATTCCTTTTCTTTCTTTTCTTCCTTTCACTTCTCTGCCATCTGTGATTGGGTTATTTTCTGATATTTTGGCTATATCAACAACCTCTGTAGCCTGGCACAACAGGTAATATCAAAGGGAAGAATAGAATTAGAGAAATGCAACCTCACCAGGTCTTACCCAAGGAGTGCATTAATACAAAACACAAGGAAATGTGGCAGGAATACTGTGTATTAGAGGATAATCTCTCATAGGAATTTTTTGCCTAGAAGTGCTAAAGGCACTTTCATTGTACACAGTGTTTTCTCATTTCTTTGATCTTTCGAGTAAAGCAGGTATCTAGTAATGTTATTTGTGAGTCAGAAATCAAAATGACAGAAAACACATTATAAAGCAATAAAACATATTTTTATTTAACAAGAATAAAAAGAATACATGTATTTGGCTACAACAATCAATTATGTTTGACTTTTCAAGTCCAGCTTTGATGAGTATAGGTGGTCAACAGTACAAATAAAAAGCCTTGGAAAGAGAAATGAGAACTCAACTGAACTGAAGTCTGCTTTTTTAAACACTGTCTGCAAATTATATGTGCAATATTCATTGTCAGACTATTTTACTTATTCATTTCTCTGAGGCTTTGCACAAGAAAATAATGTACATAGGTTACTTTGCCATCTCTTTATAATTCTAAGTACTGCTTATAATTTTTCCAAGTGCTGCTTCATTAATACCAGGAGGTTGTGGTTTCAGGTTTTCCTAGTTTTTGAGTGTTTGATGTTTTTTTCTCCAAAACCTTAGAACATATAATTAATAGTCTAGAAATTTTGATTTCTTCTCATGTTTTGAGATTATTTACTTCCTACAGTTTCCAGGTGAACCACGTCCTTCTCGGCAGCATTCATTATGCCCTCCTGTCTAGCATATTTCAATTAAAAGTCAAAAAAAAAGCTTCTGACTCCTGCATGGCACAGCCTCATCTGTTCTTCCCTTGAGTTAAAGTGACTAGTGTCCCATCTATCAGTACGAACTTCCCTATCAAAACAGAAAAAAAAGTTACCAAATAAAACGCAAGGCACCCTCTGAATGCCCTAAACTTGGATGACTATGCTCAGTGGTGAATCGTAGGGTAGTTCTGCCTGCTGAGTAGTATTAAATACGGCAGGTATTTACCATGACATGAGCAAGAGTCAGGCTGCCTCCTGGAGACATGGCCAATTTTGTGGAAAGAAACGCTATAAATGGCCACTAATAATTCAGCCTGGATTTTGAATGACTTCACAGAATTAGGTACCCAGCATGTTTAGGACATCTCTGGAAACAAAGTGACTTACTAGCATGCCTCTCCATGAGGCTGTAGCAGCACTCAACAATCTGCCTGCACATTACAATTTCTTGAGCTGGATTTGATTATGAAGAAAATCTTATTCAGGGCAGAGAAAACAAACAGAAAAACCCAAATCAAAACAAACAAACAAACAATCAAACAAACAAACAGGAAAGGAGTGAGAAGGCCTTTTGCACAGCACTCAAAATAAATCCAGAGAGAGACTAACTCTTATTTTGGAGGTGCACCAGTTAAATAACGTTAATCATTGTTAGGGTAAAATTAACATAATTGACAGTGAATCATTAATTGACATTGAATTATATCATAGTTAGCTAGGAGTTTTGTGATTCTTTAAAAATTTTATAATTAACTATGTTTAATTTGTAAAAAAATGTTTGACTGTAATTTTATCTGGTTTTGATTTAGATCTAATTTTTACTCTGTAGAAAACCCTGAGAAATTACCTCACTGCACCTGCAGAAAGGAACTCCATGGACCCATACCTCTTAGAGAACCTAATCAATAGTTGAAGAACAAAATTTAATAAAGAATTATTTAATGGTTATCGATTAACTAAAGACAAATTAGAAGTCATAGAACAAGAAAGATATCTTGAGAAAGACAAGGAGTCAAAGGCATGTACATCCCAGAAAACTTGATTAATACATTGCAGGTGCAGTAAGGCAGCCATTTCATGGTTGAGTATACCCCAGAAAACTTAATCAATAGTAACTGTCTAACTGGGACAGTAAATTTAATAAAGCACTGTTTAGCTGGATAAAACTTGGGTTATCCATTAAACAAAGATAGATGAAAAGTTCTGGTAGTAATTAAAAGAAACAAATCATGTATACCATGATGTAATAACTTGGGGAGACTTTAGGGAGTATCTATAAAAAAATCTTGGATGTTATGTTGTATATAAATGCCTGAAAATTGTTGTTTCTTTGATTATGTCTGAGGCAAATAAACTCCCAATACATTCCAAATTTTGACTCAAAACTGTTAATTAGGAATGTTCATCTAACAGCTTTTTGTTGTTAGATTTAAAACCGTTTCAAAATATTTTTGGAGCCTCACAACACCCCCTGCAGGGAACAATAGGAACTAAAATTTCGTGTAAGATTTCTGCCTGCTCTCTTTTTTTTGTGTATGGAGAAGATGCTACACTCACATTCTAAGAGGTAGATAATGTTCTTCTTCAGTCAGAGGGTATTTGAGAGTCTTACTAGAAATTCTAGGAGTTTTGACAATCCTCTTGGGATTTACTTATTTTTCATTATCCTATTGTGGTCTTTCCTAAGCCAGCACAGATTCAACAATCATTTCATGGATCATGTTAACCACAGGACAGAGCCACAAGTTATTTAAATCCCAGTAACTTCCCAGTAAATAACATTGTAATGCACAGTACTACATGACTTCTGGCTTTTTAGCAGCAGCTTTTCCTAGTAATTTCTTGGTAATGAGGTTTTGCTATCAGAAAAAGCTGTCTGGACTTATGGTTCATTGTTCTATGAAAGAGTCAAAAAATAGTTTGAATTACAAAAACTTCATTGACAATTTCTTTTTAATGTTACAAATCATCCAGAAGTTGGAACTTGGAAATAATATGGAGATTTTGCTGAATTAATCAGCAGGATCCTTCAACTATACTGCATGAAAGTTCTGCCAATAGCATGTAAGTAAACTGAGTGACTATTTAGTGTTCTTTTACAGTCTATGAGACTGGCTACCCATTTGAAGGAGTTGAAGAAAACACAACTAGCACATCATAACATAAATAATGTTATGAATACATTTTTGGTAGTAATATTATCTGTTTCTGCTAGGCATCTTCATAGATCTCTGGGTTTTGTTTTTATTAATTTAATCAAACTCTTGGAGTGAAAAAACACTTAGATTTCAGATTGGCATATATTAAAAACAATTTATCTCTGGAATAAGCCACATATTTCTGAAGACTCTCTTTTCAGTCCCCAAAGTTATGAAAGTTTTCAAAATTTAAATTAGAAGGTGTATGCATTTGAATGGTACACCAAAAATATGTGACACAATTTCTTTTAGGAAATCAACACCTACTTTGACTTCCAGGTATCTGAAAAGGTTTTAGGTCCTCCAGAAAAAAATAAATTAACAAAAAGCTATCTAAGGTTGCATTTTCATGCACAGTTGATTGCTTTTCTGTTTTTCCTAGAATATTGTGCATGCATTTCATAACAGACAGTTTCACAACATACACAGGTTTGTTGCTCTCTCATAACTAAGATTGCCTGTGTGATCTTGGAGACCAAAATAACACCACTGATGGGCTTTGCCAGAAAGAAGAGTTGAAAATAATTGCAGATTTTTGATGAAGCCAAACATTTTAAATCTTGTGCTATGATCTAGTTTTCATACAGTACAAATTGCTTTAGCAAAACCAGTGTCATGGTTTCAATTCAAAACCGGGTGGAAACACCAATTTCTGTTTTGGTTTGATTTTGCCAATTTGAAAGTTTCCAATCAAGAGCAAAGCAGGCATAAGCTTAAAAGTAATAAGATTTTATTAACTAACACCAAAAGAAAGAAAAACAATAAGAATGATGATGAAACCTTCAAAACACTCTTCCTCCCTCCCCACACCTTCTTTTCTCTTCACCAACAATGTAAATAAAACAACACTCAGAAATCTCAGTCAGTTTTCCACCTCTAAAACAGTCTTTCTTCAGTTCATTTAGAGAGGGAAGCACCTTTTGTTCACTATGGTTATTTTCTCCACAAGAAAACAGTTCTCTTGTAGATCCATTCTTCATG
>VXBS01003640.1:224061-236190 GCA_013400255.1 Sitta europaea | reverse complement strand
TCAGCTGCCCCTGCCTGGCCCTGGGCTCCCCCTGCCCCACTGGGCAGGGCAGGGAGGGCAGAGGGGTGTGCTGTGACAGCCGGGAGCAGAGAGACCTGCCCGGGCTGCTGCACAGGGAATGACAGCTGGAGAATGCTTTCCATTGGTCCAATAAAATGCCAACCTCAAACCAGCCAGCTCACTTCCATGGGCTGGTCAAACCAGAGCAACCAGGAACTTGGATCTTTTGAAGATAAGTAAACATTCATTCAATCAGCCTGTGAAAGTAAAATAAATTCATAATTTTTTTCACACAATCACATTTTCACCCTGGTTATAACTTTGCTCACCTGTATAATTCTTTCCTTGTCCAGTTTTCTTGTCTTTCTTAAAAGTTTACTTTTTCTGCTATATATGCAGTAAATCAAGACAATTTACATTCAGCCAGTTATTCTCTTTCTCCCCTGTCCACTTGCTGATCTCTTTAAAATTCTTAATTCTGAAGCAGAGAAGGTTCTTTTTACCTAAATATATATTGTTGATAAAATTTTTTGTAAGTAAAAGCCATGGATATAATGTTCTCATTTAAATTGAAGCCTAGATGTTAATTTTTTTTTTCCTACATCGCAGCAAAAAATTAAATTTCTTTATTTCATCTTTTTCTCCAGTTTCTGTATTTTTATCAAGAACAATAAAGAGAAAAGTAGGGGAAAATCATGGAATAAAATTCATGAAAATAAGAAAAGGAAAATTAAAATTGCTGAGTCTTACTTTTGGACCTCTTCCAAGATTCAATTGACAATTTTTTTAAAATTTAAATCTATGAGACATAATAATTGTGTATTTTGAGTAGACTATTAGTCCAGCTATTCACAGCTACTAATAAATAACAGTGCAGTAAAATTTTCTGAGTAAAAAATGTGGGTTTTTAATTACCACAGAGAGAAGGAGGAAGAAGTAACTGTTCGCCCTGTGTCTGGCTGAGGCCTGTTGAAATTTCCTTTTAATGCTGAGATAGATCTACAAAGGTGCATTAGGACATCTACATCTTTCATTTGCATCCTCTGAACTATTTTGCAATGTTATGAAAGTTTTGATGTTTCACATGTTCAAGCATATTCAATGTTCCTAAATGTTCAATGTATCAAGAATTAAATAGCTGTGTGAACATGAATGAAATTTTGTGCATTGTTATGTATCTGTTAAAATTACTGTGTGCTCTTTCATGTATGAAATTAGAAAATGCATATGCTGACCTTCTCAACAGTATTACTTATTGCAAAATGTTCTGCATAATCTTTAATAGAGTTTTTTGGGAAAAGGAGGAAAACATGTCTCTTTTATAGCTACAGTGCATAGGGCAGAAGGCAAGTGGAATTCAAATGATGCTCCATTCAGGAAAAATATAAGAACAGTTTAGATGAGAAAATATGTATTTAGATGAGAAAATATATACTGCAACTACATTTGAAAGGTAAGGACAAGATAGTGCTGCAGCTGACTGCCTGAAATAGTTGCAGCGTGGTTGTAACTTGGCTTCTTATGAGTGTGTGTCATGAAAGACACAGAGAAGTGGACACCTCCAGGGGCACAGATTAAATGACCCCCTGAGATGCTGCTCAACTGCCGCTCTCAGTTACAGCAATCAGGAATATGCAAATAAAGTCAACTACCTACTTATATTCTCATGATCTCCATCATACACCTGGCTCTTAACAATTTAATTTTGCTGATGTTTGCAGTGGTGAGACGGAGATAATATATCACTCTTTGTTCTAGTAAAGCTCAGTAGAAACCAAGAAAAATCTGCTATTGTCTCCATGTTAATATTGTACAGTATTCTCTTGCCTATTTAGCTTTGACTGGTAATGTTCACCAATAGCCTGAGGAATCCATTAAAACTGGAATCTTCGGTGCCTCTCAATTTATAAAATGTGTTAAGTAGGATATATTGATTTGAGAAATCTATATGCACAGTATATGAATGTCTGATTTCTATTTCCATTTTGGATGCAACAGGCTATTTTTCAACAAATACCCTGATTTCTCCTTTTGTTGTTCACTTTTCTTAAAAGAACTGACTGTTCTTTCAAAAATAAAAAACTTCCTTTCTCTTTTAGTGTCTTCCCTCTTAGTGTCTGCTCTCCAGGTTAGCTAGGAATAAATATTTCAAAAAGAATGATTTCTTGTTTGCAAGCTTGAAGAAGTATCAGTGCATATTCCAAACTACTCCTTACTCCCAGTAATTGAAAGTAATTGCTCCTTCCCAAAGATGCAAGCAAGAAAAGAATAGATGGAATTTGACTGCAGAGTGGCCTTATGACTGTTACAAAAGAAGAGGGGAGTTTTAAACCAGTTTCTGTCTTTGCCCAGGCCTTTGACTGTAGGCCTTTGGCACCTTTCACTGAGGTGGCCAGCACCCCAAAGCTCACTTTCATCGCAAGTTCTTAATAATGGTCAATTAGGTCTATTACAAAATGAATTATTTATTTGCTAGACACAAATTTAACAGACATAAGATTTTAACAGGTGACTTACTACACATGATAAGCGAAGAAACATTACTAGTAGATAAACAATACAGCACAAGAGTGAAGTATCTGTATTACAGCTAGCAAAGAAATAGTTCAGATTAGGATTCAATGCATCTTACCATCCAGTTTCTGCTGGGGCATACATAGGACTCTTCCTCTCAGTTTCTGGAAAAGTATCCATGGAGATGTAGCCAAACTTTGTGGGAGAATTCCTACACATTTCCAGAGAGTGTGTAGGAGGCTTCTGTTTCTGTGGAAATTTGTGTAGCTTTTATAGTTGTAAAAAGCAGTGTCTCTCAGGCTTATCTGTCTGCATATCACTCTCAAAGCAATGTTTATTTCTCAGCTGGAGTTCTGTCCCCCTTAGAGCCAGAGATGACACCCCTGTCTGGCATCTGTCTGTGCCTGGGGTATCTCACCCATAGGCACCAGTGGACAGACAGAGCAGATAAGCTTTCGGTGCTAGAGAGGGGGGCTGTCCTGCCACAATGACAAAGAGAATGCATTTTCTTTCAAGTAAGTATTGTGGCAGTTACATTACAAATGCAGTATTTTGTGGCTGAAGGCCAAGGCTGTTGAGGATGGAGTTTTGCCCAGCTCTTCAATGTATTCCCTTTCTTTTTCATTCTCCCTCCTCCATCCAAATTTTGCATGTACTCCTAATGGCAATGGCAGAAGGTTGCCAGTGATACCAGTAATGGTGTTGAGATCACAATACTCAGAAAATTTCACACTTTCCTGGTGCTGAAAATGGTCACCCTGAAGTTTCACACCACCTTTTTATCAAAATAGCTGTGCATCAGCTACAGGATGGCAGTAATAACTGAGCACAGCTATTTTCCAAACAGATCAGAGAAGTTTCCCAAAGAGGTGAATCTTTCAGGTTATAAAAATATCTCTGAAGGATAAGGATAGTGATAAAAGTGATGTTAAGTATATTTATGTAGTTAAAAATATAAGCTAATATAACAAAAGCATTTTATATTGTATAACAAAGTGTTGTATAACAAGTGTTTATAACAAAGAATTTACCTCTTGTCCGACACCAACTTCACACATACCAACGAAACACCACCTTCACAGTGGTCAAGGTTCAAGAAAAGAAGCAGATATTTGGTTGCCTGAAATTTATGTGCACATGGAAGGAAAACTGGTTGTAGAGATCAGCCAGGATGCAGTGTTCCAACTCTCTCAGATAATATAAAATGCCACAAGATGAAGAAGGTGGGCAGAAAGTGGGTTTGAGGACAGAGGGACAGAGAATCTTCTAGGAAAGGGCTGCCTGTTGCCTGAGGTTTAATGGCTCTGGGAAGTCACTCCTGTGATTCAAAAGGAAAGAATCAAAAGATAAATAATGTGACTGACCCCTCAACTTGGTTTTCACCCTGTCTGGGGGCTCCTCAAAGTAGAGTTGTCTTTGGTGCAGGATGTGGGATTCACAACAAACATCTCAGGGCTAGGTCACCTCTGTGCTTTTGGGGTCTGTGGGCAGACTGACAAGCCAGAGACACCCTCACTAATTGTAGTCTTACTCTTCACTCTGGCAAGGAGGTGGTATAAAAGAGCAAGAAGCATCAGAGAAACACCTGAAAATAGGAGAGAGGGGACACCTAAGGAAGTAAGGTATTGTAATCAGATTCCTTCCTTTGGCATCTCACACACAGGTAGAATACATATGGCAACTTTTCACTACCCTCTGCCAGCAAAATAATTTACCCAGCTGAAGGGATTTCCCTTCCTCCAGATCTCCTGGCAGATTGCACAGAACTCCTATCCCAGATTGAGCACAGATACAGAACTCTGCAGGCAAATGCTCCACTGAGGTAAAATTCAAGGTAAGACAGTGTCACCTTAATGCAGTTTGCAGAAGAAATGAGAAAAAATACTATTCTCCCCACTCCCATCTGCATGCAGATTGCATGGAAACAGAGAAAAGCTGCTTTTCCTTGATATTAGAAGGGAATCTTGGATGAATAAAGTGATGCTGCTATGTGGTGAGATAATGTCTTTATGTTGGCAATGAGACTAACACAAATGACATAAAACAGTGACACAAGATTATTTAACAGGCATGTGAAAAATAGCCCAAATACCTGGAAAAATAGCTTAGTATGAAAGCAAATTAGTGTATTTACACCACTTCAAAAGAAACTTTTAACTTTCCAGACAGACAAATGCAGGGTTTTATAGCCCTAAAACCTCTAGATCTAATCAACATGTCTTACGGCTTCACCCATCTGTCTTTTTGCTGAGGAAAGGGTGAAGAAGAGAAAGAGCCCACTACTGCAGCTATGAAGGAAAATTTGGAAGGCCACAATGGTAATGGGAAGTACCAGGTGAGGGAATTGTTAACGTACAGGCAGGAGATTTTAGAGATGTCTGCTATATTTTCTGCATTTTTGGAGGGAGCTTATTGTAAAATTTCCCACTTTCACAGTGTCATAAGATAATTCACTCTGGAGACAATCTCTGGGAGTCACTAGTCCAACATCTTGCCCAAACAATGCCTAGCCACCATGTCAGACCACAAATTCCCACCAAGTTTTGACACAGACAGATCTGTGTGTATGAAGCAGATACTTCTCCGGGGCAGGTGAAACCCAAGTTACTTTTATTTACCTCTCTCTGTGTTTGCCTATTAAACAAACAAGCCCAGAAGCAGATTTGAGATCTCTTCTAAGTTAGTATGTGCTTTTTCCTCTTTACAGATGGTCTTCAGCAGTTTTGACAAAAAATATCTCAAGATTTCTGAGTGCTGAAAAATCTTTTCCCAAGCAGTTGTGTAATACTTCACTTGATAATTTATCTCAAAGATACTTATGTGGTAAACAGTCCATTAGGTCCTTCAGTTTAGATTGGTATGAGATGTCTATAAACACGTATTCAGGGGAGGAGAAAGAAAAGGAATAATATTGCAGCAATGGAGCACAAGATAGGATTTTTGATCTATTTAATAGTTTCCAGTGTCTACTGAAATAACAGTCTGAATTGCTTGTTTGGAAAGGGGTTATTATTTTACTGAAAACTTTTATTGAAAAGACTATTGTGCTCTCAAAGTCTATTTTTATTAATTTCCATTGCAAATTTCTGCACTTTCTCCTCTCAGAAGACAAGTCTTTCCTTCCCAAACCCAGCATCATCAACTCTACAGACATTTCTCTTTTGTGCTCCTTTTAAGGAGGAACTGGACTATGAAATGTTAGAAGAAATGTTGTCTGTACTCCACTTGCCACACAAACCACACCAGGCAGAACTGGCTATCTTGATTAAAAGTCAGTTCAGATACATTTTCAGAGAAGTCTGATGGCTATTAACAAGGTGTTCAGTGAGCAAGGTTTCAGGATAAAGGGGTACATACAAAAGAACTACACCAAATGCCATTTCTCATTTTCCCATTTTGGCATTTGTGCATGCTGTCTTTGGCACTGGTCCTCCAGATGTACAGTCTGTTCATGTTCCTTCACAGCGAAGTGAAGGGAAGATTGCAGCAAGCATAATTCTAGACTCCTTAGATGGAAAATGAGATAACAAAAGAAATTAAAACACCAACACAGGATTTTTTGTCAATTTTTTGCTTACAGAATTTCCAAGGGTCCCTAAATATGTCAAAATACTGTAGTTTCTGATGTCTATGAAAGCCCTTGCTTTCTGCAAAGAAGCCTTCTGCATCTATTAATATTACCACAGCTAGATTAAAATTTATGCAGGTACATTTACTCTGTGGCTGTGCAGGCACATCCAGGTAACATCAGAATTAGTTTATTGTTCCAAAACAAATTTTCCTGTGAGAACAGCATGGTCCATGATACTACAAAAGCACTGTATTCTGCTGAAGTGTCACATGGACTATTAGGTGTTGGGTCTTGAGGTAAGGGGATGCAAAATGGAGGAAGAAGTGATTTTTGACTCCTCCCCTCTGCTGAGGACATATTTGGAGGGAAAAACACCCAAATGTGTCAGGTCAAAATAAGAGCAAAATACCACTTACGATGCCACTATTAATTCTTAGTTCCATGAAGCAGCAATTCAGCTGCCAGACCTCTAGTATGGTCTATTTCAGCATGGGTTGCTTTCCCTGACACCTTGTGCTGGTTTTTCAACTTCCTCACAGATATTTGAATGTTTGTCATGGTTTAATTGCAGACAGCAACCAAGCTGGGACTGGGGAGAAAAACAGATGGTAAAAGCTAGAAGAACTCATAGGTTGAAATAAAGACAGTTTAATAGGACCACCAAAAGCCATGCTTACAATTTTCTAGAAATGTGTATTTTCAAGAAATCATAAAACTAAATAGCAGTGGGTTTATGGTGTTTTCAGCCTTGATTTCAGTTCAGCAATTGTTACAAAAATAACTCCCTAAAGATGATTATGTGTGACATCTTCCATATTTGTTCTCTTTCAATGTTCTTTCATACTTAATTTGCCCAGTTTAAGAGCTAGAAGATGCGTTTTCGTGCTGTCAGACAGCAAGCTCATCTGGGGAGCTTGAAAGATCAAGCTGAGATCTTTTTACGTCTTAAATTGTCTGCAGGTACAAAATTGGCAGCTTGAAGTTGACTGGCAATTTGTTTGCTGACAAATAAGATGAGGTGACATGCTGCCCATTAGTTTGTTCTTCTGGTGATATTTGTGGAGTTTGGTGATATTGCAGAGATTGGAGGCTACAAAAATACGGTTTTCCTTCTGTTTATTCTAAACCAGTGACTTCCACTGACAGTTATGTGCTTCTTGTTAATGAATTTGTCCTGGCTGCAGCAAACCACTGCAGAAGCACTAAATACATGGGTATATTGATGGTATCTCATGGACTTGAAGTGTTTTTGTATCTCAGAGGATTTTTGATGAATACCTTGTGTTCATTCATACCTCATAATCCTGTTGTGGTATTGTGTGTGCTGAAAGCTTCAACACCTTCTGAAGGTGCCCAGCATGGGCATGGGGACCAGCATAAAAGGAGATGTAATTCCCACCAGTTCTGGCCAACACAGCACATTATTTTTTTTAACATTAAGCTACATTTATGATATGGTTATATTTTTGTCATTTCAGATATGGCTATGAAATTTTTGGTTGGGAGCTTGAGAACAATTTAAAAATGGAAGAATTTGCAAAATGTGTGTGCTTCATCAGTTATATTACTGGTTCCAAAGAGTATTTTATGATGTGCTAGATGCAAATTAGAGCAGACTATTTCAGGAAGAACATGCAGCTTGGTCCTTCTTTATGGAGAGACCATCTTGTATTCCAGAGCTTTAAAGCCTAAGGAAGGAAGCCTAACAAACACACCAATTAACCCAGGAGAGAAGCTATGAAGGAGTATACTTATGCTGCATTCCAGGGTCCCCAGTAAAAATGAATTTGACTGATAGTATTGAGATAAATCAAACACTCATCCCTGTAAGAGTCTGGACACCCTCAGTACCTCTGTGGTTTGGGTTTAAGCACACCTTTGAATATGTTGCATGTTTTCATATATTCAAATATGAAACTTCAGCATAGACAATAACACGTAGGAGGAATATCTTTCTGCTTTGTTTTTTTTGGTTTTTTTTATGGTTCCCCTCAACATATTTTGTTGTGAGATTATTTTCATGTCTCCGATTAAGAAAAATTGATAGGATAAATATAAACCTTAATAGGAGCCTTCAGAAGGAAGAAATAAAAATGCAGAGTATTTATTTTATCATGATTTTTTTGTTTTTTCTCATTAAAAATTCTTAGACTCTGTTGCATAAACAAATATAAGCCTTGTATGCTGTTACGAAAGACCTAGTAACCTCATTTGAAATTTGCCATATTAATTTTCTTTTTCAATTTAGCCTTGACTATTCAGGCAATTGCTGAGTGGCAAAAAGGGTAGAAATATCATTAACAGTTTAGTATATATTTGTATAAAGTCTCTTTTTGCAGCCTCTTATGCAATTATATAAACTTTTCCAATAAAATGAAGGAAAACACATATCCTGAAAGAGAAGGCTGAGATGTGTGAATCATAATGTGACAGTCTCAAATGCTTTCATTGTAAAACCATCTTATACATTTAAATATTTAAATACATTTAAATATTATTTTTCTATCTCCTGCGGTTGAATAAAATTAATTTTGTAGAAATATTAAAATGTGTATCCTTGGCTCTGCTTAGTACACTCCAGATTATTTGCAAAATTCATCTGCTAAAACACAAAATTTATAAATGCAGCCAATATCTGTTAAATAAGGTGTTTGGGAAATAAGTGATCACTTTTCTGCAATGATATTCTTTGTAGAAAGTCTTTTGTGGGGGTCCAAAGCACTTCAGACCTGTAAATTATTAATGTACTTTGTATCTCATTAGCTGTATATTATGGAAATCTCCCTAAGCTGCTACCTCTAGTTTCATTAAAATAGCAAATGGTTAAAAGAGGGGGAGAAACGTTATTGTGCCTTTGCAATTAAATTGGATTTGTAAGTTTTGCCATTTCTTCAGCTGTAATTTAAAAGAACCTTGTGATATACAGACTGATGAATAATTCATGCTTCATTTATTAGCCTGGTAACCCTATTGCTGGCCTCATAAAAATGAGGATAATAATTTTTTCTTTCTCATGAGGCACTGGAGAACTGTGTGCATGTGTATGCATGTGCGCCTGTTTTTTGTGCTCATGTATTTCAGCATGTATTTGTGTATTAATACTCTGATCAAAAATGAAGGCTCTCTAATAATTTCTGCCATACAGTACTTGCACAAACTACATTGTCGGTGGAAGACCTCACACTTATATCAGCAATGAGGATGACAATACTAAAGCTCATCAGTATAGACAAGTTTTCTCATGGGCTGGCATTTTCACTCAGGCACTGAAGAACAGCTCAGCCCCAGATCATCCTGCTTGAAGCAAAAAACCACCTAGTTATCCTTGCTCATTCTAGCATAAGTATTGGAACAAATCCAACAAATGCCTTCCTGAAAAACAGCATATAAAAGAGAAACGGAATAACTATTTCTTAGTTTTTCCCTGGTTTGTATACACCAAAATTGTAACAATAAGGCAAAAGAATTGTTACTGAAGGAAGTTTTCCTCTAAGTTCTTTAAGTATTAATGACTATATAAAATTGAAACAATCCAGTTTCCTCTTATGGACACAGCTGACAACCTTATGAGTATCTAACCAATATTTTTCTATCAAAAATGGCACTTTGAAAAAAGCAAATCCTCTTGCTGAACTATTTCAATTGCAACACCATTGTCTTTTGCAAGAAAAGTAAAAAAGACTAAATAAGATTGAACAGGATGTTTTGAACATTTTTGCTTCAGATGACCTTGTTAAGTTGAAAAGAATCAGAAGACAATGATCCAATATTATTTAAATTAAAAAAATTTAATATGCTGAAATATTTTTCTTTTCTCTTATTATTTCGATTTACAGAAAATTTCTCAACACCCAGCTTCACAGATCATTTTACCTGCTGCACATCCAAAATATCATCTGACAGCCCAGAGAGATGTTTTGTTTGAACATTTACTTCTCTTTACTTCTTCTTGTAAATAAACATGCTTATGATGTTGGTTCATTATTACAGTAATTAAAGCACAGCTAAAAGGGAAATCTTTACTGAAAGCCGTTAAAAATAGCTTTCAAGGAAAACATTTAGTTAACTATTCTTCAAAGCATGTCAAAACCTGCATGTGGAAAAAAAGGGATTTAATTTACAGAAGGTGACCTGCCACCCTTTACCTACGAATGCAGTAATCTTAATAATTACTAGCACAGAGAGACCATTTCCTTGTGTCAACAAAAATGCTGCCATTGTTACCCTTTTCAAGCATTAGAGCTGCAACAACCTCTGTATTTTATCCCACAACATATATATTGCATGTGTTGCCTCATTTTGTTATATTCTCTATAACTAACTTAAAAAAAACACAACAACAAAAAAACCCCCCAAGCATTTCAATCTCAGTCTAAGCTAGGAGTTCAAAAGCTGAAGACAGACTACTTTAGCAGGAGTGATAGTGATGAATATTAATTCTCCTAACATGATTTTTCAGTAAAGAGTCTGTCTCTACACCGACTCAGAGGTCTTCTTCAAAACACATGCTCTGATTAAAGAGATCACATGTACTCTATCCTGCAAAACCCAGGGCAAACATTTCAGACTTTGCACAGATCCATGTGACTGGAAAAGCTCCAAACATTAGGGCAAGTATACACTTTAATCCAGTTTTATGAGTACATTTACCCTTTGGGTCACCTCCAAGACATCCTTCTCCAAATCACACAGTGCTCAACACTGTTTCTTAAAGAATTCTCCTCTTTATCTCAGGCAGCCTGGAGCTTTATCTGGTTCTATGTACAGCTGACATATGCTCAGAAAGATCCCAATCAATTGCATGTCAAAATCCTAAAGTTCTGAAAAGCACAGAAGGAAGCTGCTGATTATCAGGTAGACTGCAACATCAGCAGTCTTCTACCATTCCTCTAATTATTGGCAATTTATGGTCAACTACATTAGAATCTCCATCTTAAGACAAATTCTGATAGCTAGTGTGGGATACAAGACTCCCCTACCAGTCTATGATAGGGAATGTGGGCAGGGTCTCCACCACTGCTCTTTTGTAAGTGATGCGCCTTTAATCTGTAATTTGGCTCAAATGTATTTGTTTCATTGTTGTTTGGATGTATTTCTCTGTTTGAAGAAATAAGTGCATTTGAAGGGTTAGCAAATCTTCTGACAAAGCACAGCTCAATATAGACTGACACATGAAAAACCACAAAAACTTCCTGTGTCTGCATCATGGGTGCTACTGCAAAGTTTGACGATAAAATTTTTAGGAATACTTAAGAGGGAAAAAGAAAAAGGGATTGGACAAAACTAGATGAAAGCTGCAGGTAGGATGGACTGCTGATTTTGTGGCAAAGGAAATCCTGTGTATCCAGTACCTACTTTTAATTGGTGCTCCCTTCACCTAGCTTCTAACTGCCTCAGGAAATTTTTATCAATCTATGTATTTCCACTGTGAAAGTGCTGAGCACAAAAAAAATCTTATATGTCTTTAGTGCTACCAACAGGGATTGTGATGAGTGATGCCCATTCTCTGCTCTGCTGGGCACTGGCTCTTTGGAAGCTTTTATTAGGAGATAATCTGAAATCGCCATGGCTTTTCAAGCCTTGATGGCAAATTTTTATTTTGCCATCCTTTCTGGCAGTTATGGTATTTCTTGTGAAGCACTCTGGGACCTTGAGTGAAGGGTGCTGTGTAAGTATAGGGATTGGGTTGGTTGAGTAATTCTTTTTGACTTCATCAGTCTGTTAATCCTGCATGCCTGTGGTGATAAACCCAGAAAATCCCAGATAGTCCTACATAATATTCAGGAAGGGCTGGCAACAGCTATAAATACATATCAAACTGTCAAATACCATTAACATTTAGACTACTCTGCAGTCCTTTCCAAATTACATTAGAATATCCAGGCTTGACTTCAAGTCTTCTCCCCCACACCTTATTTCCGTCTTAATGACAGGGTGCTGCCTGTAGCTTAGTTTGCCAGCAAAATAATGCATGTTTCCTGCACACCTACCTTTTTACTACAGCTCTGTGTTTATACTGGTCCCCCTTCCTTATGACTCACAGG
>VXBS01003640.1:183808-224050 GCA_013400255.1 Sitta europaea | reverse complement strand
TATGACTCACAGGCACAGTGAGTACTGTAGTTCTGTATATAAACAAACAATTTTTGGCAGTTTTCAAAACTAAAACATCCCACTGACAAAAGGCTTCTGTTTACCACAAAGAACAAATGTTGTTACTACTGCAATTCCAAAATTCTACCTTAAATACAACCTTTCTTAAAAATGCTATGGTAGTCTTAATGTCTAATTGGTTATATAAAAAATAAATAACAGAAGAGGGTTTTCTTTTTCAATTCTATCTTGGATAAAATAACAGTTTAGCATCTGCAATGTTCCACAGAAACACTGTACTGAATAAAATTATGATTATCACAAAAATGTTAGTCCCCCTGATAAGATGAAAACCCCACCTTCCCTACAAACTGCCCACTTGTCCTTCTCTCCACCTTGTAAGGGAGGAATAGTCATCAATACCAGAAAGAATGTATCTGACTACCACCTTACGCTGGTTTACCAGCGTAAATTTCGCTTGTCTCTGCTTGGGTCAGTGGAAAAGCTCTGAAAAGAGATGAAATACTTTTCTTAGAAATATATAAGTGCATGATGCCATTGTTTCCAGTGCTGGTTTTATCACTTGGCTATATTTTGAGTACCTGAGGCAGGTACTCAGGCTCAGAAAAAAAACTGCAACCTAAAAACTGCTCACCAGAAGTTTTTAAAAGAGATCAACTCTTGGAACATAGCCCTGTTCTAAAACCTTTTGATCCTGTTCTTTCGACTAAATAAAGTTCAGATTTTACTCACACTGTAATGGAGAGTGTATTTCCTATCTGCTTTCTACCTTGAAACTTTCTGAAGGATGTTGAGAAATAAAACAGATATTTCCTGCATCTTAACACAAAATATTTCTATAGGTCTTTACTTGCTAGTATTCCACTGTCACTACTGCACTATGTTTCATATCTTCATTCTTCCAGCAGATTTAATTGGTTGTGTACTGTGTCCCTGAACAGGCTAAAGTGAGCTCTAGTCGCAATTAAATTCCTGCAGGTGGAGTCCTCTGACGATGGATCCTCTTCACCTGTGTGGAGAGGAGATCATTCGCTTTCAGATTCTTTCCTGCCCTTCCCCTCACCAACTATAGTCTCTCCCTGTTCTCTCATTCACTCTATAGAAAGGTTTAATTTAAGCCAGAAACTACCCTCCTGCCCTTCTTTTCATTTTCCTGAAAATGAGAATTTGACTCTTCAATGCACTAATGTTTGCAGGTTGCTTTGCAGGACACTATAATGCCATGTAGTGGAACTGATGGAAACTTTGAGATACAGAGAAAGATATTGTGGGATGCACTATAAACTTTCCAGTACTTCTACATAGCAAGTGAAAATACAGATTTGTGTTAATCATGACATCACTACCTCCCTATTTTTTGCCACTTTGAAACCATGTCTGCTCTTGCAGCCACCAAGGAGGCATCACAGGAAAAGCCTGACATCTCACAGGAAAAACACTGTGCCTTGGAAACCATGACCATTTGCACTATGCTGGAGTAAAAACCATTTCACAATATTTCACAATAGCATCCTAGTTGCTCCAAATGGTCCTTACCTAAATATGGAGGCAGAGAGATGCAGTGTGATAAAATATTATATGACAGTGGGGAAATGACAGCCAAAATCCCAAGAAACTTTTCAAAACTTTAGTACTTAAGGGAATGGTGCTCTCTGCCTACACTCTATCAAATACATGGCTTCACAGTCTGTAAGAGCAGAGAGCTAGGGATGAATTTGTAGTTTCTTGTCCTGTATGGGATGTAAAATAAGCCTTTATAATTTAGAGAGTTCTTAATTCAGAATAGGTGGGTTCCTACTCGTTGATATCTCTGAAGAGGCTGTGTGAAGGTTGAAAATTACTTAAATCTGAATCAAAAGACAAATTGTGACTGCGGCTGCCTAAAAGCTTTGCAGGTCCCCAGGCTAACATATTCATTGGCTTTTTTGGAGTCGATGCAAGAGGATGAAAAGAAAGGAGATAAATATTACTGGAAGGACTTGAAATGTTCTCTTTTTATATTTAATGTTCAATGAATTTTTGATTGCCTATATATTAAAGGCAGGGGTGTGGCTCCAAGCAAGGCAATGTGCTGTGTTTATTCCTGATACACAATTCTTCTCCTTGTCATGAAGATCAGAACTGTATATGTTTGCTTTTTAGGCCCTTGAAGTAATATCAAATAATTTAGCTTTAACTAAACAAAGAGAAAATGCATAGGTCTTTCTAAAAAACAGAATTTTTTGTATGCTTGTTATTTGTAGAGAATAGAGATTTTCCAAACCAGTTTTTCAAATACAAATTCATTTTGGACCTCGAGTTCTTAAACATCTGTTTATTTTAGTTCAACTGTGCCTCATCACACCCTATAAATAAAAAAAAAGAAGATATTATCCCTTTCTTAAAGTTGAAGAATATGGAAACATAGATTCTCAGTGGTTGCACTATACTCCCTCAAGAAGAAAATTATAGCTAGGGAATTACATTTTTTGTTACCAAGAACCTGTCAGCAGCCTGCTGCAGTGTAGATTAAGTATTGCACTTCTTTTTTGCCAGTTCAGAGTAATTCAGTTTCCAATTCTGCCTTTCTACAGAGTCAGCAACTGCTCTTTGAATCAAAAAGATAAACCATATCAGAGTATGCACTCAGACTTCTTTCTCTCCTAAAGATTTATTTCTTCCTTCTATTAAGGCTCTTCTTAAATAAGAGCAAATAAAATTCTCTAGGTCTTATAAAATTCCTTATGGTTAAGGAAATACATAGCATGTTGTTTCCATTACTGGTTTTAGCTCTGGTGTCCTGTAGTGGTACATTGTGGAATTCAACTACTTTTTTTGTCTATCAGATGAAAATTGTCTCTTCTTCCCTAAACACAAACACATACAGAGTGCATTTAGCTAATTTATGCTACACGGTATTGGCTGGGAAATGGAAATCTTAACAAACTGTGGAATATTGACTTGTTGGTGGATTCCTTGTTTGCATACATGAGTGTATTTGACTGTGAAACCTAGAATCACAGAATCAGAATATCCTGAGTTGGAAGGGATCCACAAGGATCATTGAGTCCAACTCCTGATCCTACGCAGGACTATCCAAAAATTATAATATGTGCCTAAGAACATTGTCCAAACACCANTGGCACACGGACACCTGCAGCCACCAACACCAGCGCCCTTTCTGCAGAGCTGTTTTCCAGCATTTTTTTCCCCAGGCTATCTGTACATCCAGGGTTGTACCCAGATGTGGAATCTTGCTCTTGTTAGATGTCAGGGAGTTGGTGAATGCCCAGCTCTCATTTGTGGATGTCTCTTTGAAGGGCCTGTCTTCCTTTGAGGGAGCCTACTCCCAGTTTAGTGTCAGTAGTAAAGTTACTCAGTATCCTTTCAACTCCTGTGTTCAAGTCAATTTTAAAGATGTTGAAGAGAACTGGTCTTAAAATGGAGCCCTGTAGATCCCCATGGGTGACAGGTCACCAGTCTGATGTAACCCCATTTAATATAATGAATCCATGTCCTGTGTCCATATACATGCATATGAAACTCTCAAATGTATTAGAAGTCACAAAGAGAGGAAAATATTGTGATTTCCATTTGATAGTGATAGGTGACAGCATATAGAGTGCTGCTGTCTATTTCAAGGGAACAAAAGATTAAGATTCCCATCTGTCACTGGCCTGTTGCACAGTGTTTCTATTGTTGGAAGCAGGAAAGTGTAGAAAGATATGTCAGTTACCTCTGAAGGATCCCCTGGAATATGTATATTTTATTTACTCTCTTTTCCTATGTATTTTTTATTTTTTCTGCACTTGTTTTCACAAAGAGACCTCACTAGTCAGAGCCATAAAATAAACCAACTGTTCAAAAGGAAGCCAGGCATAGCATTTTTTGGAACGATTGAAAGCGTGAACAAAATCCAATTGTGTGAGCCAAGGTAAATTCAGGTGAGAAAGCAGCACACACAGAGACAAAGAATTGTTGATTTTATTCTGTCCCAGTAACAAGATGCCTGCTCACTTAAAGGGGGCTGACTTTGCCCAGTGAAAAAAAAGCTGAAAAATATGTACTGCCATCTGAGAGCACAAATAAGGTAAAATCAGTGCAGTTCCTTGTTTTAAACCACTGTCAGAATGGCAAGCTTCCTCTGTGTTGCACCCATGAAATGACACATCTGAGCTGAATAGTACAATCCACAATGGACATAGCTGGTCAACTAGAATATAAACACCCCTTCTCCCTGAGAGGTTGCAACCTCCTGCAACATATTAAACAAGAAATTCAAAACTAGGGCCCAGCATCTAATATTAATGAAGCAGCAGAATCCATAAGAAATATGTCCGCTCCCTGTGCGAGCCTGCTGGAGCAGAGGTGGACAGCTGGAGCAGCCTTTGCACCAAGTGTCCTGCGTGTCTGTCAAGTCTGAGGCCAGCATTTGCTGTGGGTGAGAGAACAAAGCTTCAGGCACCCTAAGTTCAGTGAGCAGCGTCACCCTTGGTGAGGTGGCTGTGAGCTGGCCAGAGAAGGAGCTGTATCCCCAGGGATTGCAGAGCAATGCTGAGCTGTGCTGTTGTACACGCCTCCTCCTGAAGTCAGACCTTCATGCCAGAATTGGTACCAGAGGGGCGTGAGGGATCCCCCAGGAACAGGCAGTGGCTGATGACGAATAGTCTGGAGATACAGTTTCCCATGCCCAGTGGTGCTTGTGCACAACTTGTAGAGAAGCACTAGCTATGGCAAGGGGCCTTCCTGTTTTCGGTGGACAAAACAAGCCATTGGAGAATCTGGTTCACCTTGGCAACAAACAACTGTGAGTTTTTTCCCCTCTTGTCTCAAGGGGACGGATATTAATGAATTTCCCTTGATTTTAAGACTAATTGCATTGTTTTCTTAGAGAAAGAGATACAAATGTGTAGAAAACATGAAAGATATCTCTAGGTCTTCAGCATTAGTGCTACTCACAAAAAACCTTCAGATCTCCAGCTTCCAGAGAGCAGTATAATTAGTAGTGTGATTAAATGCATAATTTTTACTTAAGTTGCTCATCTCTCTGCTTTTTGTTTGTTTTCATGTGTAAACAGTATTTATTAATTCATCCTTTGTCTATGAATGTTACCAGTAACTTCTTTGCCCCAGTCATCTGTTTCAATCACATTTAACACATATATTGTAGGTCATTAAACCCCTACAGGTTTTTCAAAAAAAACTGCCACACTGAGAACTGAGCAGCTGTAAATTTCTCCTTTTAAGGGGAAAGGGCTATAGCATGGACTAGTGTTTCCACACCAGATGAAATTAACAATTTTTTAACACAAAACTGTCTGACCACAGCACACTAAACTAAAGTCACAGTGGTACTTCTGGCAGAGAGAGCTGCTTCCTAGGGTATATTTTCTCCTTCCTTACAGGAGGAAATGACACAATAAACAGCAGCAACACCACTGTAGTTTAATTACACCTCTTTAAATAGTAGTTGTTTCTCTTAGGATCTGAACCCCCCCCAAATAACCAAGAAAAAATTGGCCATTTATCACTTAGTGGCTATGAAAGAACATGGGGTCTTTTTCCATTAGGGTTTTGGGGACAACTTATATATGTCTTGAAACTAAATTTAAAACAAATCATTGGGAAGGAGTAGCAATGATCTGCATTATGAGTTTTGCACATGTGGATACTGCATAATACATTTAAATTCTCAGTTTAGAGAAAACCACCACTCAGTTTCAATTAGCATCAGGTCCTGGATTAGTCCCTTTCTCCTTACTTGCCAGAGCTTGCAGATCTCTATGCTTGTAAACTTTTGTCCCATGGGGCTTGTACACTGAAAATAAACTCAGTCAGACTGTTCCTGAACACTCTGCTTCTTCCCCAGCCAGATTAGTGACACTGAAATCTCTCTCCCCTTTGTACAAAGGCAGCAAGACGTGCATGTCCCTACTCAGCATCAGGGTACATGAAAAAGTATCCTTCACCCATTCACCACACTGGTGAAGTGCAAGAATGTGGAAAGCACGGTAGTTCTGTGATTCAAGTATTTTTCAATTTGCTATATTGGAAATAAAA
Source organism: Sitta europaea (assembly GCA_013400255.1). NCBI lineage: Eukaryota > Metazoa > Chordata > Aves > Passeriformes > Sittidae > Sitta > Sitta europaea. The sequence continues at coordinate 217,990 of VXBS01003640.1, read as the reverse complement.
TTCCACCTGCTTTCCTTCTTGACAGCATTCCCATTCACTATAACACTTCTGGGTTGTTTTTTTTTTTAATGGGATGTACTTAGAACTGCTCTATTGTTACCAAAATAATGTTTACTTAATGAGCTATTAAATATGCCAATTATTCTTTTTACAGATTAGAACTAAATATTAATTAAAATTATGTAGCTTAGATACGTCTTTTTCCAGGAAATAGTGAAATGCAAATGTTAATACGTCTCAATATGTATTCTCAGCTGATAAATTATATTTTTCAGCTGAATTTCATTAATCAATGTAATTTTTTCCTCTATTTCCCCTAACTTTTTTTTTCCCTTATATAAGAACATTTTGACTGGGTAGTCTAAGCACCTTGCATTCAACAAAATAAGTAAAAAATAATCTGTCTGTTCTTACAGAGGTTGCAAATTCTCTGATGTTCTCTGTTTTTCATAGTACTTTCTTTCACTGTCTCAAAGATTTATTTCCTGCTATTCCACTAATTTGTATTCTTATTGTATTTGCTGTTTCAGGCTTTTTTAAAATGAACATGAATTAAAGTATTATTGTGCAAAAAATTAAAGTTAAACATTCCTGCTAAAGCCTAGATTATCAGGGCAAATATTTTCAGTCCTTACATCTCTCTACAGATATTGTCAAATTATTTACCCATTTTCCATCACAACCAAAAGAAATATAAATCATTTAATGCTTAAAGGGAAGAATTCTCATTGATAATGAAGAGGAGAAAGAAATGAGGCTATTTGATTTCTTCTTGTTCTCAACATCTGGACAGAAAATGATAACAACTCATCCCTCTGCTATATGATGATATCTCTTAAACTTTTTTTCCCTTTTTGAGGGAATTTTCTAGTCCTTGTTTGCTAGAGTCCTTCAACATATGTTATGGTTTGTTCATAGTCATGCCTGTGCTTCGTGAACAGTGAAATCCATTCTGCAATCCCATGAAGGACTGAGGCCACAGCAGAGGCACTCACAGGGGTACAAGTCAGATTCTAAGCATTTCTTAGGCCTTCAACCAGATATATAACAGGTCCACAAAGAGACTACGTGGAATTCACTATGTGACAATGAAAATACCAGTCAACAATTAGGCAGAAGGTCATCAGTAGGCTGTGACCTGCTGTAGCTGTAACAAATCCACACGTGCCGCTAGATCCCTTAAAAAGCCTACAGCAATGTTTTATAACGCAAGAACCATCTCATCTTAAACTTCCTGCCAAGAACAACCCACCCAGCTCAAACTCACTTTTTTCCTATTAACTCACCCATTCCTGCCACCCACTATTACTTGGTAGAAAGAACAGACTGAAATCTTTCCTTTTCCAAACTACAGTATATTCCTACTTAGAAAATACAGCAATATTATTTATAACAGGCAAGTAGACACAGATACACACATATATGTGTGTATGAAAAGAGATATTTATCCATTTGAGAATTGTTTGGGGTTTAATTGAAATTTCATATTGACATCACTGTACAGAGGGAATTTTATAGTTTATGAATACCTTGGAAAAATCAACAAGTTAAAACAATTAAGTCTGAAATTTGACTCTAATATTAAAATGACTGTTCAAAGTTAGAACTTTTAAAACCATGTGCTGCAGGTAACTATATCATTTTTGTACATTATCCTGACCCTTACGCTTTGAGTGTTCTTGTTCTTCAAACAAGTTGCAGTTGAAACTTTTCTTGCAGGTATCTCAATGCAAGCCTTGCATTAAATCAACATGGTTTAACATCTACTTAGTGACATAATGCTTAAGTAGCATAAACATGGCCCCGCTGGATACCCTTGTGGTAACTAAGTCGACTTCTGCCCCAGTGTGAGTGAGGGCGAACATCAGCCCTCCCTGTCGTTGGACTCGCCACCCCTCGGCAGTTTCACAAAAGGCTGAAACAATAAGTTTGGTGCAGGTGGAAGCTGTAACCTGAAGCCTTGTCCACAGACTACTGTTGGACAACGTTGATAGTTTGGGAGAGGGCCTACTGCCAATTGTTTCTTCCTCATTTGGATTTGTCGGTTTATTGATCTCTGGACTGACGTAATGGTAATATCAGCGCCTTCATATGCAAATACAACAACTAACTAAAGCGGTGGATATTGAATATAGAGGTTTCCCTATGGGGGCCCGTGGAAAGTGGTATAGTAAGAACACTGAGCTGCTTTCGGCCCTAGGTCTCTCTAAAACGAAGCTAGAGACGACCGCCAGGGCTCTGGCATCCAAAGTTCTTGTTGCCTCAGTTGATATAGTGCATATATTTGCGAGCAAAGGTCCGTTGATTGTACCTGTTTAAATTTTGTGATAATAAATTGGAGGCCCCTCCCTTGGTGGGTTAGCTGGACAGTGGAATCGGTATTTGGGTGGGAGGGGTTCATCCTTCATAACCGTGTCTTGTCGGCCCAAAATTTGGGCTTCAAATTCTAATCTGGACTTTCAGGTGGATGGGCCACCTTATTTAACTCGGAAGAGAAACATATATAAATTATATATGTTTATTAAATAGCTGGTTAGACTTCAGGAGTGATACAGTATCAGCTAGAAAGAAATTAGGAAGCCAGAAATATTTTTTTGTTGTTAAAAGGCTTTGTTAGATATCTGCTCAAGGCTTCTGAAATTAATTTTTTGACTCTCCATATAGTAGTCATTTATGGTGTTTTATTGACTTACTGCCATTTCTATTTAGCTTGAAAAAGTCTAGGTTTCAGAAAATGGTGCTGATATATAGCATAATTAAATGTGAGATTCACATTCATTCCAAATTATCAAAACAAGAAGAAGAAGAAGAAGAAAACTCTGGGCTCAGAGAATAAACACAAGTTGGAATTGGAGATTCCTTAGTAACTCAACTGAGTACATCAGCTACATCTGTGACATTAAGGTCACTAGGAAAACCATGTAAAAGAAAATATGAAGAAATTCAGTTTAAGGAAAAGAATTTCACTGGTACAGAACAACTGTTGCATATTGGTGAGTCTCACACTTCATTTTTTTCCTATATCATTGATGCTTTTCACAAAAGCAGCTGTGATTGAGAGGACAGAATTTTCTCTCTAAAATATTAATCTCAGGAGGATTTTAGAAGGTGTAATGTATCTAAGTATACTTTTGCTGGTACTTCAAGGACTGCTAAAGCAGGAAATAAAAGTCACTTTCAACATTTGGAAGGCCAGAGATGAGAAAATTTAAAATGGTATTAAAAAAATTGCTGGAATTTTTATGTTTCAATAGGGCTGAAACTAATAATGTGCAATGGATACTAGCAGGGCATTTTAGAAAGTGTAATAAAACATTTTTCACTTCATATGCTGCCATAACCCTGTAACAGTCTACTGACAAATAAAACAAAAAATACTCTTATTGCCTTTATGTACTGTGATAATTAATAAATTTAAAATGCACTTAATTCATTATTTCACCATCCCCCCCTTGCCTTTGCTTGTAAATATGTTCTTTTTTCTTTCCTGTCTTGGCCCCATAGGGTAAAAAAAAATGTTTGTAACGTGAAGTAGCTGCAAGGTAGTGTTGTGTTGGCTTCTTTCATTGATTATTTAAACAAAGAAAAAAGGCAATATTAAGAATTCCTGTTTATTCTTGGCTGGAGGTTGGTACAGTTATAGTCCTACTTGGATTGTACCTCTATTGATGGTGGTTTGCTTTTGCTAGAGGTGTTTCTCTGCAGCTGGATATTCTGGTTTCAGGAAGTTTAGTGAAATAAGTTCTGTACAAAGCACTCTCTTTGCAGCCACATATGGAGCCAGAGGGCCTCTGGAGCTACCCAGGATCATGAAGCCCTTCATTTTCTTTTATGGTCTGAGGAGTGAATCATTACCAAAGATTGCACTGTTAACAACAAGACATATTTTGTAGGGAAGTGGCCACTTTCAATGCATAGAAAAACTGTCATAAGAATTGTTGTTTCAGTGATAATGGCCTCCTTCATACATTTTCAGACCATAGAATGGATATAGAATCATAGAATCATAGAATAATAGAATTATAGAATTATAGAAAGGCTTGGGTTAGAAGGAACTCTAAAGATTATCTAATTTCAACCCAACCTTCCACTAGACCAGCTTGCTCAAAATCCCATCTAACCAGGCCTTGAACACTCCCAGGGGTGGGAAAAACTCTCTGACCAACCTGTTCCAGTCTTTCCTCATCCCTCATTGTTTAATTTCTTCCTAATATGCAATCTGAACCTGTTCTTCTTCAGTTGAAAGCCATTACCACTTGTCCTATCACTACAGGCTTGCCAGAAGTCCCATTCCAGCTTTCCTGCAGGCCCGCTTTAGGAATTGGAAGACTTGCAGGAATGTCTCTCTAGCCTTCTTTCTCCAGACCGAAGAACCCCAACTCTTTCAGGAGAGTTAAGGACCACAGGAGAGTTGCTTAAGACCTCTGATCATTTTTGTGGCCCTCCTCTGGACCACTCCAACAGATCCTTCCTGCGATGGGACCTCAGCCCTGGATGCAGCACTGCAGGTGGGGTCTCACCAGAGCAGAGCAGAGCAGAGCAGAGCAGAGCAGAGCAGAGCAGAGCAGAGGGGCAGAATCCCCTCCCTGCCCTGATGCTCACGCTGCTTTGGATGTAGCTCAGGACACAGTCAGCCTTCTGGGCTGGGAGTGCTCATAGCCAGGTCTCACCCCCCGCACTCCTGTCGGAACCCAGAACAATCCTCTGGCTCACCTGGGTGATCGGAGACCCTGGCAGGGGTCTCAGAGACCCTGGCACAGAGTCAAAAACACCTGTGCATTTGACTTGAGCCCATGGAAAAATTACCAACTTTGTATGAAGAATTACAAAACACTAGAGTTTGAGTAGAGTGATAGTTAACTTGGTATAGGGTGAAAATGTAGATTTTTAGGGGTTTTATAATGGGGGCTTAGGGACAAAGATGAAGAATTCTGGATGTGTCCCTGGGCTTCTTCTTTGTCTTTTAGTCTCCATCTTCTGTAGTGATTGTGGCACATTTTGATTGGTTTTAGAGTAAAGGTACACTGTCTAATAAAGTAGATAGGTATTGGAAAACTATTATAAACAACAAATACATAGATTTTAGCATAAAAGATAAACACCACCTAGAGGGTGTCAGTCTGCTCTGTTTCAGCTTGCAAGTCACACCTCTGCAAGCCAGAGCCACATNGCAGAGCAGAGGGGCAGAATCCCCTCCCTGCCCTGATGCTCACGCTGCTTTGGATGTAGCTCAGGACACAGTCAGCCTTCTGGGCTGGGAGTGCTCATAGCCAGGTCTCACCCCCCGCACTCCTGTCGGAACCCAGAACAATCCTCTGGCTCACCTGGGTGATCGGAGACCCTGGCAGGGGTCTCAGAGACCCTGGCACAGAGTGAAAAACACCTGTGCATTTGACTTGAGCCCATGGAAAAATTACCAATTTTGTATGAAGAATTACAAAACACTAGAGTTTGAGTAGAGTGATAGTTAACTTGGTATAGGGTGAAAATGTAGATTTTTAGGGGTTTTATAATGGGGGCTTAGGGACAAAGATGAAGAATTCTGGATGTGTCCCTGGGCTTCTTCTTTGTCTTTTAGTCTCCATCTTCTGTAGTGATTGTGGCACATTTTGATTGGTTTTAGAGTAAAGGTACACTGTCTAATAAAGTAGATAGGTATTGGAAAACTATTATAAACAACAAATACATAGATTTTAGCATAAAAGATAAACACCACCTAGAGGGTGTCAGTCTGCTCTGTTTCAGCTTGCAAGTCACACCTCTGCAAGCCAGAGCCACATTGTACTAGATAACGAACAATAAACAAATCCTTGAACGCAAGAACAAAGAGATCTTGAGCTGTTCTTCAGCGCTGGGCTGGGAAAAACAGAGACTTTGGGCAATTCTTGGGTCACAGCAACAGCATAAAACCCATGCCATCCCCAGTCCTGCTCTCAGGGCCAGTTTTAATTCATTTTCTGCCCAGTCCATGTTGTTTATGGTTGGGACTGTCCCCATAAAGTACAGAACTTTGTACTTGGTGTTTTTGAGCTTCAGGAGGCTTGCAGAGGTTCACATCTCCCAAGCCTATCAAGCTCCCTCTGGGCAATAACCCCTCCAGCACAGCAACTGCACCACACCCTTCAGTGTCATCTATCCAACATAAAATTAGTAAACTGACTGATCTGAAGTATTTCTCTAAATAATGGAGAAATATATACACTGTTCAATGTATTTAATAGGCATTGGAGTATTGTTGTAAATAAAGCATACGTAATTTTTAGTATAAAAGATAACACCATCCCAAGAGGCAGGGAGTTCAGCACAACGTGGCCTACAGAGAAGATTGTAGCAGGCCAGGGCCACAAATACAAGATAAAGAAGAATAAACAAATTCCTGAACACTAGAACAGATGACTCGACCTATTCTTCAGATGCTGGGCTGGGGGAAAACAGAAAGCCTTCACAGGGACAGAGACAAAGACAAGTTAAGTCAGGTGGAAGCCAAGCTGAGAAACCCCAAGAAACAGATACAATAAGAAAAAAAATGTATTTATTTTAATATATTTATATTTTAAAACCTGACAAATATGTAAATGTGGGACTTCATTTTTTCTGATAATTTGTAATCTACTCTACATAACAAAAAAAAATTAGACAAATTTCTGTGAATAGACAAACAAAAACCCCAGAGTTTTGGAATCTAGTCCTTTCCTTGACAGTCTTTCCTACTTCTTCTTTTTCAGAAGTAGTTTTAATTTTCTATTTAAGAGTATTTAATTTCTACAATTTCATTCTCTGTTTCCTCCTTAGTGCTTCCATCTTCTGCCTACAATTTATGAATTCCACATGAAAAGCAATTTCACTCTGATAAATCACACCACCTAACTCTTATGCAGGAATTTTCTTCTGCGGACCTGCAACAGCTGTACAAAAGAAAGAGTTTCAGTACTGAGTTTGTGTGAATTACACAGGGGAATAAAGCACATATACTTTATGTAAGGAAGAAATGGAAGGAAGGGGTCATTTGTTCTATCTCCTTTCACACCAGGAATTACTTTCTATAATACTGCTTTCATGAAATTTATCTGCAGATTGTTTCATTGTGCCAAGAAGTAGAAAGTTTGCAGGGCAGTTGTTGAAATATATTTTTCATGTTACCCATGTGGTAACCTTATCTGTCTCTCTATTTACTCTTTCCTAACACCTTTTTAAGTGTTCTATATAACAGTTCTTTGTTATTGGTGCTTATTTTTTTGACAGTGTAAAGATAACTCTTTCTTCCACTAAAGAAATGCATGCTTCGTGAAGTTCATATCTGATCTAGTCACATGACTTTTTTTAGTGTGGGTTTGCAGGTTCTGGTGAGGGGCCAAATGGGGAGATAGTCTTGGGCTCGCAAACATGTCTGGGGTGTTTGCTCACCTCTGATGGGTGTAGACCCAAAACACACATGTACTTTTTGAATGTTGGGTCTTTAAACTATCCCCAGATGTTGCTATTCCCAAGATTCTCCCACTGCCACTGATAATCTCTGTGCTTTCCTAGATCAGCAATCAATTTTTAAGTAAGATAGAACACAATTTCAGGGAATGGTTAGAATAGCCACACTCCGGCCAGAAAGAATAGGAAAATGCCTCACTACTTTGTGAAGGGCCACTTTTCCCACAAGAAACTTTATGAATTGCCATGTTATTTCAGTATCATTGCAAAATCTATCAGGAATGCAAATTATATGAAAAAATTATAATTTTCACTCCTCACATCTATGAAAGTGTTCGAAATCTGAATTGCAAATTGGTTTGTTGCTCTAGTCACAGGTTTGAACCCATAAGTGCAGAATGCATCTCTGATCTTTCTTCCAGTCACACCTCATTCTGCTACCTACAAAGAACCGGCCTAGGAAGCGGAAATTCCCTGTCCTTCCATAAAAATTCTGCTGTTGTCTGCCTTTGATTCTCCTATAATAGACTGCCAGATATGTCACTTGTCACCAACAGATTTAAGGGTTGCAACGTCTGTTGTGCCCAAGTAGAAGTGCCTGGAGAACATGATTTCACTGACAATCAACAAAGATGCCATGATCATTATTTTTCCTACTATGTTATCAAATCCTTGCACACCAAACAATTCTGACAGAATCTATACTTTTCCTATAGAAAATAAAGCTGTTAGTTGTGACTAGATAACAGTCATGGCTGTTTTGTCTGGGAAAGATTTTAGCTATAAGGGCAGTTCCTTGTGTAGATCTAAAAAGAGCTTTCCGTGACAGTTCAAAAGATTCAGAGATTTATTTCAGATCCAAAATAAAGGTTTTCACTTATTGCATTCTACAGAGTTCATTGTGTTTGTGTGAGTCAGTGATCAAAAGGACTGATAAAGATTAAAATTCTGACATTAAAAGAGTACTCCTACATTGTAGCATATAAGGTCATGGACAAACACAAACTAATTATTAGTCTGACATTAAGTTTAAACAGGGAAAATGCCAAATGGCTGAAGTTTATTTGATGAAGATAAAGGAGGTAGAATATGTGTGGATATGAGCTTTTAAAATTTGAAAACACAATTCCTTTTTTTATAATATAGAATATGTTGAACATTTTGTCATGAAGTACAACCATGTCCTGTCTGTGTCTGTCAGGGATGCCTAGAGCACACACAACAGACATGCTGGCTTCTCCTTCACTCATTTAGTCAGAGAGCTACTCAACCCTATACACTGAGCTCAAGAGATTCCAAGATATATCTTTGATGGGAGATCAGATCAAGGTCCTAAAATCTATTTAGTCTTATTAGCTGCTTCTCTGTGCTGTATGGCTATACTTAATCAAATAAATTAGGTGGAGTTTATGTCAACTGTATATAAATTTCAGTTGCTCTCATTTGTTAGACAACATAAAAATCTTCCAGGTGGAAATTTGTCCACCAAACAGCTTCAGCAGAACATTTCAGCCTCGGAGGAAGCATATAGTTTATTGCATTTTATTTTTTTTGCATTACCATATAATATTCAAAGACTCTGCAATTTCTTCCTCAAATCCTATTTTTGGCACAAGATAGGAAAAACAAAACCAGTTTTCTTACATTACAGTTTTGATTTCCTATTTTTAGTTTATTTTTCCTTTTTTTCCTTTGTTTTAAAATTCATTCTTTCTTTCTTTCTTTTTCTTTCTTTCTTTCCTTCTTTCTTTCTTTCTTTCTTTCTTTCTTTCTTTCTTTCTTTCTTTCTTTCTTTCTTTTTCTTTCTTTCTTTCTTTCTTTCTTTCTTTCTTTCTTTCTTTCTTTCCTTTCTCTCCTTCTCTCTTTCTCTCTTTTTTCCCTCATCAATTAGGACAATAACTATAACAGGACTATGGAATTTTGTTTTCATTAAAAATGTTATTTACCCTTTGAAGTCATCCAGCTTCTCCATGGGATATGCTTTCCTGAAGTCACTCGAGGCTATTATTGTAATCTCCCATCATATTTTTTAAGACTTGAGCACATAGTACCTGCTAATTGACAGAACTAGCTTTCGAGAAGTCAGAACGGCTTTTGTTGAAGTGTATCAAATGGTGCTAAATTCTCTTTCTGTTTGTCTCACATTCGACCTTGGGCTGAACTTCCTTATTTCTGAACAGTTTAACAATCAAACATATTTCACTCCTTCATCTGCTCCAGTTATTATATATCAGAGACCATTAATCACATTAATCCTTCACTCTACACACCTTCCATGGGGCACAATTTGTATGAATTTGTTTCATCTGTAGATGCCTGACATTGACTGGAGTGGACTCACTGTTTCTGATTCAACCTTACACCATTTATCTACCCCCACTGGCCAGCCCATAATAAATGGCTGTTGTCAGTAAAATAGGCCATGATTCTTATGCTACCAGTGCTTCGACTGTTAACCCAGCAGAGTAAAACAACTCTTTCTAAAGTGAAACACAGCTCTGGCATTAATAAGAGCAGTAGATGAGCTCTCTCAAGCTCTGCCTTCTGTTGGTGGCCTCCTAAAAACACAGTTTCTCTGCAACACTTCCACTGCTGGCACATTTTGCTGCCATCATAAACTTCAGCCCTTGGCGCAGAGTGAACCTCCACTCTTGGTAAGTCCTACTGTGGCAGTGATGTTTGCTGACAAGTCTGGGCCGTGGCAAGTTCCTACTTGGGATGCCCCATTTGTAAGAGATGGTTCTGGTGCCATCACTAGTTCAATTCACAACAGAGAGAGATAGGAAAATGGTTAGTCTTCTTCACCTGAAGAAAATATGACAGGCTGATTGAGTAAACTGCAAGAAAATAGTTTTGCCCTGAAAAAAAAGTTCAGGATTATTTTCTCCATTCATCTCATTAAAGCACATGTAGTAAACATGGTAAGAGTATGAAGTATCACATATCTGAGTAAGTCTCCTGTTGTATCCAAATTTAAGCAAGTAACCACAGGGGACCTTACTTTCTTCCTGTTAATGTCACTTGTTACTGTTCTGTCAAAGAGACACAGTTATACAATAGTTTAGTACCTTTTCACACCTTTTTTAGTGTAAGAAAAAACAACCTTCCTGTCCTTGGTGAGCCCGTGTAAAAGTTATAAAAGACTAATATAACTTCATAATCTTACTTTGATGCAACCTGGGGTTATTAAGTTTCACATCTAAACAAACTTTTAGGTGTTTTAATTTTTATGGATGTGCACCTGAAACTTCTGTTTCTGTTCTTCTATTTACACTGTGATCTGACAGCTATAATATTAAACACAACCAAATTGATTACAAGTAAATATAATTTGAAAAATTCACAATAAGTCAACTTTATATACATTGGATTTCCTAAGGTGCTGTGTTTTACCTAAAGAAAAAATGGAAATAATAAATACTTTTATTCATGGAAGTGCAACACATTTGATATATCTTGAGGGGTTGTTAGAGACAAGCAGAAGTTTGTTTAGGGGGAGGGTGATTAAAGTAGATCAGAGCAATATGTAAAATAAAAGATGACACAGAAAAAAGTTTTATTCCACTCTTTTCCAGAGACACAGAGTAAAAAGTGCATTCACAATGAAAAGTCATGCACTGAAGGCTTGTTGGTAATGTCTCACTTCTGGCTACCTTTTCTGCAAGCTTGCATTTTGAGACTCATCGTCCAAAGTATAACTAATCTTTCAAGAACTTGTAAAGGATGAGGCAAAGCAAAGAGTTTAGCCCTTCCCTAGAAAAGGTAGTAGTGTCAGAACAAAAGGAAAACAAAGCTGGTTGCAGTAGAAAATTACCATACTACCTCAGAAAGAGGCCCCTGAGTTGTGATAGCTGCTCTTGAATGTAACCAAAAGACAGCAGCCTTGGATTCCCCTTACCGTCAGTGTTGGTCAGCTGTGGGGAATGTGCACTGAACAGATCCTTAATATTTCTTAAACAAACATACCTGAGAGAGGAAAAGGGAGGCAAATTGTCACAGCCTAGCTCTCCCTGCTCCCAGTACACCCTCAGATCTGACCAAATACTCTTTACATCTAACTTGGGATTGAGGTGGATTCCTGGATGGGAGGTCAATTCACAGTAAGAGACCAAGACAGATTCTGGACATATTCTTTGGGCAGCATGGCAAGGAGTGCACCCTGTGCAGAGGCTCAGTTCCCAGCTGTCTGTTCTATTTGTCTCATCCCTGGCTTCCAGGGGCTCACCCTGATGGCAAATTAAAGCAAAATGGAGGTTAACCTCCACTCTGTGGTCACTGGCTTTCTGTACGCTTCTAATTAGCAAACAGCAATTTTCTGTGCAAAAGGCTTAGGCATTCAAGTTCCACACTCCTACCAGCATCAAAATCTCGTCTTTTTCTCAGCCATAAAATCTAATATTGTCACAGCTGTCCTCATTATAAATGGTAAGCTCTAATGAACAATATTATTTTGGTGTTATTTTTGTCATTATTATTTTAACTTCTCATTAATGATATTAGTCTCTTCCTCACTGCAGTTATGCTGACAAAATATTTTTATTATCTATCTTCTTGAAAAATATCAAATGACCCTAAAGTTTAGGAAACACTTTAAAAATCAGCCACATGGCTATCAGCTAGGTAATAAAGCAATCTATAAATGTCAAAACTTAATAATATGAATGATTGCAGAACCCTAAGGTACCTAAAAATGAGGCAACATAACCAGAAACTAAAAACACAATGGAAAAAAATAAAGGTACAGCAATTTCCAAGACATTAAAACCCTACACAATAGCTGCAATGTTTACATTTTAAGATGTTTAAACCTTGGTAACACAGTGACTTACTGGTAGCAAAATTTTACTGATTCAAACAACTGTGTATGAGAAATCCTCATTTCCCATGAGATACAAGAAAGAACATTACAAGTGGGAAAACAATGGGGGGAAAAACAAAAGTTTGTTTTGCCTGTATTTATTTTACCTGTATTTTGAGACTTGGAGGAAGGAGATTTTTAAAGTGCAGAATGGTATCCTGCTCCTTTATAAGTATATAAAGGAAGATAATCCCTCAGATGTCATTTGATATAAATCAAGGTGTACGAAATGTGTAAACTCAAACTAATATATGTTCTATGTAGCAAGAGGCTGCATTAATGATACTTTTTCCTCTGGAATTATAGATGTTTTACACAAGAACCATCAGACTGGGTAAGTGAAAGTCCATCAATCAAATATTTATGGTTCATATTATGGGTTTCCTAAAGCTTTATCCCTGTGCTGGACTTTTCTAAACAAAAATTATTTGGAAACACACCAGCTTGTCTCTGTGAAATTTCATATTAATTTCTGTGTGCAGCCACTTTCACTGAGAAGGACAAGATTTCAGCAGTGTAAAGTTGCTGTCAGCACAGCTATGCACACTGTTTCTGCCTTGCAGTTATCAGTGGTGTGATGGAACATCAGTAACTCCCTGTTTCAGCTACCCATCCACAGGGGATGTTCAGCACACCCCGCACATCTCCTTCCAGATTCCATAATGGGATATCTCCAGTTTTTAAATGTACCACATATCGAGAGAACTAAGCTTTTTTGCTTTTCACTACAGTGGAGTATGTGAAACAACACAAAAATGGCACTTTTCCAAACATATTCCTTTGAGATTTTACTCCTGCAACACCCCACCTACCTGCTACACTCATGTATTTTCTCCTGGCTGAAAGAGGGATAACTGAGTATTTTATGCAGACAATGAAATATTCATATAGTATTTTTCAAGACTGGAGCTTCACTATAAATCATAAATCATAACAAATCCATAATGCAGTTATCACATGGGAGTTAATTTCAGAACAGACTTTAACAAATACTTCCATAATAAGATTAACCGATCAGGTTTTATTTCAGAGGTCTTATTTATCATCCAAAACATCAACATATTGCAGGCTCTTTGAACAAATGGCCTCTCTAGTCCTCTTAGCATATTTTTGAATAAAAAGTCACTTGAGGAAAGGGAGTGACCCCAACAAAAAAACATGTATTGACGCAGCTGTATAAAAGAGAGCAGTTAATTACAGAGACAGAAAGCAGATATTTCTAATAAAACAAGCCACACAAATGTTGGCTAAGAAGCAGGCAGTATACAATTTTTTTCACTTTTTGTTTTCTTCTCCACAGAAATATCCTGAAGAATTCTTCCTCCAGTCTTCCCTGCTATCTGGCTGGGGTTGGTGGGATGGACCCTAACTTGTGGGTTGTGCTCACACCTCAGTGTCACCATAACCTGAACAAAGTCTGAACAAGTAAAACAGTTATCATCATGTTTACAACAATTTTCACAATGTTTTCTGCATATGGTCATGGTTAGTTTGGAGCAACAAGTGTAAGCTCCAGGATAACAGTGGCCTCACTAGAGAAAACACATTTTTACCCCCATCTGTTTGGACTGAAAAGCTGTTTTCAGTTCCTCACCTTTTATCACTCCACATCCTCCACATGAACAAATTCTATGAGTTGAATTTATATCACCACTGAAAATTACTGAGTTCTTCTGTAGTTTCAAAGACAGGGTCTTGAGCTATGAAGAATTTTATATATTAATGAAAAAGCATATATATATATATTAGTCTCTTAGTTCTGTCAAATTGTGAACATTTTTAAACAATGAATAAAAATAACACACTGGTGAACTTATGTGGCTGGAAGCATACGAAGGACATTATATCTCATTATTTCCTCTCCTAACTTTGTGATCTGGTATGCAGTTCTGTGTTTTCTGCTTAGAAGAGAAGGCTCTGTCTCTCTAAAAGAGATTATGAACTTATAATTACTCAACTTTGAGGGGAGCCCATGAAGCAGATAGATATTTCGTTCATATTCTGGGATCCTAACTCCTTGGAAGAAACTGAAGGTAGAGCCTTTTGCATCCAGGAAACTGAAATTTGGAGATGACAGTATCTTCAGCGACTCATCATGATGTTTGGAAAACACAAGAAAGATTTATGTATACATTTTATGATGTTAAGAGCTGATTTTTTGCTTTTTCCTGATGCTCCCTGAAGTTTTCTTTCCACTCTGTAAGAACCGAATCAGACTGGCAGATTTATTCATTTAGGCAGTAATTATTCAGAAATTTCACAGCATTTATGTTCATTTGATGCAGTCTGACACAAACACCTGCTAGTACACTCTGTTCAGGGTCACTCAGACATTGTATAATCTTTCAAATAGAATAACAAACCCAAATCAACAGTTTCTAGTGGGAATGGCTCCACTGTTCACTCTAACACTCTGTTTTTCAGAGCTGGAACAGAAATAAAACACATCTTAGACAAGCAATTAGTGTTTCATAATATATGGGAGTATGTTTTCAGCCCTCACATGTTCATGGCCCTTCTCAGACAGGAAGACAAATTGTCTTTTCCCCAAGATGCAACACTTCTATCTTTAGCTCAACTGACTCAGAGTCTTATATAAATTTTAATTATGACAGGCTACTCAAACAGTGTGTGTATTGAAAACTTTTATCTGAGTTATATAGCATAAGTTTGGGTTTTTAGGGGGGTATCATGTGATTTGTTTTCTTTCTTTTTTTACCACACCAAATTAGGTATTATCAAGGGGTTTGAGGAAGTTTTCTCTCTTGACTTTGATTAGAACTCATGTCCAAGGATGGATCCCCATGGCCTACTACAATGCAGAGCCTTGGCAGTCAAACTATTTTCCACCCATATTTTATGTGAGAAGATGATATTTTGTGTTGCCACACATCACTCAAACACAACACTGGCCCCTCTCAGGGTCCACATCATCCCTGAGCTAGACTGTGCTCATCCCTCCCATGCTGGCTTGACCCTGTTCCGCAACTAAGCAATCATTCATCCACTCATTTACTCTCTACTACCCTTCCACATACCCAGCAGGATTGGGGAAAAATTCTGAATAACAAAAATAAGATAAATATGTGGGTTGAGATCAATGCAGCTTAAGTTAAGAAAGAGGGAAAAAAACCGGAACAAGCAATGCAGATGCAATCACCTACGACCTCCCAGAAGCACACAATGCCCAACCTTGTCACTGAGCAACAGCTACCTTGGAAAATTCTGCCTGCTCCCACCAACTTCTTTTGCTGAGCCCATCCAGGCAGCTAAAGCAGCCAGTACACAGAACCTCCAGCTCAACTTGGCCTGTTGGCCTCAAGGAGGTGCAACTCTACTGCAGAAATGCCAGAGACCTGACACAAAATGGTAGATGAAATAACTGCTACTGCATGCCAACACTTCGCATTTAATGGAAAATGAGGCTTTTTCCAGAACCAAAGGTAGCTTGCTTGTTGCTAATTTAACTAATATGAGTAATGACTCTTTTTTCTTTTAACATGTTTTCTTGATACTTGTTATCTCAGAATAGTGTGAGGCTGGGACAACAGCCCAAATCTCTGCATTACCCTAGGAACTACATTGTAAGCTTGCATTGCTTTTGGAAGGAGGATTTGATCTTCCTGAAGTCACAAAACCACAAAGGAACATCTGAGCTAAGGACAACTAACCACTCTACATCTCTAACCCCCTAGACATAGCTAAAGCTATGCCTGTGTTTTTTGTGCTGTATTTTTGCATTTCTTGTTCTAAACTAGTCCACAATAGTTGATATTATGCAGTTGCTCTCTTCAAACTGGTTCTTCTAGAGTGATTTACCTGATACCAAGTCTTCACTGCTTTCACAAAAACATAAGCATATAATTTCTTTCCTAGCTAATTCAGTCATCATAAAGAGATAGTTCCTTTCCTTGGCAGTAGCCAGGTACATATTTGAAGATTATTGCCATATTTTCCCTTCTTTGCCCTGCTTTCATTTCTGTGGGTGATGCAACACTAGCTAATCCACTGTTTTTTTGGAAATCATGCGTTGTGGACCTGCAGTGATTCCTATCACTCTCTTCTCTTCAGTCACAATGCCTCAAAAGAGGTGAAAAATTGCTGCCCTGTAGGGTCAGATTGGTGCGTCCACCTAACCTTCTATTCTGGCTTCAACTGTGAAAAATGGAAATGAGCAGAGGGAGCACACAAGCCACTTAGACAATGCTAAGTAGAACAAATGGATTTTGATTATTATTGGAGGGTATAGAATTACTTATTTATCTCACAGTGAGGTGGAACCAGTCACTGCAAACATGCAAAGAGGTATGCCCATGACCTAACAGGATGACTCACAAATTTGTCTGAGAGAATGTGAGAGGACTAGTAAGAGATACAGAATTTTCAGTGACAGTATGAATTTTTTTCCAGTTTTGTCTGCACTGTTGAATCAGAAATAAATCTGAAGTTTCCCTTAATGTAACTCAATATTTTTGGCTTCTATGTTAAAAGAAGCTGAAAGTTTAGTAAGAGTTACATGAACAACAATATTTGAACTACCTGAATTTTTAAAATATAAATGGATTCTGTTTAGTTTTTTGATGAAGAGCAATGACTTATTTTAATTTTTTTCTCTTTTTCATTCGAATTAACTCACTGACAAAAGTATGACAATCTAAAGACTGGAGGCTTCAGTAATGAAAAAGGTGTAGTTAAGAATAGTAAAATGAAGTTTAAAAAGATTGATGAATGAATAAAAATAAATGGGAAAATGAGTTGATAATCACTCAGGGGATTATACAATAAAAAACATTTGCAGCCTAAGGGGAAAAATATTTGTCTGGTCAAGCAGCATAACTTTTACAGAAAAATGGTTAGAAATTGTATTGCTTCCCTTACAGGGTTAATGAAAAAGTCACTGAAAAAATATTAGATCTGCATTACAGCTGATATATTTTAAAATATGTCTCATTATACATTAACTTCAGTCACTAATAGGCATCTTATAAAACGATCTAGTTGTATATTAAATTATAAAAACGTTTTTCTAGTTGTATATTAAATTATAAAAATGTTTTTCCTTTTCCAAAAGCAATTTATTCCTCAACAGAAGAGTATATGGCCCAGCATACATACACACCTCTTAGTCAGAGTCACTTTTGAAACTTAATCATCCTTCACTGTTGGTCCACAGAGTCAACTCCCTCCACATCTGAAGATCACTAAGGGTGCTGACAGTACAAATCAACATGTGAGGTTTAGGTTGTGATTGACATGAGGACTAACAAGAGAAATAATCACAGAAGCAGAAGTTAGTGTACTGTGAGCATAGTGCTAACAGCCTGCTGTAATCCTTACACATGACGCTCACAATACGCTGCCTGGACTTGCCTGCACCTGCCCTTCACCTGGCTAACTTTTCACCTGTTCAAGTAATTGTCTGAATCTCTTTAAAATACAGTATCTTATGCACATAAGACACGGAGACACTCAGGTAAGTTCTTCATGGAAACCTTTAGCTAGACTGGTCTTGGAGATAAAAATGCCATCCAGCCTTAGAAGCAGCAGGGATAACTTGTTCTCCTGGTCTTCTTTCCCAGCCCTCAGGAAAAGGACTGTGTGGACATAGGGACTGTCAAACACATGCTGTTGTAATTCCCGATTTTTCTACCTTGACTAGCGTTCAAATATCCTCTTGATGAAAATACACCTTATCTTTAGTACTGTAAGTAAGAAAGCTCTTTTATAAATTTAATCAGAGTTTACTGTTACCCTAAGTACTTCAGAGAGTTTATACAGCTAAGTTCTTTTCATTAACTTAGTTTGTTTATTCTAATTACTATCTGAATCATAGCATTCTAAGTCATTTATTATTAAAATTGCCTCAAGGTGATCAACAGAACAACCTCACTTCAAATTTTTCCACTCCTTCCCTCTTCTCAAAATAAATGAATTTCAGAGGGTTAAGTGCCTGGGAAATACTATGCAGAAATATTGAAATGTGGCCACAAATAAAACCATACAAACACCTAAACAAGTTTCTTTGATAATAATGATGCACTTTGGAGAGAAAAGAAATCCAGCAGTGCACGAGGATCTTTCTGGCAGCATAGTGATGACACAGTTAATAAAAAAACTAACTGGCAGCCTCGCTGCAGTGGGTGCTTTGAGAGTTTAGATTGAAGGCAGAGGCAAGAGACTTGAGACAGCAGAAGCCAGCACATAGTTGAAAACAGGATCTTTTGTTAGAAATTATATCATTAAACATTTTTTCTAACAATACTACTGGTGCCTTGCTCCCATCTGCTTTTGAAGCCTATCCTAAATCTTCACATCCTTCCTTTGTACATCTATTCTTTTCTTCTGTCTCTTTGTACTGACCTATTTCTATGTGGTATTTTTAACAATTAATTTCCATGAAATCTATTCCCTGCCTCATGTACACTTCAGTTAACTCAAAATACCAAACTAGAATATTGCAAACATCACAGAACATTGTCTGACTGTTTTGTCAAGCTCCTACTAGCTGAAAGAATCCAGACATGTGGTTGGGGTTTAAGTGCATAAATAAACAACTATTTAGCAATATTTTAAAAAGTTTTTTAAACTCTTTCTAGTAATTTAAGAACATATTTTCAGCCTCTTTTGAACAGTTTTACACTTATAATATGTAGAGAAATAAAGTAGCTAGTCTATTCCTGCTTCTGTAGTCTATTCCTGCTTCTGTTCTTGGCTGTAACAAGGACAGAGATTTCCTTCCTTTTCACTTAACAACTCATTCCCAAACACAATTTTTCTCCCTGAGTTAGAGCTGGCAGAACTATATAAGAAATTGTGTTTCTGCATGCTTGATGTTAGATTCAAGTCAGATTATTTTAGATACTGCTAAAAATATTAATCTGCACTGTCTGGCATTGCATTGTCTTCACACAGGCTGTATAAAACATGGTTCTATCTTGAAATCTTTTAGAAATCCCAGTTTTTTTATCTCACTCCTCGGAAACTCTTTGTGACATAGGTTATTTTGTTCTTTAACAGAAAGGCCTGAGCATTAAGTCTGCACTGGAGTTTTGATTTGGTACTTAGGCATATACAATACTGTGCCAGTGGATTCACAATTAAACGATGTAATGAGCTTTCAAGTGTAGCTCAGGGGTGGGTGACTGTGAAAGTGACTGAGCAGGTGGTTTCTACCAGCAAAACATTTGAGAACTCAGCATTGCCTATAACTCATGCTCTTGCATGAGGAATAGCTCCAAATTCTGAGCAACTATGAACTTCGTACACACAGCTGCAGTTTACTTTAATTGGTGATTCACAAAGACCTCCGGATGGTGGAATTTTGAGAGACATTTCTGACATGTACTCCCTCAGTCTTAGAGGGAGACAAAAGGTATACTGTAGTAAATGTTTGTTGTTTTGCAGGAGACATCAGAATTCCAAGCCATTGCAAGATCCAATCCATTGCAGGATCCTAAATTCTTACAGGGAAAGGATACAAGACCAATAGTGAACATAGTGTCTGTTAGATTCAAAAGACAAAAATATATTGTTCAAATCTAATCAGCATAGCAACATTTAAATGCTTAGCTTGTTTGTTATATTACATAATTTCTTCTACAAATATTTTAACCTAATATGACAGAAGTAAAAAATGTTTGCAAAATCAAACTTCTAAAATATCTCTTAGATAAAGCTGTAAGGAAATTTCTCTACAAGACATCATGTTGCATCTCTGGTTCTTCACAACAGTGTGATTGTCCTTCATGCAGCAAGACCAGCCTAATAAAGGCATATGAAAACTGTACTAATACTAACTGCTCCAGGACACTTCAGACCATGTTTTATTCACAGCAATTGTCAGTCTGGAAGAGCTAAGCAGAAACCTTTGGCTAATTGCACAGTGTTCAGAAAACAAAAATGATTGACAATTGCCATTCTTGATTAAATGATTTAGAGTTTAAATATTCATTGTTTTCTGCAGCAGCTACTGATGAAAGAGACTCAACTTTCCTTCATTGTCCTTACATACAGTAGATCTCAGACTGTGCTTCTCAGTGGTTCATCATTATGAACTTTTTTACACTACTGTAGACAAAGTTTTCAACAATGTGCTTTGACAAAACATGAAGAAAATGAAGTCTGATGCACTTTTCTCAAGTGGAATTTATGTTCAGGATAACCTTAGGGAAACAGGAGATCTCAGTGAAGGCTACTGCTCTGATGATGACCTCAACTGACTGGGCCATCTTTCCTTTCTGGGTCATATTGATGTGAAAGGCAGAGACAGCTCTGAAATCTGCTGAAGAACCACCCAGCAAGAGACTGTACACACCCAAATTCCTTGCATCTACTGTGTCAGCCTGTTCCACAAACAAAGCCCATAGCAAGTGAGACTTAAAAAGACTTTGACTTCATTTAGCTCCTAGTTCACCAAATCTAAAGCATCCCGTTCTGATAAAGTCACCCTGCCCACGGTAGGTTTTGAAACTAGATGATGTTTAAGTTCCCTTCCAATACACACCATCCTATGAAGTTCTGAGTAGCTTTTCCACCATTGTTGTGTTTACCTGGTAGGGATTCTTTACTGCTGTCTTTATTAAAAAAGTGGATAGGGAAAAGTAGAGATACTTGTGAATACTTATATCCCAAGCCACTTAGAAATCTGTTGAGGGACTTTGGATAGAAAATTAACATTTACTCGATTTAAAGGTAGAAAATGACAAATAATATGTCAAATACAGAAAGTTCTGAAGTATAAAAAAAGGCAAAAAAGTAAATACTATCCATTCCTCAGCAGTAGAATGCTTGGTAATTGTTTTCTCTAGTAACTGTTATAGTAGAAGATGAAAATACAACTATGCAAATATCCTCATTAGCTGAGAGCTAGCAGAGATGAACCTAATAAGAGAAAGTCCAGGGACAAATGAAAGCTGCCCCTACTCATGGGAAACTGGATTCATGTTAAATGTTTTCTGTAAGAGAATTTTTGTAAGACATTAGTGTAAATGCTTAGTAAACAAAGGAAAGAATTAGCCTAAGAGAATATTTTTTCCCTGCAGATATGACAGTTGTGATTTAAGTCAGGTTTCTTCAACACAAAATAGCTCATACTTGTGGGCAAAATAAATTTCTGACCTCACCTATTCTAAGTAAACTAGACTATGAATTTTAAACACAAGGATGTTGCATGTGTGGCTCTGGATCATCTCCTCCAGCTCCAGATGAAAATTAACCTCAGATCTGGTTCTGCACAGAAAAGAGGACAAACTTTCACCTTTTACACCCATTGCATATGCCTCATGACAAAATTGAGTGTAATTTTCCAAGCAATATCCATCTGGAAACAAAGTCACTCGGCTACAAATGTTCATTATGCAGTAATAAAAATTCATGCAAATCAGTCAATACATTGAACTGTTCATGCCCGTGAACCAAATAGAAATATAGAGAGTTAATTAATAAGTTTGCTTCTTGCAAATGCACAAGGCACTTCAGGAACTTCACACCTCCTGCATCGCAATTCTACCTAAAACTTTTCAATATTCCAGTAGAGCCAAGTGAAACATTGCTTAACACAGACTTTAAAAAATATGGCAGTTTGATGGTAAGAATGAAGAGGTTATAATATTTATAACACATTTTACTGCTTGAATGAAAGACATTTCCTTGCTCATTGAAGACTCTTGTTCACATGCATAGTTGATTTCATTGGTCAAAATTATATTTATTAAAAAAAAAGTTTAAAAAATTTTAATCAAGTTTTTGTTCAAGGTGGAGATGTGAAAGGCATTTCAGAAGAAAGGAATTAATACCCATACTGAAGAGAGTAAAATGCAAATTTGACATTTGAAAAAAATTCTGTCACATTTTTCCCACACCCCTAAAAGACCCAGATTTATTTTCTCAACACATTAAAAAATAAATGTAACTCTAGCTGTCTTAATTGGCATAAGCCATAACCCAGACTCCTTGATCTTCAGTTTCTCAGTTGTGTTTTAAGACAAACTGTGTGGGGATAACCACTAAGAGAGGATTGACACACTGTTGATACAAACCCAAATCCTGCAGGGTCACAAAAAGAGTGGGAGCATTTGTATATGACACACAGAGGATCAGGCTTAAAAGTGTAACTGCTACTTAAAAGAGAATTCACCATGAATCCCTGTGAATGTGCTTTCATTCCATTAAAGCAGAAAGGGTTAAAAATACTATGCTTGCAAGGAATTATCAAATACAAGCCTGTTTGGACAAAAGAGCAAGAAAAATACTTTTTTTTTTTTATTTTACACTACCACTATGGGCTGAACAAAAACTGTTCCATCTTTATGAATCTAAAATCCTTGCACCAACATTCATATTGGAAACTTCTAGAAAGAAATAAATCCTGAATTAATTTCAGTTGAAAAGACTCAGCAAATTTAAAAACTGATGCTCTTTAAAATTACACATTAAAATGCAGCTGCACCATCAGCTTTGAGTAAAGGCACTTTTGTTAGTTCCAAACCTAGCTTGTGTTTAAAAATAAGGAAGGACAAAAGAAGGTCAAAGGTGAAAGCTGGAGCAACTCTGGCTTTCATTCACACTGCTGTTGTTTGCACAACACTTATTAAAGTTGTTTCTTTACAATTTACTGCCAGCAACAAAGGAACAGCAGGTTCCCTTTTAGTCCAATTAAGACCATTGTCCATGATTCCCTTGGCTCTGAATTAAAACAAGCACACCTGGCACTGAGTGCACACCTGGCACAAAGTTTCCAACCAATCCCAGCTCAGGGTAGATACTCTGCAAGGCCCTGGTTTACAGTTGAGGCCAATCATAAACATTCTTTCCTTAGCAGCAAACATTTTTATTGAAATGTTGGCCATGGTACATCTAGAGACATGAATAATCTGCTCAGGTTTTACTTCTGTCAGACAGTAATGAATATTCATTTGGTTGTAAAAGCAGACCCAAAAAAACCTGTGAACTATCCACAAACCTTTGGAAGAATCTTGGTCTTAAAAACTAAACAATCAAAACCCAGTGAAGATTGAGAAGTATGATTGCTTTGGAGCCTTTTCCATTCAAGTTCAAAGTTCCCAGCTACTGTAGTGACAAAGGCATTACAAATGCAAAAAAAAAAATGACAGATTTCATCATGACAGATTAGCTTAGTAAGATAAACATGTAAAGTGCTTAAATAGTGTGCAGCAAAGCAGATATTTTTCTTTTCAAACAAGGGTTTATAAAAGATATAGTAAGTATCTTTGAATCTAAGAAAATTACCTTGTTTTTTCACTTACAATAAAATATCTGAGGATAATCAAAGACAACTTTTGGTAATTTTACCTGGTATCTGATTCAGGAGGAGAAGGCAATAGTGATTTACTTTACCTGCAACATAAACATTCAGCCTGCAATTAACAGGAACAAAACAATTTTTGCTCTGTTTTGATTATAAAGATAAGATGAAGGGCACCACTAAGTATATAAATACATCCTGTTTTCTGCAAATGCTAATGGGTTAATCTTCTTACTTAGCAAAATGATTCAAGCTATTCTAATTTCTTGTCAGGTTTAATTTGTTTTCCAGAAAGCGAGAGGTAAAACTTGATATCTGAGTAAATATGTACATTTTCCTTACAGATAGTTCTTAATTTTCCCTGATAGAGCACAGCTGAATTCACTTCTCTTAATACTGCTTACAAAAATCATTTAATCGCAGAGATGGAGCAAGGGAGGTTTTAAATCTGGAAAAGAAAATAAAGCTTTGTTTCCTTTCATGAAGAAGATTTTGCATCTCTCTTTCTTGTAGCTATTCTGTTGTGGTACAGCATCTTGTCTGAAGCATTAGCTGATGTGGCTAAGAATCCACCCAGTCCGAAAGAAAGAAGGTTCATAAATAGATTGTTATTTTAAAAGAGGTTAATTTCTACAAATGGGTTAGTAGGTACCACTCTGTTAAGGATTCAGTCTTTGCTGAAGGTGTATGCAGATCCTCTTCAGGGTCCATATTTAAGGCAAGTACCCAGCTCCAGGAATGACTTTTAGGTGCAGAGTCCATGATGTGGTGGAAACGGTAAGACAATGGTATTTTAAAATAAATCTATCTTAGAATTGCTGTTCCAAGTAATATTAGTTCTGTTCTAAATACTTCTATGTAAAACACTGAGAGTGTTTTGATTGATTGCACATCATATATGGAAACATTTGTGTTTCCACAGGAACTTTTAAAGCACATTTTTGTTTCATTTTAAAGCAGTGGAAATGGACAAGGTTATTTTTACAAAGCAGAAAAATAAACTGACACCCTCAGAAATTACAGTCTGTAAGGCAACAAGGCCTCACGGGAAAATCAGGACTTACAGTGGGTGAGTAAAGATGAGAATGACTTTTGATCACAGGTTATGCTGAATTGGAAGGGCCCCACATGGATCACTGAGTCCAGCTCCTCAGAGATGCACAGAACCATCCCCAGCAACCACATTAGGATGGCTTCATAGCCACCTATTTCCAGTGCATAATGCCTGGAGAGGAGGAATGCCCTTTGTTAAGTTTCCTAAAGGTCTTCTTGACACCTTTTTTTTGTGCTAACCCTACTCCAAATGTTGAACAAGTCAATTAAATAAAAATTGTGGCAAATTTTGAGACCAAGACTGAGGGGCCTTAGCAGACACTCAATCCTGTTGTCTCATCTTCTGGCATGGACGCTCACAAGGGTGAGGGTCCCTCCCAGGGGGCCGTGTGCAGGACACTGGTGCCTTTGCTGGCAGAATGCAGTGCAGCATCTTCATGTAACACACGTACCAGCTGCACCTATCTTTAATTTTCAAAATGACAGAATTGTCCTTTAGTGGCACTTATGAAGGTCAAGTTAACCCAGATTATTCCAGGTTTTCATGCTGTTTTTCTGTTTCCTGGCCCCTGCAATTTCTTATCAGTGTGGAAGTCTCCACATTGTAAATTTTCTGGAAATAAAGTGCCACTTTTCCACTATCAAAAGCACTTAAAAAGGCATTAAGAATACAGATGGCTAAGTAAAGTATATAGAAAAAAGAGCCTTTATATTTTTCACCTGTTGAGGATCTTTCAATCTTTTCCTCACTTAATTTCTTCCTGTTCTCCCTGGAAGGAAGGAAAAAGAATGAGCGAGCTCTTCAGTCCTTGACACTGTCCAGCCATTGTAGCCTTTCCTAAATTCTACCCACCTCTACTATCAAATGAATTATTGCCACTAAATGGATGCTGGCATGCTTTTTGCAATTTATTTTGATATTTTAAGGGGAAAGTTAAGGGTGCCTTAAGAGAGAGAGACAGCAAACCTATGAGACATGAGAATTTGCAGGCATGAAGACAATTGCCAGAATTTAATTTCTTAAAGAGATAAGTAACCACAAAATTATCTGTTTGGTTTTTTTTTTCCTTTTTTCTTGTCAATTTAAATTATACTTTGCATGTATCTGATTATTTAATTTCATTCAGAGAAAGGGTCTATTTGATACATGTGAAAAATTATACTAGAATAGATTATGGGAAAGAAAATTGAAAGCTAATAAGAATAGTAGTAATATTTGTTAATCTGTGAAAAAACACGTTGTGGGAAGGCAAAAATTAAAAAAAAATTTAATGGAAAAGCCAACAATGAACCACAGTGTGATTTTTAGGAGTTCCAGTGCAATTTATACACTGATTCTCTGTATATTTGAGCTGGTCTTGACAGACGAAGATAATTTCATTTCCCTATGACATTATCTACCCTTTAAGTTTCCTCTTTACAGTTCCAGAAGATCAAGGTTTTTTCCTGACAAAATATTTCAACAAAAAGGATTATATTTGTTGGAGTAATTCATGTGTATGTGAGAATAGCAGAGATGCTTCATTCAACCATAATTAAAAAACACTAAAATTTTTTTTTAAATGTTTGCCTTTAACATAGGCTTCTTTTCAGCCCTGCCATTACCAGCACGTGCTTTTGTGTACTGGTGTGAGCTGATGGTGCTTGACACACTTGAGTGTGAATATTCCCATTGAAGGAGAAAAGAAGACAGCGTGTGGAGGCAAAGGACTGTAAAGTCAGCCTTGCTCTATGTGTCTGTGTCATGAGCAATCTGCCACAACGCTGTGCATGGATGAACCTGTGAGTGAAACCATTGACATGACATGAAAACACCTTACACAGTGTGCCAGGACCTGAGCAAATAATAAGGAGAATTTTGTACAGTGCTGCACATAATCCTCATGCTATCCTCCTACTATCTTGCTTAGTTGTGGTCCAATGAACAGACCTAGAATGAACAAAAGCAAAGCCCAGCTACTCTGCTAGCCAAGTGATTTGTTCTAGACAGATGTTCTACTTGAAGACACAGGCTAACAACACAGGCTCCTTTCAGAAAGGCTAACAAGAAATACTGAGACAGTTGTCAATGAAATGCCAGCTACATTCAGATGAGAGGTGAAAAAGTCAATACATGCCATTACAAAACTTACAATTTCAGTCTCCACCAAATCTGTTCAAGTTATCTTCATCACTATAGTTTTTGAACGTAAGACTTTGTTCTGCTTTATATGTTCCAAATGACATATGTTTCCATTTTGAAAACTAGTTAAAAACATACTTGTGTTCATAAACTGCATCACTGCCTCAAATAAATCCATTCTCTATCCTGAAAACATATCTTTAAACCTAAAGAATGTGGGAATAAATAGAAACTCTTGCAGAGAATCCACCCTCAAGTAGTGCCTGACTTGTTTGTCCCAACATCAGAATCAAATTATTTCTCTCTGTGTTAGTCTCATGGGGAATGTGTTCAGGGTGCTTGGTGGTATATCTGTCATTGAAAATGAAACCTGTGAATTTTTCATTTAAAATAATGAAATAGTTATCGCCCAATTCAGAACTCTTTCATCTTCCACTAACATAATTCAATTTCTTCAATTGTTATGAAAGTATTCTTTGTATCCCTCAAAAGTTGCAGAATATGTGTTCTGTTTCTGCAGAAATATAAGAACTGTTTTTCATCATCATCATCCTCCCTTTGCAGAAATTTGAGATATGGATGTACAGAATCCATGAGCTCCTCCTGGAACAAGAAAATCCTCATGAACTCATCCTTCTTGGTCCTCCTTTTTCCAGTCTATAGAGCAGTCAATAACACTGCCATGTCATGGGATCTCAGTCTTTTCTAGAAGCACCAAAATGTAGGAAAAAAAGAGATAGTCTCACATGCCATCAGCCTGAAGCAGAATTAAAACCAGAGTTCCATTAACAGTCATGGTCAATCAAACATACTGGAGTCTTCTTGACTATGTTTTCGGGAGAAAAAAATGTTCTGGCCTGTTCTTAGGAGGAGAAAAAACTCAAAGGCAAATGATATCTAGAATTATATTCAAATTATGTTTCAATATAACTATGAATGCTCCATAGCACAAAAGGAAGTGCATTTGTGCGAGGGAATAGGGGAAGAGAAATATATAATACACTCAGCAGTGATTTTTAGAGTTGGTTTAAATGGATAATTGACTGCTTGCTTCAGTTTTACTAGATTGGCATCTGATTTTGCACTAATCTGACCAACTACAATCCTGATAATGCATGTTCAACTAACCTGCATTTCATTTTCAGTAGTAACTTGCAATGTGGTTTACCAGCCAGTCCTGTTAAATCAATTACAAGAATGGAAAGAAATGTTCTAGGATGCCTCTGTTAATCTGCAGGATGAATTATTGTTTTCACTGACTTTTCCAGAAATATGCCCAAATCTTGTTGCCATGTTGTTTAAAGTCAATCTGGACAAGAAAACCTGCTATTGGGCAAGAGAAAACCTGCATCTTTTCTGTTTACAGACACAAGACTTGCTGCCAGACCAGGATTTCACTTCGATTATCAGTGTCTTTTTGTTGTTGTTGTGTTTTTTTTTTTTTTTTTTTTTTTTTTTTTTTTTGGGGGGGGGGTTGTTTGGTTTTTTATTTTGTTTTTTGGGGTTTTTTTGTACAATTTTTGTTCTTTTTTTCAAGCTGGAGATAGAAGATAACCTTCGGAGACTTGGAATCTCTTGAGTTTCCTTTTGGAGATAGATGTAGGATTTATGTACCCTTCTGGATATCTTGAATGAATTTTAACTGGAATTCTGACTTTAGTATAACTTCACGACGTCTGCCCAAAAGCCATAGAAGAAGTACACCCTTCCTTATCTCTAGGCATTCCCACTGCCTCATCTCTTCATGGCAAGCCTTTCTTATTATCCCACCAGCACATTAAACTTCATGTGGCCAAACTGAACTCTTTAAATCTTTTTCCACTCGTGCTGGCTTTGGCACACTCCTCTGCTGCTGGAGCTCATGCCTGAGGAGGGCATTTTTCCGCACAGTGGCCCACAGTCTGTAAACACAGCTGTTGTCGTCATGTAGAAGTAGAAGCATCAGAAACTATTTCTCTGATCAGAGCATAAATTAATCATTCCTAGACAAGCACTCTCAGTATCTTTACAACACATTTAGAAAGTGAATCATTATTTTAAAGTGGCAAATGGACAAATTAACTTCCCGAGGAAACTAGCAGAACTGTCAAGTACTGCATGATAGCTGATGAAGTGATAAAATACCTCTCATTGCCTCTGACTCTGTCCCTAAACCTTTCATCCATTGCAGTGGTTCAGAAAAAATCTTGCCCTATTGCTCCTCATTCTGCCCCTTTTTGCCAGAGTGACCCCCTGCCATCTCACACACAGATGTCCATCTCCCTGAGGAAAGGCAACGCACTTTGTTTGTGTCACCAATAAGATCTCCACAACAGAAGGGCCCATGAGGCATCCCCCAGATGTCACAGCATGGGAAACAGATGCAGAAATGGGAACCCTTACCCGAGAAGGAATTCATTGCATTGTTCCCCATCCCTTTCACTCTCATCAGCTTCTTTATTCATCCCAGAATTAACTTACTATAACTGTGCTAAATTATTTGAATTAAGGATTTACTCAAATTGTGAAGGGATTATGTACTGCTTTCAATCTCTTTGTGGGGAAAAAGAGCTGAGTTTTTAACATGTAGTGAGCTGTATTTAAACCATATTAAACTCCATGATAGTTTCCAATTTCTTATCTGAAAAAATACCAGAAAATCAACACTGCTAAGACCCAGAATGGCATGCAGGCATCTTCCATTCCACACCTTCAAATAAGCAGAGGTAAGTGATAAGGAGAAAAAACAAAGTCAGGTAGTGTTTGCATCATCCTGACCAGTTGTTCACAGATACCCTGGGAACTCACACATGCTGCTGAAGTTCAGCCTCTTGGTGTCCAAGGCAGCTTTGCTACAGATGGCAGATGCCATCAACCTTTTGCACATGATTACAGTGAGAAATACCAACTGGGCTCCCTTGTTCCTGCACAGCTGAACCAGCCCAGGTTCTCATCCTGCTTACATACCTCCTGCCCTTCAACCCCCAAAACTTTCACGATGTTTCAGATTGGCTAGCCACAAATGTATGGCATTGGAGGTCATTACTTGCTTTTGAAATATCAGGTTGGAAAGTAACAGAAAACCCATCAATCTGTTTCAGATAATCTGATAATTTGATCAATGCCAGACTGTGAAATGGCTGGTTGACTCTTGTGCTGTTCTTATGAAGCCATCACCAAGCTCCACCTTCACAATGCAAGAAAATGTGCATCAATGGTGTAACCTCTCCAATGTAAAAGCTGTTTAGAGTGCAAAGAGAGTCATAACTCTTTCAAAATTCATTTGTTTCATTTTTAGAAAATAAAACTGGGTCTCTGGATGCCATTCCCACATGCTGTACAATAAACAGTCATCAGAAAAGCATTGAGGATTATTCCAAATACTAAGAAGAACAAATAGGTCTTTCTGACAGAACAGAGAATACACATTTCAGGGAGATGATACATCTCCAGATGAGAAAGTGTCACAAAATCATATGATTGCATCCAGACTGTCTGGAGATTAATAAGGGGAACTGCTTCAGATGTAGATATCATTGGAACTTTTTTATTTTTCTGGATCCTTTCCTCCTCAAAAGTGTTTAGGCAGGCACCAATGATTTGAAGAGGAAAGCTTTTTAAGAGATGATGCAAGCTTGGTGAAGACTGAAACACAAAATCCCCCCAAAAACCAGTAGCACAGAGTCAGGTTGTAATCTCAACTAATGATCTCTGCAGAAAGCAGATAAGGTCTCAGCTACCCAGATCAAGGGTGAGTGCTTTTCACTTAAACTCAGCTGTATCCAAAGACCTTCCAATATCCTAGACAGACACTCAGAATAGGAAAAAATCACCATCACCAAGAAAAGGTTTTTTGGTACAGATGAGTTTGTTTCCACTCCCAGAATCACGGAGGCAGTTCTGTCCTTTGCAGTAGTTCCTTTGGCTGGAGACTGTAGCATGAGTATGGTAGGAAGAACAAGCATCAGCTGGTGGGTTTTCCTTTTTTTTTTTTTTCCATTTAGCCATCCCTTTCTCCCTCTCTCAGTCATCTCAGGCCTCTTGTTCCCTTCGTTCTCTGTTTGTAAATATTGACTTACTGGTCAAATCTCACCTTGCAAACACCTTTCCCTGACAAGAAACAAACCCACTAAGTTTGGTAACATCAAAATTTTGTTTTAGTTAAAGTATCCTGAGAAATCCAGACCCTCCCTCATACAAATATTACAGCAGTTTTTGCTCTCCTAATGTGTGTATTGGGGTCCTTCAGGTTCACATTAGAGTTATGTTAGCGAAATGGAGAAAATAAATCAACCCATGCTCTGACTGAAGTTTTAAGTTCCCTGAATTACCAAAATACAAGTTCAGCTTGCTCATTTGCACTAAAACCAGATTCCTACATCTGCTTAGGAGTAGATGACAGTGAAATATCACTATTTCAATGACTGCTGTCACAGGGGAACAAACCTCAATGCCTCTGCAACCATGGCCTCCTACTCATTGTCTTTTTTCTTTGGGAGCTGGATTAGTTGTTTATATTTGTCTTGTAATTTTACCCTGGCTAATGCAAAGGAACGTCCCCCAAAATAAGGCTAAAAAGGCAGCAAGGGGATGAGTTCAAAGAAAGAAGGCATATTTAGCTGAAGAGACTCACAAAATGTATTCAATTGATTACTCATTTTGGGATCACCTTGCTCCTTCTGCAAGCCTCCTCTGCCCCTTTCCCTTGACTGTCTCCTGGCACACTACAGCAGACTAATTTGCATTGTCCTGTATCTATGCAATGGAAGTGGAGCAAAATGGGCTTTCTGCAATGAATTACTCTGAATAAAATTCTGAGTCATATAGAAGAATCCTCTAGTCTTCAGCTGCGCACAAAAAGCATTATTTAAATTGCCACATCTGTGCTCCCTCAAACTCACTGCAAGACCAGTTTGCCAGGAGGAATCTTATGGGTTGTCCCCCCACAAGAAATTCTGCCTTGCTGGCTGCCAAGCCTTGCACTACAGTGAAGCACAAGTAATGTAAAGCCTGCTTTGTGTACTTCCCTGGAACAGAGGGGAGAGACTCGAAGACCTGAAGAAGTAAAACTTCTGATCTGCCACATTTTTGACAGTGACTTTAAGTATCATAATGGGAACAGCATTTTGTACATATTCATACATCTCTGGAAAAGGCACAGATCAGGGGACTACATTAACTGAAGGGATGGCAGGGCTTCCTACTCTTCAGTATTTTCAGGAGAGCACAGCAAGACTAGGTGTTGGAGCTCAGTACTGGGCAATACCTCGACAAGAAGGGGTTCTGCTTGTTCAGAAGAATTCTCAGTCTTAACCTCAAACCCTCAAAATTACAACTGTCATTTTAGCATTTCAGGGCCCTACTATTTCTGCCATTTGGAAATAGATGCCAGAATGTTTTGGTTTTTTAAAAACTGATTAGCATTTCTTGATGGATTACTTGTCATTAAATTAAATAATGCTCCAATTAATTGATCTGTTAGCAGACATTCTTAATTTAGCAAATGCTGAGGAGAATGCTAAAGTTACCGTTATATTTCTGACAGAAGCACCACTGAAATCTAGTAATTGATAGCTTTGCTGTTTTCTCTGATGGCCTGAAAAGCTTTTAAAGCTGCATTCTATAACCATGTTCATCTTTGGAAATTACTTTTGTGGAACCACACATTTAGTTCTTGCTGTGAGATCTCATTTTAGTAGTTTTTAACACAATTTATAATGCATAAAATAAATTAGATTTTGCAGCTAAGCCAGCATATTTTTCTTCAGTTTTTATCTCTTTCTAATATATATTTGACCTTGAAAACGGCACTATCTGTAGGACAAGGCAGCCTAAGAACAAAGAAATAATTTCCATACCATCACTATGGTTACACTTTCTTCTATCTCCAGCACTGAGCTGTCTGGAAGTATTTAATACGGAGTTCTCAGGAGGGCAAGAAAACTTCATTTAATATAATTTAGTTCTGATTACACAAACCCACACATTCACAAACAAGCACACACAGTAGAGCCCTGGCTGTAGCAAATTACTGCGTTCTCTTAGCTTCGCATATTAGATCGGACCAACAGTAGAGACTGGAATATCATGGACCTCCATCCCTCACAGGCAGTTTTTGTGTCTCACATGCTCATGTCTGACTGTCTCAAGTGATTCTGATGCCTTAAGTTTTAGCTTTTATAATTTTTAGATTCTTTGCTGTTTTGGTGGATAGTTTTAGGTTTCATATTAAATGCTACTAAGCTGTCTTCTCAAAGTAGACAGGCAAAACAATTCCTTCTCTAGTTTGATACCAATGACAACTTTCAGGGACTAGAAGAAAAACAATGGTGAATTGAGAAGAAAAAAAAAGGAGGATGGAGCTTAATGACCTGAAGTTGAACAATTGACTCCTATATGCTAATAGACTAGAACTTATAAAAGTGTAAGACCTCGTGATCATGTGTCCATTTTGTGACCATTTTGGGGTTCATCTTGGGCACGGCCCAGCCAGGCTCTTGTGCTGCCCACGTGTACCCACTGAGGCCTTGTAATAAATACCTACTTTATCCTTTTGCTCTGTCTAGTCCAGCCTCCAGAACACATTAGTCCAGCCAAAATACAATGCAAACACCAAGGCTTCCTGTGGGCTTAGCTCAGTGTTAGCTTCATGGACACCTTCACTCCTCTTGGAGACTAACAAGATGATGAAAACAGACTAGAAGCAAGAACAATGGCTTCCCCCTGATCACTGTAAATTTGATTTGGAAATAATTTTGAAATGTCCTTTAATGCTTATCTTTATTCTGAATATACAAAGCAAGCCATGGACAGAACAGGGAAAGCTTCTTAACAAAAGGAAGGATCTTTACACCAATGGTTCTGCACTCTTTCTAGTAACTTTATCACCACCCTGGCAACAGAGCGCAGTGGGTCAAGATTGTTCTGTTGCTTCTCTTTTCTTTTGATGTCATCTTGGTTTTCACCTTTTTACTTTTATAAGTTTTCTGTGTTCTTTGCAGACATATCTGCAGCTTCGGAGCCTGTTATTGTATTCTAGCTAGTTTTCCTAGTACTTTTCAATGCTCTCTCCCTAAGCAGAAAGAAAAAACAAATTCCAGAGCTCCAAGCCCTGGGAGGTTCAAGGCCTGTCTTAGTTTGGAAGACAGGTATCAGCTAAGGACAAACAGGATCCTCTCCTGAAATGGGGAATGCCAAACTCCTCTCTCCGAATTGTTATAATTTTAGGATTAAGGGGCTCTCAGGCAAAGATGTGAGGATATGGATAACAGTTCTTTACTTGTGTTTAGCAAGGCAAAACAGAACAACAATAACTATGAGATGAGCAACAGACAGAACCAGGGAAACAGTCACAGTTTCTCTGCCGCTGGCACCCTTTCCCCGTTGGTGCAGTTCCCGGCACAGGCAGCTGTGGTGCAGAGTCCCGGGGTGCTGGGGATGGATCAGGAGCTCCCGGCGGTGGCTGGAGCTGCAGCAGTGTCCCGG